>ML675625.1:5432338-5533675 GCA_007922155.1 Mesoclemmys tuberculata
GATTATACCCCAACAATTGGTCTCTGGCCCAGATGACCGCCCAGATCCTGGGGTAGAGGGAACCCACCACACACAGATCTTCCTCCTCTGTGGAAGTGTTGTTCACTGTTCCCACAGCACTGTCACCTGCCTGTGGAGGCTTGAACATGGATCTAGAGTCTGCACAGGGACACGGGGATGGAGATAATGGTGGCTGCAGGCATGGGAAGCACACCAACATCCCACCCCCCAATGCTGCTGTAATGAAGCCGAAAAGATAATAGAGCCCTGAGTAATATTTTCTTTTCTAAGATGGACAGGTCCCAGGGGCTGCCATGCCTACAAACTCCACTGGAATAGCACTATCAGAGGTCCTCGGGAGGCACCACCGGCACCAGAGCCAAGACAAGGCTTCTATAAAAATGACCCTGGCCTCCTGTGAATCTTTGGGGATATGCCTGAGCTCTTCCCATGGGTTTCTTTATGAGGCAGGGTATATCTGGGCCTGTTTGCAATCTTTCATGTACAAATGCCGAGAGCGTGGCCACTCCAGTTCCTTTTCCCTTTTTCTGCATTTTTCCCCAAAGATAAAAGGACAAGTGGAAAGAAGAGAAATTAATTTGTATTAAGTGCAAAATTATGTAGTCTGATTGTCACAGATACACGGCTAGCTGCTCCTCTGTCCCCTCTTCTGGTCTCATTGAATGCACCTGCTTTGATATTAGGCCTTGTGCCTTCACCTCTCCTAGGATAGAATCCCAAGATTCTCCCATTCTTAGATTAGGCTCTGGGCTACAGTACACTATGCACCAACCAAGATTATTCAGGCGGTCTGACTGGGTTTATTACCTAAGAACACAAGAACAGCCATATTGGGCCAAACCAATGGTCCATCTAGCCCAGGGTCCTGTCTTCCAACAGAGGCCAATGGTAGATGCTTCAGAGTGAAATCAACCCAACAGGGCATTTACTGAGTGATCCAACCCCTGTCCTCCAGTCCCAGCATTCAATCAGAGACATAGTGAAACCCAGAGCATGAAGTTATGTCCCTGAACATCTTAGCTGATAGCCATTGAAAGACCTATCTTCCATGAACTTCATTCTTTTTTAACCGTTATATCTTTGACCTTCACAACATCCTCTGACAATGAGTTCCACACACTGACTGTGTGAAGTACTTATGTTTGTTTGTTTGAAACCTGCTGCTTATTAATTTCATTGGGTGACCTGGTTCTTGTGTTATGTGAAGGAGTAAATAACACTTCCTTATTTACTTCCTCCACACCCATTCATGATTTTATAGACTTCTATCATATCCCCTTTTAGTCATCTCTTTTCCAAGCTGAAGAGCTCGTCTTTTTAATCTCTCCTCATATGGAAACTGTTCCATGCCCCTAATCGTTTCTGTTGCCCTTCTCTGCACTATTTCCAATTCTAATATATCTTTTGTGAGATGGAGCAACCAGAACTGCGCACAGTATTCAAAGTGTGGGCATACCATGGATTTATGTATTGACATTATGATATTTACTGTCTCATTATCTATCTCTTTCTTAAGGATTCCTAATATTCTGAGACTGCCACTGCAAATTGAATGGATGTTTTCAGAGCACTACCCATGACGACTCCAAGATCTTTCTTAAGTGATGCCAACTCACTTAGGCCCTATCATTTTGTATGTATAGTTGGGATTAGGTTTCCCAATGTGCATTACTTTGCATTTATCAACCTGCAAGTCTTCCCTTCAGAAGCTTGCGACCAGTGGGTAAAACAGGTGACCAGATAGCTTTCTCAGAACACTGTATTGTTTAATCTAGTAGAATAAACAAAGCATAAGATAAAGGGGGAGGATGTTTAAAACAGAAGGTGTCTTATACAGCTATCTTACTCTAAGGCCTACCACCCGTGGTAGGGGCCCAGGCAGTTTTTACTTCATCAGCTTTGTTCTCCACAAACAGCTCCCTGGCAACTGCTTCCCTGCTCCCTCTAGAGAGTCACTTTTCAACTCTTTAGTGTCCTATTGATCTTTTGGCACGCAGCCATGGCAAAGGAAGTCATGTAACTTTGCTGGTGCCTACAAATATCTTCCCAGCTAATAGATCTGTTTACTTGGAGGTTTCTTAGCTGGAGCCATTGTGTGGCCCTAACTGCTGCTATTAAATTAAACCAACATATGCATACAGTAAACATTCCAATAAGCACTATCGCCATGCAATAACTCTCTCAATAACCAGGTCATAAACAGTATTCATAAATTATTACAGATCAGTCCCACATCCTTCCCACGGATCATTAAAACCAGGAGGAAAACAACGAAGTCTCAGTGCCCCCTTAACGCTGCTGGAACAAGTCACCCACTTCATTATCGCAGTGTTGCCTATTCTGCCATTGGGCAGGAATTAAGAGTGTGTACTTTTTTCCATGATAGCCCTAATTTTGGTTTAAAAATTCACTCATTCGGCATTCACTGTCCCAGCATAAAAGTGAACCTACACTGTCTTCATTTGTTCAATCCACTCAATCATGTCTGTAGACTGAAAACTCTTCAGGGCAGTGTCATTTTGTCTCATGTTTAGTGTGTTTTACTTGTTCTGAAGCATGAACTACAGCTATGGTTTATATATATATAAATATATGACAGCCAGACACGCTCCCATGGTGCCTGATATTGAATCTGTGGTTCTAAAGCTCAAACTGAACTCAAACATTATGGCTGTCAAGGTCTGTTTAGGAGAGAAGTGTTTTTGGAAATGAAGCAGCACAGAGGTGAAGACACACCAGCTTCCGCTGTTCCAATATTTGAGGGTACTAAACTCACAGTACAGGCTGCTCCTTAGCTAGAAAAATATGTTTTGTAGTTGTTGATGTCTTAAACTTGACTAAGCCTTAAAAAGAAACATGGGTTTAAATGGAACATAGAACAGAAGAACGGCCATGCTGGGGCAGACAAATGATTCATCTAGCCCACCATCCTGTCTTCTCACAGTGGCCCAGATACGTCAGAGGCGTACTAACCACAGAAATTGCTGTACCCGATCACTGGTCCATCTAGTTCAGTGTTGTGTCTCTCGTAGTGGCCACTACCTTGTTCTTCCGAGGAAGATACAACCCTGAATTTATAGAAAGAAGTTTCTTCCTAACCCCCCTCAGTTAATGATTTGCTTATGCTGTTGAGAGTGAGGTGATAAAAGAGCCCTTAAAGAAGACAAAGCCAAAGTGGAGAAGCTAAATGAATTCTTTGCATTGGTTTTCACTGCAGAGGATGTGAGGGAGTTTCCCCACACCTGAGCCATTCTTTTTAGGTGACAAATCTGAGGAACTGTCCCAGAATGAGGTATCAGAGGAAGTTTTGGAACAAATTGATTTATTACTGCCTAATTTACCAGGACAAGATAGGATTCAGCAGGAGTTCTGCAATTTCATATTTGAATTCCTTCAGGACTATTAGCTGTGGTATGTAACATATCATTTAAATCAGTCTCTGTAACAGATGACTGGAGGATAGTTAATGTGATGCCAATTTTTTTTAAAAAGGCTCCAAAAGCAATCCTGGTAATTATGGGCCAGTAAACCTAATTTCAGTCCCAGCGAAAGTGGTTGAAACTATAGAAAAGAACAGAAATATCAGACAATGATGATGAACACAGTATGTTGAGGGAAGAGTCAACACAACTTTTGTAAAGGGAAGTAGTGTCACACCAACCTATTAGAATTCTTTTGAGGGTGTCAAGGAGACATGTGGACAAGGATGAGCCAATGGATATGACTTTCAGAAAGCCATTGATAGGGTCTTATACCAAAGGCTTTTAAGTAAAGTAAGCAGTCAAGGGATAAGAGCAAAGATCCTCGCATGGATCAGTAACTAAGTTAAAAGATAAGAATTAAAGGGTAGGAATATATAGTCAGTTTTCACCATGGAGAGTGGTAAATAGTGGGGTCCCTCAAGGATCTGTACTGTGACCAGTGTTCAACATATTTAGAAATGATCTGGAAAAAAGGGTAAACGGTGAGGTGACAACATTTGCAGACCATATAAAATTCCTCAAAATAGTTAAGCCCAAAGCAGACTGCAAAGAATTACAACGGGATCTCACAAAACTGGGTTTCTGTGCAACAAAATGGGAGACGAAATTCACCGCTGATAAATTCAAAGTAAAGCACTTTGGAAAACATAATCCCAACTATACATACAAAATGATGGGTCTAAATTTGCTGTTACCACTCAAGAAAGATCTTGGAGTCATTGAGGATAGTTCTCCGAAAACATTTGCTCAACATGAAGCAACAAGCAAAAAAGATTACAGAATGATTGGAACCATTAGGAAAGGGATGGATAGATAATAAAACAGAAAATATCATAATGACATTATATAAATCCACGATGTGCCCAACCATGTGTGTCGTTCTGGTCACCCCACTTAAAGATACATTAAAATTGGGAAAAGTACAGAAAAGGGCAAAAAATTATTAGAGAGAAGGAACAGGTTCCATAGGAGGAGATATTAAAAAGATTGGGAAGATCTTGGAAAAGAGACTATGGGGGCATATGATAGAGGTCTATAAAATCAAGAATGGTGTGGACAAAGTGAATAAGGAAATGTTTACGCCTTCACATAACACAAGAATCAACGGTCATTCAATAAAATTAATAGGCAGCAGGTTTATTTAGCTGAGGATAGTCCTGCTTTGAGCAGGGGGTTGGACTAGATGACCTCCTGAGGTCTCTTCCAACTCTAATATTCTATTATATGATTCTATGTTTAAACAAACAAAAGGAAATACTTGTTTACACAATGCACAGTCAACCTATGGAACTCATTGCTGGGGGAAGGTTGCAAAGGCCAAAAATATAACCGGATTAAAAAAGGAATAAGTTCACGGAGGATAGGTCTATCAGTGGCTATTAGCCAAGATGGTCAGGGATGCAACCGCATGCTCTGGATGTTTCTAAACCTCCGACTGCCCAAAACTGGGAGTGGAGGGCAGGGGATGGATCAGCTGATAATCTCCTGTTCTGTTCATTCTCTCTGAATCATGTGGCACCATCTGCAGCCAGAAGACAGGATACTGGGCTAAATGGATCATTGGTCTGACCCAATAAGGCCATTGTTATGTTCTTAATTACTTTTGTGCACTTTAGACCTAGTTCTAAGAAGCAATCATTTAAGGTGTCAAGAAATTGCTTTTCTAAATATTACATACATGGGACAACAGCAAGATGTAATTCAAACTCAAAAGTCTGAAATAATAGCAAATAGGCTGCGACAAAAGCCTTTAAGCAGATCAGCCTTACACCACGGCCTGAAGAACAGCAAACTTGGGCCCTGATGAATCCGTAGGGGAAGAAAGCTGATTCCAAAGCTGAGGGCTTTCTAGTGGAAAAGCACTAACATTAGTTCCTTCCAGTTCAGTTCTCAGTTCGGAGGACAGCACATAGGGTGAGAGTCATTTTCTAAGGTTATGTGTATACTACAGGTTCTATAGCTGTAGCGTTGCACCTGTGCTGCTGTAGTGTAGACACTTGCTACAGTGACAGACAGGGCTTAGCCATCACTTTAGTAAATCACCCCTTGAGGCAGTAACTAGGCAAAAGAAAGAATTGTTCTGGTGCCTTAGTTGCAGCTACAGTAGGGGTCAAGTCAACCTAACTACATTGCACAGGATATTACATTTTTCACATTCCTGAGTGATGGAGCTAGGATGACCTAATTTTTAGGTGCGGACCAGGCCTTGGGCAGCTGGTACCTACGGTACCTTAAGACACAGAGCCCACCATGGGGTAGCACCAAGCTCCACCACTCCAGTGGGGTCTTTGAAGCATGCACAATGCTTCAGAACACTCCATGGGGTGCAGAGGAAGTATTGCAGCTGCTTTACATCAAGGAGAGGCAGGGCTCTGGCTCTGCCCCTGCATGACTTCAGCTACCACTTGGGAGAGGCTAGTGCCAAATGTGACACGGTTGTTGAGAAGTCCTTGTGCTCCCTGATTCGTCTAGCCTTCTCTTGTGTGGCTCCTTGCACTGTGTCCTCCCTCCCGGCTTTACAGCTAGATGTAATCTTGCCCTTGGCATTTCTAAACACAGATGGAAAGTGATAGAATGCAAAGCATTATTTACAGACACTGCATTTCATTGGGAACATCCAGGATTTTGCAATCCCCTATCTCCCATTGGCACCAAAATAGGCGAGACAGCATTTTGGATTTCGTTCTGTTTCTTGGGTTTTGGAGATTCAGATCAGACTTTTGACATTATCCTAACAACTTGTGTGTTTCCTAGTCTAACTTATAAAAAAAAGATGAAAGAAAAAATCTTTAATGATATGAAAAGTCAAACTTTTAATTGATCTCACATATAAATATACAACAAAGGATATAAAAATGACCTATCAAATAAAGACTATCTGTAATCATGGGTTTCATAAATATGTGTTTTGGGATTATTTAAAAAAAATTATATCTACTAGATTACTGCACAATTTGTAAGCCCTGTTCCATAAATTGTAGTACATGGCAATTTTAACAAAATTTGCAGCCTGCTTAATCACAGAGGTGTCAGTCTTGTTTCTGAATGAGTACTTGAGGACTCCTAAACATCAGTGCTTTCTAAAATGATCTGTTTGTATGCCAAGCCCATGGGCAAAAAATCCTCCTGAAAATTTCACTGAAAATAAAATGAGTACTTGTGTCCCCAGAACATTGTCACTTCTTTCTACTGTCTTTTAAAGTCTTAGGATATGTCTGCATTTAAAGTGCTAGAGCAACACAGCTGCACTGCTGTAGTGCTTCAGTGTAGACACTACCATCTCCACAGCATATGTAATCCACTTCCAGCCTGGTCTAAACTACAGAGTTCGATCAATGCAAGGAAGCTTACGTCAACCTAGCTATGCAAGTGTCTACAATAAAATTTTGCTCCCACTGACGTATCTGCCCCACTATCCCATCTTAACTCCACCTCCCTCCACAAGAGGTGTAGAGTCAATTTTGCTGTAGTTAGGTTGACACACTTTCAGTAAAGACCATGCATTGCTTACATTGGCTGTTATTGGCTTTCAGAAACTGTTCCACAAAGCCCTGAACTGACAGTACAATACATACAAGCACTCCTGGTGGGGACGCACACCGCCAACCCAAGGAGCAAAGTGTAGATGTGCAAAAGCGATGTAATTGCTGTGGTGGCTTTATGCTGACATAAATTAGGTTGACTTAATTTTGTCGTGTAGAAATGCTCTCTCTGAGGGCTTGTCTACACTAGTGCTGCACCGGTGCAGCAGCACCGCTGCAGCACTTAGTGAAGATGCTACCTGTGCCAACAGGAGAGCTTTTCCCATCAAAAAAGCATAGGTGCTCCACTTTCCTAGGGGTGGGAGCAATGCCAACAAGAGAAGCTCTATGGTTGACACAGCACTATCTACACCAGAAGTTAAGTTGATATAACTGTCTTGCTCAGAAGTATGGAATTTCTACACTCCTGAGCAACATAGTTTTACCAACGTAAGTTTGTAGTATATCGACCTAGCTACCGTTTCGGAGCTCCGGTGTACAAGAATTCTTCCATTGACCTAGCACTGGCTACACTGGTCGTTAGGTCCGCTTAACTCTCTCTCTCAGGGGTTGGATTTTACCCATCCCTGAGAGCTGAAACTATGCTGATGTCAGTTCCTACTGTAGACCAGCCCTTCCACTAAAGGCTCTAAGCCTCAGCTGGCCTGCAAGTAGCAGCTTGCAGAGATTGGGGTAGCAAAGAAAAAGGGCATTTGGGTTCCTCAAATTGACAAGTGGTTTGAATAGGGAGGAGGGGTCAGGGAGGACTTTATAAATATTAATGTTCAATTGAAATTAGGGATGTAAAAATGAGTTTAATTAAAAATCTAGTTAAATGTTCTAAAAATAGATGGATAAACCTGCATCTAATGGGTTTTTTAAAAAAATTGCTGTTACTTTGTGTCTTTAATTTGTTGCTCTTCAAATTCTTTTTTTGGCCTGCCTACTACTTTTACCCTTGATTTCTCAGAGTTTATGCTCCCCTCTCTTTTCCTCAGTAGGATTTGACTTCCAATTGGTCTTCTGGGGTTCATTTTTTTTATTATTATTATTATTTTATTTAGGGTATACATTTCATTTGAGTCTTCATTGTGGTGTTTTTAACAAGTTTCCATGCAGCTTGCAGGCATTTCACTTTTCATTTCCATTTAATTAGCTTCCTCTTTTTTGTGTAGTTCCCCTTTTTTTAAGTTAAATGCTGCTGGGGGGTTTCTTTGGTATTTTCCCCTTGCAAAGATGTTAAAGGTAATTACATTATAGTTGCTATTACCCAGCTGGTCAGCTATATTCATCTCTTGGACCAGAAGCTATGTGCCACTCAAGAATTGCCTCTCCCCTTATGTGTTCCAGGACCAGCTGATACAAGACACAGTCATTGATGGTGTCTAGAAATTTTATTTCTGCATCCCTTCCTGAGGTGGCATATACACAGTCAATATGGAGATGGTAGTAATAATATAATTCAGAAAACCCAGTAATAGGGGATTTCAACTAAGAATATTACTAATAATTAGTGAGTGAAATCCCGTCCCATTAAAGTCAACAGGAGTTTTGTCTTGGATTTCAATGGCATAAGGATTTCACCCAGCCATCACAATGTAATTAAATTCAAAATTGAGGATAGCAAAAGTACCCACAACTAGCAGAGTGACACTAAAGGTTAGAAAGGAAGATTTAAAAAAGTCAGGAAGCTATTCTAAAAGGCCTTACAGTCAAAAATAAAATCCTATTATTTGGCCTAGGTGCTACTTAAACAAAAACAGAGTCTCAGAAGACTGCATACTGCTGAATGGAAAGGGAAGCAGTAAGGCAGGACATAAGCCAGCATGCTTAGGGAACAGGCTTCCAAACCAGATGCATTGCTGTCTTGCTCACTAATGCCTCTTATTCTATTATTTCTGTGTCAAATAAAGGTTAACCATTTTCTTAAAGAACTCCAAGGGGTATTTGCAATGCTATATTACAAAAAGGGGGATATTTGTTTATGATCACAGAATTCAGAGAGGGTTGGTTTGCTTCAGTTAAATGGACTCTGATTGGTCCCCTCAAGGATTGCAGTGGATTGGAAGTACAAAGGAAAAAAATCACTGCGTGTTCAGAAATAATTTTAACATTCTCATTTTAAATGTAATGAAAAGGATGAGTTTTAATGCTTATTCTCTATAGATCAGCTAGAAAAGTAGCCCTTGTTAAGGGTGCAATTTACTTCCTTGTATCAGAAGTTGATATAGTTACTTGGGATTTATCTAGGAGAGAGATGTTTTGGGGACATGAAATCCAGCCCCTCAATCAAGGCACAGGAAATGGAGCTGCAGCACAGAGAAGCATTTTTACATGGCATTGTGGATGTGGGAAGGGAGTTACTAAAGTCAAGTAAGGATGAATTTGCTGCAGAGCTACTAAATTCCACAGCACTAAGGCTCATCTCTAGTCTAAACTATGCAAGAGCTAGTACTTCAGCCTAGTTTATTCCTGCAGATGTACCACAGGAACTGGAGTAAGGAATCCTTTTAAGCTACACCTTTCTATATTCCCTTCCTGCCTGCTAGTCTCCATGACTTTGTTAATATGCCTTCTTCCACAGCAAGCACTAAATGGGTTTGATGACAAATATACTTGCCAGCTGAAGTTATAGACGAGAAAAATACACTGCAGTAATTCACCCAATCAAAGAGCAGGAATTCAAAATATAGCAGCAATAGAAATCCATCACACATCTTCATAGCACTGAATGGCTTTCCATAACACACCCTGTAGCCGGTCACAGACTAAGATAAAGCTAATAGCGATATGATACATGTTATTTTGAGTACTGTGTAGCTTTCGGTCATTAGTATTTCTCATTAGTACTTAATCCTTTTCTACAATGGAAGAAGTTCCAGAAGTGATTGTGTGGATTGCTGGAGACTCTTGGACCGGACAGGTACATAAGCATTACCTAAAAATCCAAAGCAATTCAAATTTAGAACTAAAGAAATGTCATGTTATCTGGGAGGTACATCAGGAAAAGAGAATAGTTAATTCCAACAATGGTGACCTTTTATCCTTTCCCAAACTTAAAAAGGATTTATTGCAGAGGAAGTCATCTTGGCATAATAAATGCTGTAGAACTAATTCCAGCAATAAAGATCTTAAAGTGATCCTTTGCAGAAGAAATAATTTTGGCATTTCAAAAGAACTACACTTAATTTACTGTCTACTACAGAAAACGTATCCTAAAATTATGTCATTATATTCTGACAATAGAGATACACAAAAACTAAGTCTGCCATAGGGAAATGTTGCTTGGGGGCGGGGGAGAGGAACCTACTTGCTGGATGAGGAAACGCATAATGAGAGACAATTTTCTAAGTCACTACAACTGATTTTACCAGAGAGATGGGGTGCTTCTAACATATGCTGTAAGAATCTGTTTTTCACTGGCCTTTTTGAAATAATTAGGGATCTTTTAAAAACCCCTTCCAACTCACAATTTAACTCAACTTTTAGAGGCATTCAAAATACAACATAATAAAACACTTTAATAAAATCTAGGAAATTAGATACATTTGAGGTTGCTAATTGCAATGAAAGAACTTCATTAAAGCATATTACCACGTTGGTATCATTTAACACATCTTTTAAAAATCCACTTATTAAAAAAAGAATATCACCCTGGATGTGTTTAAGGGTACCTCATCTTCAATTAAACTTAGCAACTTTTGGCCTGATTCTGAACTCAGCCCAATTAAAAAAAAAAAAAAAATCTAGTTAAATCAGTGCAAACCTAAATATAGATGTACTTAAACCTGTGCTTAAATTCAGCACTGTTGCCAACTCTTGCCATTTTATCATGAGTGTTGCAATAATTATGTTTCCTTAAAGCCTCAAGTCCTGGACACGTGAATACTTGAGTATCTCAGCTTTCATTTTTTTTAAAAAGTCAATCCCTAGCCTTCATTATCAGATAGTACTTAAAAATGTGATCCCAACGTGGCCTAAAGACTCAAAAACCTGAAGGCAAATAAAAAGAAACCAAGATTTATTATTGTAATCTAATGATTTCTAAGCCAATATGATGATTTTGGATGCCTGACTCCATATCTTTGAATATTTGGGGTTGGCAATATTGAAATTCATTTCACTAGTATCCAAATTAAACTAAACTGGTTTAAGCAAAGGTTAAGTGTGTCTACATCAGGGTTTTGCGCCCTTTTAACTAGAGCAACTTAAAATTGCTTTAGTTGAACTAGTGAGTTCTCTTTTCTCTTTGTTCAGTACTGAGAACAAGAGGACCACCTACCTGCATGAACTGGTGTTGGTGGGCAGCTTTCTGCTAGGAGGAGATGGTGTCCCAGGCCAGAGTGCAAGGATAGGGTACAAAATGAAAACTTGCTGGTAAAAGGACTGGAACACAAGTGCTTAGCTGTATCTCTGAAGGTGGCATGTTCCCTATGAAGTTTTGCCCTGTGAAGTTTGCCAGCAAGTCATAGAAGTAGAATTAAATTCTGGTAGCAGCAGAGATAATATATTTGTTCCTTAAAACCACAAAGGTAGAAGGGAAGCGTTAAGACAGTACAGCATCTCTATATAAGGTTTCTATTTTGAGGCAGGTTGTGGCACTTCTAGAAATATTTTATGTCATTATAGCAACCATAAATATGGCAACAGGAGTCTCCTAATGAAAAGCATCATGTCCACCTAATAACTGAAAACTCCTCCTAGCTTTTCACTTGTTGGTTGCATTTGCAAAGAGACACAACTAAGCTACTCTAGACTTTTCCTTGAAGCAAAAAGCCATCAGCCCAGAGACTGGTTCCAGTATAAACTCAAATGGAAAAAATGAAGTATCCAAAGTAATAAGATATTTTAAACAATTGTACAACAAAATCTATATGAAGTGTCCCACTCTAAAGTCCAAAGAAATAGCACTTTTTTTTAAGCCTGAGATTCCTCTGTGATTGCATTTCAGTTAAAAAACCTTTTTGCAACCCTAAAATTTTCAGCACAGTTAAAGCAAGAAATGTGTGTGCTCTGACATGTGCCTAATTCTTCAGCAGTTTGATTGCCAACTCATTGCAGGATATACTGTCTGTTTTAACTTTACACTTACAAACATTTTACTCTACGAAAGTATTGAACATAGTAATAGGGTCACAAACTTTCTTTAACTGCATTGTAACACAAGAAAACCCTCTTAGCACGTATGGTCTGCACAAAAACTACTGTTAACTCCTTTAGTGGAATATCAGATGACCTACGCAAATTTTTGCAACCCACACACTGGGAGTCAGCAAAAGTAGGGAAAAACATGAATTGCAAAGGAGTGCCTGAACTGGGAGAGTAAAAGGAGTGTTGATGGTAATCATGGCTAGAGCGGATTGGAATATTTTATTATTGGTTCGATTTTATTTTGATTGGTTATTTTCTGCCTTGGGAAGGAGCAGCTTCTACTTTGCTTTTCATTTGGTTTGTTGTTTTAATTTTTTACAAAGCTCACTGGGCAGCTGTTTTCTTTGGTTTCCCTATATTTATTATCAATCACTTAAATAAACTGTGTTTGAGGAAACAAATTCTCCTCAGCAACCTCCTGCTGCTGACAATTCCTTTGGCTAACCCGACAGTCTTCATGCAAATGAAGTAGCAATCCGAATAGCATTGACTTCCCTGGAAGACGGCTGCTTGATCTCTTGCCAGTTTGTTTGGGGAAACACTCTCTTCTTCCTCAGACAGCTGCTCACTTCAAGTCCATCCCATAGCTACAAGAAGCTATCAGCAAGGGTTTGTCTACACTTAAAACCTGTAGCTCTGCCACTGTAGCATGTCAACGTAGACACTACCTATGTGTACAGGAGGGAGGTAACGCAGCTCCCCAAGAGCAGTAGCGAGCTGGATGGAAGAATTCAAATTCTTCCGTTGACCTAACGCAATTGACACAGGGACATAAGTTCACTTAACTACACCATTCAGGGCAGTGGATTTTTTATTCAGCTGACCGACGTACTTAAAGTGACTTAATTTTCTAGCCTAGACCAGGCTAGAGTCTGGCCTTCTCGACCAGGCCATGTCAATGCTCTAAAGAAGCCATTTTCCTTTTTATTCTTATTCTATTGCCAGCAACCATGAATAACCCTGCAGTCAGTAGTCCTTGCTGACAGAGTAGAAGAAAACTAAGGTTAAAAAATATGTTCAAACAACTTCGGGGCCCAAACCTTCAATCCCTTTTATTCATCTCTAAATTTAAGAGTCTGTAATGAGGCAGCACCGACCACTCGCAAGCACACCCTTCTGTTCGGGTATGTCTGCAGTCTTTCAGCTCTGGTAACTCCTCTTGGTGGTTTCTCGGGTGGTTTTCAGTGACTCACCTCCAGCTGAGTGCCACGCACTCTCTGTTTGTGAACCAGAACAAAGCCCTTCCAGGACATACAGTCCACCGGGGCCTATTTCAGTTCCCCTCTGCTGGCATCTCTCTAGCCCTCCCCAGGCTCAATCTTTACCTAGTCCTGCTATGGGGCCATACACTATCTTCCTGCAGCCCTCTCCAGGCTCAGCCCTTACTCAGTCCCAGCAGCCAGCCATGCCGGCTCCCCTGGTCCCTGCCAGCAACTGCCTTAGGCTGAGCCCAGAGCTCTCTCATTCCCCTAATCCCCACCATCACTGACCTGCTCTAGGCCCCGCTACTCTTTCAGCCAGCCAGGAACACAGTGCTGTCTTCCCCAGCTCCAGGCAGCAACTGACCATTGGCTTCCGCAGTTCCTTTTGTATGGCCCTGCTGGACCCTGATTGGTTGCTCCCCTGCAGCCTCTCTCATTGGCTGCTTCCCACAACCACTCTAGGCTGCTTGAAGACTTCTCTGCTCCTTTCCTGGGACAACTGTGCCAGGACCCCGAGGCCTCCAGCAGGGGGCCTGGTCCGCCCCTCATACAGTCTTTATCTTTTCACTCTCCCCTTGGCTGGGCGCCTTGCAAGGCTTGTGGTAACTTCATCTGCCTTTCTCTGAACCCCTCCATTTCTGCTCTGCCCTTTTTGAGATGGGTGCCCAGAAATGGACACGCTATTCCAGGTGCCGGAGTACTGTTTGTTTATAACAGTTTCTGTACTATTCCCAATTGCAGTCTTAGTACAACTGAACATTTTGTTTGTCTTTTTGATTTCCACTGGACATTGAGATGTTTTCAGTGAGCTATGTGTGATGACACAGACATTTTTCCTGAGCGAGTTAATTTTGACCTTGTCGATCTATTTGAAAAGTTCAAATTCTTCCTTCCAGTTTCCATTAGCAAGATAAACCATGGACGTACTGATTTGTTTCACAATGTTGCTCTATGCCATTGGTTCTCAAACTTTGGATCACGGCCCCACAGAGAGTCACGACATGGTTATGTGGGGGTTGTGAGCTGTGAGCCTTGACTGTGGCCCCGACCCCAGCCAGGCGTGGGGCTGTGAGCCTCCCTGCTTCCTCCTGGCGAACGAACATGGGCGGAGGGGCGAGAGGTGATACACAGTTACTGCTCACCCCCCACAGCGTTCCTCTGTGCCCCCCAGGGAACTGTGGAGGGGGGAGCAAAAAGCAATGCTAGGGATCCCTGCATCCAGGTCACTTTCCTCACCTGGGCTGTATTGTGAAGTGAGCATCAGGGACTGCTGCTCTCTGCCCTCCCCTTTCTTAACCCAAGTGGGGAGAGTAACTTGGATGCAAGGAGACATGACACTGCTCCTCGCTCCCCCCCTCACAGTCCCCTAGGGGTGCGTGGAGGAGCAGCTCTCAAGGTGGGAGCAAGCAGCAATACCAGCCACTCCCCTACATGCAGGTCTGTTCCCCCAGGTGGGTGCAGAAGGGGAGTGCAGGGGTTAGAAGCGAAGCAGGAGAGGGGAGCCCATAGGGGTAAGGGGGAATAGGGGAAGCAGGGAGCCCATGGGAGCCAGGGGCAGGTGCCCACAGGAGTAAGGAGGTTGCACTCAGAGGCTTGCTATGAGAAAGGGGTCACCAATATAAAAAGTTTGAGAACCACTGCTCTATGCACACGACAATTCCAGTTTGGGTAAATCCCCAGTCAGAGTTAGATGGGTCTTTGAAGAAAACAGCCTTCTTTGAAGAGTGTTTCACCATCAAATCCTTTACAGAGGAAATCAAAATTGTTTCCGTTTTTTACTACATGTTAAATATCAAGAAATCAGCTAACTTTGTCATTTGTTTAAAAGTATTTTATATTTCTCGTCATGTATTCCAAATTTTGACATATGAAACATTAAACAAAAAATTAACATGTAATAAACTGAATTGCGAAGGGACTGGCATACACAAGCTATTTATTTAGGGCAAAATTCTGCAAGGTGCCGAGCACTCCAGTACCTGTCTACAAAGCACTTAAAGTACCTGCTTGTTTTTCAACATCTCAATTGCCTCTTTGACATCAACAGTGCTTTGGTGGAGTGGGGTGAGAGTGCTTACACCTTGCAGGACTAGGCCCATACAATCAAAAATGAAAGTTGTAGCAAAACAACACCCATTCTTACTAGGACTCAAAGCTTCCTGCTTTTGAGGCATAGACTAGCCTCATTAAAAACAATGAATGGTTACTGGATAGCAAGATCATAGGGATATTTCCCTTCTTTAGTGCAGCAAGTTTCTCCAACATTAGGACATCCCCTGCTTTATTGAGCTACCAGGCTGCTTAAACAGGCTTTGGATCGGATCCAGAAAGAACAGGGAGACTGCACCATTAAACAATAGAAAGTCTTTCAGCTTTCCAAAGGGGGTGAGAAACTGAGCAAGGACTTTAAGCGAGGACACAGTAGAAGTGGTATGGGTGCTCACAACCTCTCAGGTCACACCCTTCTTTCATCTCATCTTCTACCGCTGATCTACCCTGCCACTGCCATGCCTCTTCCCTCTCATTGTTTATACTGTACACGTCCCATTTACACTGCTAGCTCTTTAAAGCAGAATTCTGTTTACACACTGGGTATATTTTTCAGACAGGCCTCCGTCCCTCCTGAGTGCATGCATGAATACTCGCAATAGCATTTTGGCAGTCCTGGAAACAGCTGCATGCATACTGCAAAATTCCTAACACCTGTGTGTATGTTTTACAGTCTAAAATCTGTGTATGCACAAGTGTTAGAATTTACACCTGCAAACCCACCGGATGCTTGGGTTTTGCTGATGTAAAATTCTAACACTTGAGTATGCTCAGGTGTCACACTGCTTAAAGTACACATAGACAAGGTCTAGATGTTTTATGCACGCGTGTTTGCATTGCCAAAATGCAGGCACCAGTACCCATATGCAATTTTGCAGATAGAAAGAGGAGGCTCTCCTTTGCAAATATAAGCTTCTTTGTTTTGGACCGTGCTAAGTACACCTTTTGTACTCTGTATTACTCAGACCCTGAAAACACACACACACATGCTTAACTTTAAGCTCTTTAACTTCAGTGGGATTACTGATTGCTTAAAATTAATCGCATATGTAAAAAATTTAAGCCTTGGCCTAAATGATTAATTTATTATTAATTATTTTATTATAATTGTTTAACATATAATGTAGTATTACTATTTATATTGTGGCAGAAGCCTCAATCAGATTCAAGAACCTTTTGTGCTTGCTGAGAAACAAGCACGTTGTAAGACAAGGTAACTTAACTCCAAAGAGTTTACCATCTAATTTAATCTAATTTTTAACTGCTTAACTTTACACATGTGAATTTCAATTGTGTAAAGTTACATATGTTTGTGTTTGCTGTATCAGGATCTGTGCAATAATTAATGAGGCAGAATATACCATCTTCAATCTGTACTAAATAAATACCATAATAATAATATAGCAATGCCTGGAGCTCCATTACCACAAAGCCCTCCATACACATTGGAGGAATTGGCCCTTTGTGTTCATAATTCATGTTTTTCTATGGTCACAACGTATTCTGATTTATAATGAAACATTTGTGGTGAAATTAAGGGCTCCACAAAGGGCCCTGTTGAATGAACTTTTGTCAAGTCTTTTAATGCTGATGTTACTAAATGATTTGGCACTGTATAACAGTATGATTTAAAGACTGGCCAAACACTTGGGCACTAGGAACACTATTCTGGATGTCTCCCAAAGTAGGTTATGTCAGCTGAGTTAATAAATAATGGAATAAATAATAAATAATAATGGAAGTACAAAGCACACTCAGTAATTTTAGCTAAGGTTGACATAATGAGGAAGCCTTTTTTCTTCTTTAAACCATAGCTTCTGCCTCCTTTGTCCGCCTATTGATACGATCGACTGAGCTTACTACAACCAAATCACAAGAAAGGTTGGCCTCACTTTTTGATCCTCTGAATTTATGCTGGCAGACACAGCCATCAACGAATATGTTGGCCGTGTCTCCAACATGGGACTCCAACTGCTCTGACACAGCACAAAACGAATACACATGAAAAATAAAACCAGCCTTCCACTTCATTAGGGCCAGCTGCTAAAAAAAAAATGTCAGAACTGCTGGAGGACCTTAACAGGGATGCGGGATGTCAAAACATGAATCTAGCTCATTGTGAAGTTAGGGAGTATAATGCATGCCTTTCAGATAAGATGTGAAGCTGTAGTCCTGAACACTTGTGGTTGATTAATAGTCTAGTGAGCCCTTTGCAATAGCAAGAGGTGCTAGACTAGACTTAGGCCTGGTCTACACTTACCGAGAAATTCAGTGGCAGTCGTCAGTGAAGACATACCCAGAGTTCTGGCCAAATTCCAGTGGTTATAACCATTCGTGCCATGAAGTTCCCCTTGCACCTCCAGTTGGCTAACCTATTCTTCATTTCCTATCCACAGCTGTGGTGTAGTGTGGCTGTCCACTGCTGAATAGCTGCATCACTTCACCCCAGAGGTGGCAGCATTTCAGGTGTGAATTAGGTGATTCCCATTTGGCTGTTGGATCCTTTTGGGATGAAAGGTGCTATTGAGATGTAGGACCAGAAAGGACCTCAATAGGTCATTTAGTCCAGTCCCCTGCATAGAAGCAGGACTAAGTATAATCTAGACCATTCCTGACAGGTGTTAGATATTATCCAATTTCCAGATGCAATTCTGTAGCAGTTATTTGACTGCGAACTCATTGCAGAACATATGATATGATTTAACTTAACTCTTCCCAACATTTTACTCTGTGATGGTATTTAACACAGTAATACTGTGAAATTAAAGGCTATTTTGTCTGTGAACCTGTATCACCCCATAGTAAACCATGTCTATGCTCTTCCCCGTGCCCTCACCCCTCTATAATTTGTGACTGATTTTGGTGTTCATGAAAGCACAATTTATTTTCTCCTCAGGATGGAAAATAAGAACCTCTTCCTTGGTTTACTTCTCTGCTATGTTTTGCTTTCAACTGCCTATTCACACATGATCTTTGAGGAGAGCAGAGACACCAATCTGGCAACCAGCAACAAAATGAAACTCCCAGACCTCCCATCCATCGCTATAGTAGGTTAGTAAAATGCCATTTGGTGGCAAGCTGAAGACCTTTGCAGAAAGCAGTGTGGTTATAAATTAAGAGAGTGTATGCTGACATCTGACTATAACGTAGCGTTCTCACACAGCCTAGATGTATTGCCCAACATATGGGGTTTCTGGGAATAAGGAAATGCTGTAAAACACAGCTGCAAATACCAGCCATGAGATCACAGCACAGGCAGGTCTCTCAGCGTACAAAATCAATGGGACATGTCAGACATGTCAGACATGTGGAAAGGATTGTTTTTCCTTAATTTTTATTAAGATTTGGAAATAAAGATGCATAAAGATGCATGCTTTCGGGGCCCGAGCCTGCACCACGGAAGACAATGGGAATTTTGCTATTCTATCTAGGCCAGTGGTACCCAAACTTTTTACCTCATGCCCCCCTGGGAGCCAGGGTCATGGTTGAGGGCAGGTCCAGAGCTGTGGCTGGGGCTGCAGGTGGGGGTGGGTCTGGGGCCGGGAGCAAGGCCAGAAGCAGAACTGCGGCCAGGCCTCAGACTGAGTGTGGGGACAGGACGGGAGCCACGGTTGGGAGCAGAGCCATAGCCAGGGCTGCAGTTGCAGGGAGAGGCAGGGGCTGCAGCTGGGGACAGAGCAGGGCTGGGTAGTGCTCCCTTCCCACACCCATGCAGGCTGGCTTGGGCCTCATAGCGCCCCCCTGAATGTTCCTCCACGCCCCCCAAAGGGGGCGTACCCCCCAGTTTGGGGCTGTCTGGTGAAGACAATACCCATATCGACAGGAAGGGTTCTCCCGTCAGCATAGGTAGTTCATCACCCAAGAAACAGTAGCTATACGTCAACAGAAGAGATCTTCCATCGGCAGAGAGCTATCTACGTGGGGATTCAGTGCCACTCTGGGGGGGGAGGTGTCCGTTTTTATACCCCTGACTGACATAGCTAAATCAACCTAATTTTCTAGCATAGACCAGGCCAAAGTCTACAAAAACAGGCACTATGGTGACAGCTAAATGGGTATCTTTCCGCTAGAACTTTTCCCTGCACAGAAAATGTGGATGTGTAATCTACTTTAAATATCTCCTTTAAACAGTATCTCTACTAGCAAGATGCACTTAAAGGGCTATTCTCAGGTGATATGCCTCTCAAAAGGTCTAGGAAACACATGCCTTTCTTTGCTTGGCCACATGTAGATCTGCCCCTCCTCTGTCAGCACAGGCACTCAAAGACAAGGGGCCAGATTCTCTATTGCCCGGCACCTGAAACACCAAGGAATGTGGTGGACTCACTCACTTTGCACCAGTATAAATTACTACAGAGGATACTGGGCAATGGGGAATTGGGTCCTCTCAGGTCAGAATTCAGGCACATTGGCAGGGCAGCGTCTGAGGAGCTTAACCTGCCGCTGTGCAATACAGAAGAGTGAGCATGTGCTGATTGACATAGCAAAGGGCTGGCAGTCTGGAGCTCAGGATTCTGTTCTGGCTCTGCCACTGACTCCCTCTGTGACCATGAGCAAGGTACTTAACCTCACCACTTCCCTGTCTGTAAACTGGGGATAACAATGTCTGCCTCACAGGTATGTTGTGAACCTTAATAATGATAATTAGAGGGCTGCACGTGTCATTGCTCACGTAGGCTGAGCTCTGTGTTACCCCAACTCTTTAAGCACAAATGGAGGCCTGGCTCAGCAGGGACACTGGCTGGAGTTGGAATCGAAAGACCCAACTGGGAGATCCTAAAGTGGGGAAGCAAGGGGGAGAATGGCTGGAGTGGGAGGGGGACAAGAGTCCCCACTGGGGTGGGCTGGCCAGACTGCAGGCGAAAGGGGCCTGTCAGGGAGCACCAGACCAGAGTGGGAGTGAGAGGCCCACCTGGCTTACCTCTCAGCCTACTTAAGCAATGAAGCGTGTGATATGTGTAGGCAACTGCAGATGGAGCCAGAGAGTTTCCTCCGCCTGCAACACCTATACAATGTTTGAGCTACCCAATGAAACCTATACAATGCAACACCTATACAATATTTGAGCTACCCAATGAAAGGTTCTAAACATACATGATGTGCTATTAATGATTAGTATTATTTACACAAGTATACTGAGCAATTAGAAGATATAATTCCTAGGGCTTTCAAACTGGCCCCTACCCACTATCATGTCGTTTACATACAAAACATTAATTGTAAAGAAATCTGAAGGGAAGTTAATCAAGTGATCATGATCAGCGACTCCACCTGCTTCTCTCACTTGGCAAGACAGTCAGCTACACAGCTGTATTCGGTTGTGAGATGTGACGAGATGCCAGTGCAAAATGACTAATATATGTATTGTTCCTGTAACTGGGGAACGAATCACCCTTTCCCTGTGGGAATATCAACACCAGCAATCCGATTGAAAAATACACTGTTTTTCTCTGAGGAGAGTTTGGGTTATTGACTATTACTTGTGGGGAATGGGCAAAATTTCTCCCAGTCAGATGGTTCTAATACCCACTTCCAATGTTTTGAAAAGAAGCTTCTGCCTTCAGTAAGTCAGTCCCACTTTCCTGGTACAAGCCGTGTCACTCCTGGTTGGATACACACTGAGCAGAACGGTATAAATTCGTTATCTATTATTTATGCTCTCTGCTCTATACAGCACAACTCTTCCATTCTTAGCTTCATGCGCATATCATCTTACAATTAAAAGACACACAGAAAATATGAAACATCAGTCCCAAGGCACTTAAATTCAATGTATAGGAGCCCAACACTGCAATTCGAGGTTGTTGAAACATCAAAGCAAATTGTTTAAAATTATTCCATGGCCATCATGGGTTAATAAAAACATTTTTAACTGGCCCGTTGTTCACAAATCCTAATTCAATTACTGTAGGAAAATTACAAAATAGATTTGATTGTGGATGGTTGCAGTCAACAAGCAATATAGGGTTTTCACAACTGGCCTGCAGTCCCTACTAGTCTGAGCTGGGATCAAATCACATTGCTCAAGATACACAGGGTTGGACTTGGTTAGCAGCTGTTACCTCTCACAGACTGTATACATCCTCACTTTACTAGGACAGTCGTAGTTTTTCATATGATTAATTTTTCAGGAGGCCTGACATGTCCCAGATTTTCATTTCATGAGCTTACAAGGAACAGACATTGCAGCGGAACTAGGGTGTGAACACTGATTCGAAAGTAGAGAACAGTCAAATGGGCATCGATGGTATCAGAGCTGTTTGTTTTCTCAGAATGAATGTTAATAACACTTGTTCAGATAAACGTATTCAGACACTGGAAAAAACCCTCCACTCTAACAAATATGTCCACGTTTGTCATGTTTGCTATTAAATCAGAATGAGCAGTGGCAACACCAGCATGTATTTAAAGCAAAACAACGCACTTTTGCTTGTTGTAGTAATATTTCATAACCCTAAAATAGGATGATGTAAAAATGTCCAGTAGTTTATTTTGAAAATATAACCTCCTTCACCTCTGTATTTGTACAACATGTAGCATATCGAAGCCACAGTCTTGATTGGGGTCTCTGGCGCTACAGTTATAGGTGTGATAATTAATAACAATTCATTGTGATGTAAAAACAGTTTTACCTTCTCCCTTTACAATGGCAGCTCATAGCATCACTTCTGGAGGATACAGCTGCTACCATGGGAGGGTGGGGTGACATTAGACATTAGTTAGCTTTGTCTGTCATTCAGGCTTGTATCCACTAGGTGGCTCTCATTTTCGAAACGAGATCAGAAAGCCGGTTAATCATTCACGGAGTAGTCACTTGAAGCAGCACTGTGGGAGCATGGATTACAGAAGAGATAAACAGAGCAGAAATTAGTATCAGCTAGCAAGCCAACTTAAGAGGTTGAAATGGCTGAAGGCATCGAGTGAGTATTAGGTAACATTTGTATATTTGTATATAAAACTACACTATAAGAACATTGCAGAGCCAGGCACTCGTAAATTAGAACATGCCAGACACAAGATTGCCTGTGCAACCTTAATTTGCCCCCCGTTAGGCACATTACAGCCTTTACTCACCTGATCTCATGCTATTTTTTCCACTGGCCCCTGGCCTCATTCAGCGAATGAGTATTTATTTAATATTTTTTATCATCCTCACTAAATGTGTGGACTCACACAATCCAAACCCTGACCCAAATACAAAATTATTCATTTCCTCTTGGTAATTAAAGACAAACTTGTCAAAAGTGTCCACTAATTCTGAGTGCCCAACTTGAGACACAACTTGAATTTCAGAGTGCTGATAATTTTGATAATACCTTTTAGGTTCAAAGCACAACTCTAGGCAACATCATTTGCTGTTGTGAGTGCTCACTCCATCTGCAAATCTGGCCCTAGGTGCAGGGCCCCCACAAGGGGGAAAAAGGGTACACTTTACTGGGGCCCGGAGGCCCTGGAAGGCCCAGCCCCGGCTGAAAACACCATTACCATGAGGAAAAAAAATTTCCTGCCTCATGAGATTGTATGTATGGGACGAGGGATTGTGGGATGTGTGTGGGAGGGAGCTCGTGTTACAAGTTTGTACCGGGCCTGAAAAAATTATGCTTGGGCCCTGCCTAGGTGTCTCAAGATGGACTTCTAGAAAAGGGGAACACACAGTTAGTGGCCATCTGTGAAAAGTTGTGTTTAAAAGACTTGCCAGCGTCACATGGGAACTGTGGCAGAGGCATGGATAGAATCCAGTTCTTGAGGGCAGCATTTAACAGTCTAAACCACAAGTTCTTTGCCTCATCCGCTACACGCCTTCCAACTTCAGAGAAGCAAAAAGAGTCCTGCAGACAACAGTCTCCTTCACTACACAGCTCACATTCATTCCCAGAGCAGGTCCATTCTGTGCACTGAATAAGGAATGCGGCCCATGGAAAAATAGTGTGTGAGCACACAATTAACAGCTATCACAATGCATATGCAGAAGGGGCCAAATTAAGGTTGCACGGACAGTCTTAAGTCTGGCAATTCCTAACTTCTGAGTGCTTCACTTGGCTATTTTAACATTGTTTGGGGATGTCATTTCCTAATTAATTAATTTTTTTTTTTAAACTGAAAAAATTCTATCACGTGGAACCGTATTGACCATCGACTTTGGTCATCAACAGGGTTCAGACCTTTGGATCCACAGCATAAGCATAAACATCCACCGCTTGAGCTAATGGAGTAACTGTTAACAGTAGTAAGCTGTTTTCTTTGGTGTGGACTATGTCACTAACAGGTGATGAGACACACACTTTGTCAATATGTTCCACAGCTACCTGCTGGCAGTAGAGGACTGTAGAGAGTCAGGACTCATGAGTTCAATTCCAGGTTCTGGAGGAAGAGTGTTCTGTACTGGTTGTAGACTGTTCTCAACCTGTCCCACTCAGTTCCTATCTACCTCCCATCCTCTGCCTTCTCCTCTTATACAGCCCCAAAATAAGCTCTTCTTCCACTCCCCTCCTTCTTCCATCCATGTCAGCTCCTACCCTGTTTCCACGCCCCACTTCCTGCCCTGCTTCCCCCCTTCTCCTGTCCACCCTTCTTCTTAAATCCTACAAAATTAGGTCAACGTAAGTCACCTTGTGTCAGCCTAGCTGTGCATATGTAAGCAGCCTAGCTGTGCATCACCCCATTACGGTGATGCAGTAACACCACCTCCCCAAGTGGTGTTGATGTACTGTGGTGGATGCAGTGTTTGTGCAGACACCGCGTGATCTATGTTGACCCTAACAACTGTCCCAAAATGCCTGACGTTGACCGCTTTGTTCACAGTTGTGTACTCCACTGTCCAGGGGTCATGAAGACCGGAAGCCTTACCTCCCCTTTGAAAACCTCTCGTTTGTGAAGTGCCTTTTCCTGATGGCCCAGCCTGGCAAGCACACCGAGCAGTTCTCCCTTGTGTGCAACTGCACATTGATGCTGGTTACATGCTCTAGGCATGCTCCTGCCTGGAGTAGATAGGACGTATTGGATCTCCTGGGCCTGTGGAGAGAAGACACTGTGCAGGCATAGCTACAGAGCTGTTGTAGAAATGTGGACGCCTGCAAAGAGAAATGCATCAGGGAATGTAGGCAACGGGGTGCGACAGGCATCAGCGGCAATGCCGCATGAAAGCGAAGGAACTGCAGCAGGCATGCTGGGAGGCCAACAGCTGATTTGGTGCTTTTACAATGCACTGCATGCCATACTTGACGGAGACCCCACCACCCCCCTCAGAGCATCATGGATTCCTCCAAGGAGCCCCAGACACAGATCCCTGCTCTGAACAGTGTGGAGGAGGAGAAAGAAGAAGGTGATGAACATGTGATGGAGGGCTGGGGGAGGGTCTACCTATGTCATGAGCCAAGACCTGTTTGAGGCTGCACCACAGACTAGCCAGTCCTGGCAACCAAGCACAGGCAAACCCAAGGAAGGGGAAGGAATCTCAGGGAAGCGTGTGAATGCATGTTCCACTACAATGTTTAAATGTACAGATGGTGCCCATCTCCAGCTTACCAGGACACAGGTATCTACTTCTCAGTAATGTATTCGTCCTAGAAGAGGTTGCAGTCAAACAAGCAGAAGTAGAGTCGATATCCGCCTTTCATTTCCCTGTCGGAGGGGGGCCGTGCGGAGCACTTTGTTTATGTACAAAGGGATGTCCCTTGAACCCTCCCGAGAGATTTTGATGAAACTTTCCCAGAGATATTCTGCAGTCCTCTCCTGAAGGTTCTAGGGATGGCAGCCTTATTTCTTCCTCTGCGAGAGGACACTTTTCCACACCGGTCTATCGTGACTTCACCCCAGGTGGCAGATATAAGAAGCTCGCAGGTATAAGGGATCTCAGTCCCGGAGTTGTGCTGCGGTCAGGGAAGAGGTCGAAAGCGCGAAGCAGGTGATCCATCCCGGCGTGGGAGTGCCACCTCCCTACCTCGCTGCAGGCCAGGGGAGGCAGTGAACTTGCCCGGCTGCTGGAAAGGTGGTTGGTTGCAGAGCTGTGGGAGCAAAGTGGGACCTCTAACATGGCGGAGCAGTCCAGGGCATCCAGCCCAAGACAGCAATGATGGGGGCAGAGCAGTGGTCACTGGAGCACCGAGTAGCTGCCGGGGGAGCACCCACCCATCACTGCCAGCAGCCAGCATGGCCCACTGAATTCCCACCAAGTGGGAGAAGTACGGGGGTGGGTGGAGAGGGAGCAAAGCAAGATGGGGCCTGGGTGGAGCATGGGCAGGGCGCCTCATAGGAGGGGCCATGGGCCGAGCACCCTCCCATGCTCAGCCTCCCGAAATGCAGGAGCCAGGTGCCGCGTATAGCAGGCAGGCACCATTGCAGTAGACAGGCTCGTGGCGTCTGGCCAGGTGGGATACCAACAACAGCTCTGCTCTCCTTGCTACCTCCAGGAGGGAGATACCAGCTACAATCAGCGTCTGTGGAAAATGGTGCCAGTGCTCAGCACCAGGCCCTGCACTTGTACGCATGGAAATAGGGGTTAAAACGTTACTGTTCCTTCCTCATTCCCCCACACCCATGCTGGGCCACACTCGCCGTGGCTGGGCTGGGAGTGAGACTGCGCAGCGGAGCTCCGGGGCTGAGGTATCAATAAGCATGTCTTGTTTAAAACTTTAGGGGAGCAAGCAATGGGAGTTCTGAAACTGAACTTCTGCTTTCCATTGTGATTACAAACACAGTGGTGCCTCCGTGTGTTTTATTGGCAGCTGCTGCCATTGTGGCCTTGACAAGTTCCCCCTGCACACCCATGGAATGCCTGTCCATGACACGCAAGAGTAAGAAGAGGACCCAGGCAAGATATGTTCTCTGAGATCCTGCAAGCCAGTGCTGCATCAGACTGTGAAGAGAGGGCCCGGAGGATGAATAATTCAGACACTTTAGAGAAGGGAAGAGGGGGAGGAGAAAGGCCAAAGAGTTCCCACAAGGAAAAGGAGAGGGAGATGCGCCAGGACATAACGAGGCTTCTCCAACAGCAAATACAGATGTTGCAGACTTTTGTTGACCAGCAAGTTCAACAAGTACAGGCTCCCCTCCCTTTTTTGTCAATCAAGAACTTCACTGCAGCATCTCCCCACACCCCCTAATATTCTCCATAGCCACAGCCCTATCCCTACCACTGCACTGCACAGATTTACATACACTGGCCTGTGAGAACCACAGATGCTGTGTGCATTGACTGAAAGTGCCAAGAATGTTCTTTCCCCTTGCTACGTTCTGTTCCGTTAATTTATTTCAGAAGGTTTTATTGTATTTGCTTTTAACCTGCACGTATTTTTTGCACTGCCTATGGTAGTCAATAAAACGTTATTTTTTGGAAATTAATTCATCACTGTTACTTTGCCACATATGCTGCCGAATGCCTCACAGCACTGAAAACACCCACTATTCATTATTGTATAGTGCAACAAAACTCACGGGGTCAGTGACAAACAGGGCAATAATTATAAATGTGCGGCAAGCACCACACAATTTCTGATAGACCCTCAAACGTCAGGGCCAGGTAGAGCACAGTCCAACACATCACCTGACTGTTAAAGCGCTCTTCCAAGACTTCCCTAAGCTGCATAGCTCCACAGAGAGCTTTGGCTGTTCCAAGTCAGCAGAAAGACACCCCACCTCTGCCCTCCACCCCAGGGGCAACTTTTCCACCTTTGCCTCACAGATATTATGCAGAACACAACTGGCACCTGAAGCCATTGGGAAATTTTTCTCACTGAGATCCAATCTTGTCAGTAAACACCACCACTGTCCCTTCAAGCTACTGAAAGCAACTGTTATTCTGCATCTGACAAGCCGGCAGTTGAATGCTTCCTAGGTGCTGTCGAGCCGGCCAGCATACAACTTCATGAGTCCTGGGAGCAAGGGATAGGCTAGATCCCCTACAATCAGTACAGGCAATTCAACATCACCAGTGGTAATCCGCCAGTCTGGAAAGAATGTCCCGACTTGCACCTTTCTGAACAGTGCTGTGTTCTTAAAAATGCAAGTGTCATGCACCTTCCGTGACCAGCTCCCACTGATAATGGGGAAGCATCTCAGAGATCCACCAATAGTTGCATAACCATAGAAATGTAACACTTTCTGCTGACATGCAAGGTGGCTGGGGACAAAATAGGGAAGTGCATACCATCTATCACCCCACTGCAGTTGGGAACCCCATTGCTGCAAATCCACGCACTGTGTCCTGCACATTACGGAGAGTCCAGAATCCTTGTTAATTGCCCTATACACTTGCATGACGACAGCCCCCACTTTGTGTGGTCAGCTAGCTTTCACAGTGTGATTGCCACTTGCTTCTCTGCTGCCAATTAGCTCTCATTCTGCTGTCCCTGTGCTGCAGGGCTGAGGCACGCCTGACACGCAGATCCAGGAATGTGGTCTCTCTCATCCAAAAGTTCTTGCAGCCACTGCTCATCATCGCAAAGATGCATCATCATGTAATCCCACCAGCCAGTTCTCGTTTCTCAGGCCAGGTGTGGCAAACCACCATCTTTTGGTGCAGCTGCTCCATGAACACCACCAACAACCTGGAACTGGTTTGCACTACGTCTCACAGCCATCTGTCCTCTACAAAATTGTCATGTTCCCCATTGCTGTGGTTCTCTTCTTGTGGCTCTGCGAATACCGGGGGACCATTCATTCTGTGTTTGTAATGCTCATGATAATAGTGCAGGCTCCAAGCTTCTGTCAGAAATGGTGGACAGCGAAAATGCTGCACGGGGTTTTGGGGTCTTTTAAAAAAGGTGTGAAAATTATGGGCTGTGGATGGCATTATGGGATGGTGAAAGTTGCATGATAGGATCTTGACCCCTAGCTATTAGTCACCCCTGCATGACTAATTTCTCCACCATGCACTGCAAAAATTTCCCAAAAGACAGTGCACCAAACAAGGGTGGGTTGCACACTGGGATACATACCCACCCATGCACTGTGCTGTTCATTGATGAGCAGACCTGGTGAGTAGATGCTGCACTGAAATAAAAAGTCAAATATTCACTTGCATTAGCAATATACTACCTATGGCACCCTTATGCCAACATAACTTGCATCGACCAAAGCTTGTAATGTAGACATGGCCTCACACCCACTATGTTTATGTAAGGATGGTTCCTTCAGAAGGACTTTCTGAGTTTACAAACACTCTGCTCTGAGCGTAGAGCTGTAAAGCAGTGAGTGAAGACAGTAGCACAAAAGCAGTGTTGTGCATGTAAACAAAATAATCCCATATGCCTCACAATAAATACAGACTTAACTCCATGCTGTGTTTTATTTCTCTTTGAAGAATTAACCAAAACATCCCGGAAAGTAAGCAGGAAAGAGGCAGAGGAGAAGAAATCTTCCAAGGTGTGTGACCATTCTCTTAACACTGTACAGTTATTATGACAGTAATTATAACGCTATACCTTTCCTCAAAATATATTTTTAACAGATTTCCACAGCTCCTGCCAGTTCTAAATGATTGTACAAAACCACTAATAAAATTTTAAGTAAATTAAACAAATGCAAAAAGACTTACTAATACAGAATAAAGGAGAAGTGTTCATGAATTATTTCATACTTTTCCAGGATTTTTAGAGAAAAATATTCTTTTCTGCAGTTAGCACCATTCTAAAGAAATTAAATCATGGCACAAAATCAGCAAACTATTAGCAGCGGAAAGAGAAAATGTAACCTTAGAGTTCGTTACATGTGTATGAGGCACAGTTGTTCTGCAGCCTCCTTTCTGAGATGTCCAAGAGAGCTTTAAAAAAGTATATAAAGGAAAAAAGACAGAAAAGAAAGCAGGCTACCTGAGCAACCAACACAAGTCAGCAGGCAGAAACCCTGGTTCTGGGAGGTTTTAATGAACCACATCCTGTTGGTTGAGCCAATCGGAAGGTGGTTTTCAACCACATGGCCTTCTGTGGAATCGTATGCCATAGAATCTTAAATTAGATCATGTATTCCTGAGCCAGTCTGAAGTGTTTTCTAATCCCATTGCCTTTTATGGAGTTATACATTGCAGCATACTGTATTATAATATGCAACAATAGTGGTATTAGCTAAAATACCAATCAAAAGAAGCATACATGTAGATTTCTTTATCAAAACCTATGTAAATTTAGCAGATAACTTTATTTATTTTAATTCTGGACCAGGAATAAAATTTCTTTGTCTACACAATTATTTTCAAAATGGTAGACACACCCTAATGGAATTATATGACTAACCTTTATTCCAATTTCCCTTATTCCATTTATCAAAACAATGTATGTCTTCATAATCTTTTATATTTATTGGAAATTAGCATCTATTGGCATAAACTCTATAGGAGGCCTTTTAATTTTAGTGAAGTTTTGGCTCAGTGAATTGCATAGCATTCAAAAACCAGATGAAAAAAACCCTCTAAATATTGTTTAGGGTCTATTTCTTCCCTTTATTAGAGATTAAACTTTACACCAGTTTGATGATGTGTACATGCATTCTCCATTTGGTAGGTATCATAGCTTTAATTTACATTTTAATACGCTTCAATCTATACTTCCATAAAGGCCATGTGGTAGAAACTAACCGGGGGAAAAAGCATATTTCTCTCTAAAAATAAGGAAAAGCTAGATATCTATATTTATTCAACTATTTTTAATGATTCCCATAAGGATAAATTATTTTAAATGCTTTTAAAAAGACACTATTTTTTTTCAATATGGCTGAACGGTGCCATAAATGTACATATCCCCCAAAATGAAACCAACAAACTGCAAAAGGAAGAAAGGGTAGAAGGGACTTTTAGAGCCATGCACACAATTCATTGGATAAAAAGGGGGTGAGACGAAAGGAAGGGCACATAGTCTAATACAGGGGTTTAACTGGCACAAAATATAGCAGTCGAGAGGATTCATGGAAACCTGTAAAAAAATCCATGATGAGGAAAGGTACAGAGGTTTTACTACTCATCGATAAATGCTTTAACAGGAGCCTGGGTTTGAATAACCCTTGCATCAGAAGCATGTTTCACCTATTCTTACAGCCTGTGGTGAAACATATATTTATTTTCAACAACAAGTATAGATTTTTAGCCAGTCCAAGCCCAGAAATCTCACGTCTCTCATCAAACAATCCTCAAATCCTTGATGCTGTAACTCAAATGGAGCGCCAAAATTAACAAGTGTCTCTGTCCGTGCTTTTCACAGATAGACACCGACCAAAACCAGAATCTTGGACCGGAACCCCTCTGAGTTTTGTGGGATTGAACTCACATTCAAATACCTTGATCTGAACCAACCGCAATGATGTTGGCTTCAGGCCAGATGAAAAATGTAAAAGGGGCTTATTTTCCAGTTCTGATTCAGCCAAAATCTTGCAGGATTTTGTCTCCCAGAGGTGGAAGTTGTGAAGCTTTGAAATCCTAAACTAAACATTAACTCTGATATAACCTCCAGCTGTGAACTGTAGCCTAACCCTAATCCAGATCGGAATAGCACCTCTTTGGCCCATCTCTGCCAATAGCCAATTGGCATGTGCAAGCTTAGCTCTGTGCATCCACAGATGTGCCCAAAGATTCTCAGTGAGGTATAAAATTCACATGAGGGCCGTGTCCTGAGACACTGAGCCACTGCCACTTAGTCCAGGACATGTGCTCAACATCTCTCAAGATCAGGCCCTTACAGAGGATTATTTTTAATGAAAAATGTGCACTTCTATAAACTTTGAGGCCTGGGAGAGGATGCCCATTAGCTATTATGATATTAACAATAAACAGGCTCTCCTCTGGAAGGAATCAGAAATGCTCAGCTCTATATGATAGCCCTATACTGCTAACAGATAAAGGGAATTTATCTTTCACTCATGTGGCTGAGGTCTGTATTTGTGAAGCAGCAGGATCAGGATCTAGTCTTGCTACTACCATGAAGTTCCATGGGGGTCTGGTGAAACCATTCCCATGAAGACAAAAACTAGGAAAGTCTAGGTGACCATCAACTGGTTACAGTCTAACCATGCTCCTGGGGGCAAGAGTCAAGATGTTGGTAATGAGATGCAGCCATGTTGGTCCTAAAACAAGTTGGATGATGTAATATCTTTTATTGGACCAACTTCTGTTGGTGAAAGGGACAAGCATGTCTCCAACAGCAGGTGGGAAAAAATGTCTAAACAAAGCAAAGTAAAATAAAGGGGGTTATTATCAAATCATCAAATTATCTAAACCTGGTTGATTAAACCATATCAAATAAACCAACGATTCTTTACAAGAATTACCTATTAATTTGGGAAGATAGCACACAGTTTATTATCAGCCCAAAAAGAACAGGATATTGTCAATCTCAATGCCAGCTCAATGCTTATATTCCAGCCAAATGGTTGACAAAGGGACGCTCAAATCACTCATATGTCAAAGCTGCTGCCAGTTACGGCAGCCTGCCCAAATGGTAGGTGATTAGGAATTAAGCTCTGCCCCACAACATAAGGCTACATGAAGCATTCAGTACAGTTTAGAATGTTACGTTTAACTAGCAAATAAGAGAAAGTAGAAAAATAGCATGATTTCAATATACGATTCCTAATCCATAAAATCCATATGGATCTGTTCTTTCAGACAGCAAGGTTGTTTAATGAGGGCTGTTTCAGGTATTTGTGGAACTATTCTAGAGGTGCTATTCTCAGATAAATTCTGTGCATTCATTGCACACCTGCTCTTGCACACACATGCCCACACTCACAACCTGCTGGAGCTAAAAAAGCAAGTGCAAGGATGCCAAGGGAGAGCTGTCTCAGGAAACTCGTACATGGTTGAAAAGATTAGTGAGTGATTTTCTCAGCTCGGGCAGCCAGGATGGTAGAGAAAAGACAGGCCTTTCTATCAGACATGCTGACTTTTTGTGGCCAGAATCCAGCAGCCAGAATCAAGCTAGGGCATCTTCTTTTCCTTCAGTTTTTGTGCATGCCTGCCTGGTCCTTCGCTGTTGGAACTTCTCCTCAGGTGTTTGTTGGTGAATTCTTGTGATTTACTCTGTCAGAGTAAGAAGTCTTTTCCTCCTAAAATCACAGCTTTGGGGGGGTTCTGTTTTCACATGCAGGTCCATTTGCCTCCCTGAGTCAATAGGATTTAAGCTCCTAAATCACTTGGACAGTTTTGAACATTTTACCCTCAGTCTTAACCCTCTGAGAACAATTGAGGGGTTAATTATAAGAACCTTCTCATTATGTACCTGGAGCTTTGGGATCCCAGATGCCTCCCCCCTTTTGCATGCAGAGACAGAAAGATTCTGCTTTATTGACTCATAGAGAAGAGGAGCAACATTTGCAAAATAACAACAAATGAGCCAGAAGATTTGCAAGATATTTTGTTTGTTCACCTAAAAACTTGCATTTGTACTTGCAAATAGGGATTCCCATGCAAGACTTAGGTGCATGCTTACCTAACCATTTGCACATACCCACAGGCAGGGTGGTGGCTATTCTTTTACCCAGCTATTATGGAATAATCTTAGGAGGCTCTTAAAATATGGCCCTAAAAATTGACAAACTCTATCGGCAGGGACAGTTAGACTTGTGTTTACAGCCCCGGTCTGCGAAGCAGGAAGCCAGAACACCATTCCCAGCTGTCGCTTCGCCTCTCTGTGACTCAGTTTCCTTATTTATAAAACAGGACTGATACGGACTTTGCAGAGGCATTGTGAGCTTTGGATCCTTCATGTCTGAAAAGCATTCTGAAATCTTCATATAAAAAGACATTGCAGATGGGCAGTGTTATGAACTACCCTCAGATCATCTGGCCCATCTGTTTGCCAATGCAGGATAACTCCCTACAGTGTATTCTCCAGGGCCGTTTCCAGCCCCATTTTAAATGACTCAGGAGAGTGGGTTTGGGGCTTCCACTAATTCTTTTGAGAGGCCATTCTAATGTCCAATATCAACCCCACTATTAGGTATCATCTCATGATCTCAAGAGAACAATTCTCTTGGTCAAGTCTTGTATTGGTGCTTTAGTCATAATCCTGGGTTGCTGTTGAGTTAATAAAAATGTTCATTTCTGTCTTGCAGAAAAAGGCCCACACAAGAAAGTCCCGCAGGCCCAAGCCCACGCATCCAGCTAATTGTGTGGCTACTTGGGAAAACTGCAAGCCACCCTCCCCACCATGCTGTGACGTTTGTTCTTTCTGCCACTGCCGGCTTTTTCAGACTGTCTGCTACTGTCGAGTCGCAAACCCAAACTGCTAAACCCAAACCAGGAATGCAGTGCTGGAACTCTGTCATTAGCTGCTCCAACGTTTGTTTCAACCTGTCTATCTCATGCCTATTGCAAGCAAAGTAGAGAACTTTTGAAGCCGGCTGGCAGGCTTTGTGTTCCCCAGAATTGAATGAACGCTGGGGTTTACCTCATGGAAGAAACACTATCCTAATTAAGTCAGTCATTACAGGGAGCGTGAGGATGGAGAGATGGAGGTTTACGGGCTGACAGCGTAGTTACAACAGGGTGGAAGGGGAGCAGGTTCCATCTCAAGGAGAATTTCTCTTTCTTTCAGAAATGTGACATCTCACCACAGGTTTGTATGAGGAGCGCACAGGCTGAGAGCCCCATGTTTTCAGCATCCATCTATGGTATGAAACTGGCCACCTTAAAACAAGTTTGACTAACACAGCAGGGGACCTAGTGTTTACCACAGTACCATGTGGTTTACCTGTGGGGACTGCACCACATATTATATTAGAACCAGGATACCATGCTAGCAGTGCAGGCTTTAAGGTTAGCCCCTTCCCCACACACGGTGTTAAGACTAGGGCTAGAGCCTGGATAGAATGTGGTTTTGGCCCTATCTGCCCAGCTAAGCAGGTGTTTGACACTAGTTCGCACCAGCACAGCCAGTCCCAGGGTTCCAAGACTCTTGGGGATCTTATCTGCCGTCAGTAGTTTGGATACGGGGATCGACTCTCGTCGTCGTTCTTAGAGAGCCTTCCAGGCGTCATGTCTTTTCTAGTGACGCTCAGCAGCACAATCACCAAGTATAGATCTGCGATGTCGTGGTAGGGAGAGCGGGAGCAGGGCTGGAAGCTGGTTTTAGTGCTGGGGGTGGTCTTTGCCCCACCCCAGCTTTCTATCTCCGCCCCCTCTCATCTCAGACTGTACGCAGTATGTCCTGCACAGCTTTGTGGCTCTTCTGCAGCCCTTTCCCTGCTCCCACCACCGCTGCCGGTCATCAATGGATCATGGTGCCTGGTACCACTGGCCCAACTAACGCTCCTAAGGGTGCCCCATGAAGTGTTTTTATGAGCAGTCTGTTGGTCTGCTAGATCAGAATGCAGGTTCCTTCAACATTCCTAAATCTCAGAGCCTTCCTGCCATGCCAGCTTTCCCCAAGCACATGACAGCACATGGAGAGGGTCTTCTGCCTCCATTCTCTGCCTAGACCCAAAACAGGGTACCATTAATTTTTTTCCACTGATAATTGCTAAGTATAGCTGAGGGCTACAAGATGTTCTATGCAGTTAATAAGACTCAAAAGACATAGATGCTCTCTGAAGCCATTCTAGCAACATTTGCTCATAAATGTTTGCCTCTTTTCCCCACCCCAATATAAAACCCAAAGCTCAAGACACAAGCCAGATGTTGACAGAGAGCAGATGATAAATTCTGTCCCTCCTTAAAATTAAAATAAAAATCTAGGAGAGGCTAAACAGTGACAGACAAACCCCCCAGTGTGCATTCCTTCGCCTATTGGCTGCCATAAATCTCACAAGATTGGATTCTATTAAAATGTTCATAGTTTCTTTTAATCATGGAAAAAAAGAAGTTGAGAAAAAACACACACCAAATACAGGCTGACTGGGCCAAACCCTGACATGCTTATTCAGGTTGAGGAGTACTTTACTCTGTCATAGACCTACTCAACATAAGGTTCACAGAATCTGACCTATAAAGTCCCTAAATGGTATTCCCACGGAGCAGCAGAAAATGTCCTAAATAGCCATTACAACCATACTAATGGTCACATGATATTCTGGGATGTGCAGTGCAAATGAAATGCTTTTCTTCAGTGTAGTGCTCAGACAAAATGAAAACCTGAAAGAGCTTTCACTAAGAACTTTTACTAAGGCTATCTCCACACAGCCACGTTACTGTGCAGCAAGCCGGGATGTGAATCTACAGCACACCACCTTGCCATGCAGTAACATCCCACGTGGACACTTCTATAGCGTAGTGCAAGTCCTGGAGTGCAGCTTGTCTTCGCATGGTTTCATGTATTTGTAAGCCAAGCCACACTCAAGGACTTCCATTGCACCACAGCAGGGTCCACCTGGGACAGTACAGAATATCAGCTTGCTACGCAGTGTCTTCACACCCTACCTAGCCATGCAACACGGTCAGGCCCTCAGGTTCGGGCATGCTTAGTTTCCTGTTCTCTGCATCCCTGTACTTCTGGGCCTTCACTCTTGTCAATTCTCTCTCACAAGGGTGAGCTCTTCCCTGGGGGAGCGGTGCACTGGACTGAACCAGAATTGTTTGCTTGAATGAGGATTGCTCAGATGAGGAGGAACTGGCAAAATCAGGCCCTTGGACTCTAGTCAGGACTGGATATGGAAGCCTGAGAGGCTGATTATGACGGGCTAAGCGCTTCCTGTGAGATGCTGCATGCCCTCGATTCCCATAGGACAGGGGGACAAAAATTCAAAAACAGAAACCCTAAATTTTTCAGTTTCCAAAAACTGGAATGATATTGTAAGTTGAAACAAAACAAACTTTTGTTTTTAAACGCTGGGGGAAAAAAATCTAACATTTTTGCCTAAATCCATTCTTTCTTGCAGAAAACGTCAATGTAAATGAAACCACATTTTCTAATGGGACAATGTTTCTGTCTAAAAATTTGGACCCCCTCTAGCAAAACTCAGATATGGAATTCTAACGTGGCAACCCATAGTTGCCTATCTGTGATTAGCGGAAAGGTGAAGGGTCATCTCATGCACAGTTATTTGTGTGTGTGTACATGCATGATTTATAACAAAGTATTTACAGTCATTAAGACAAAATAAACATCGGCTTGTTTTCATTAATGGCACAAATGAACTTATAATCAATACTATTAAATTGTCATTAGCCTTTTACGTTACTCTTTCAGCAACTGTTCACATTGAATAAGCATATATAGGAGTATGGAAACCAATAAAACATATATACATAGCAATTACTTCTCATGTTCCGTCTGAAGAGTTTTTTTAAACAGGGAGGGGGGAAATACATGACACTTTCTCTGGGGTTAAGGGACCTCACTTGTAAAATGAAGAGACCAGAGTGGGATATTTTGAAAAGATACCTGGATGATAAAGTTTGCTGATAGAGGGTTATAGTCAGAACTTCCTGTGTTATAAATCAGCATATCTCCTTTGATTTAAACCTCCTGAGACGCTTGTCCAACTTAACGGAGGGACTTTCCATTATCCCCTAGGCTGGACAACATCATTCCCTCTGACACCCTCTTTTATTCACTGTTACAGATGAGTTTAGTTCTGCCCCCTTGACGCATGTAGTTGCCACCCTCTTGATGTAGTCTGATACCACCCCCTGCCATAAATTGGATGGTTTGGGCAAAACATCTCTGTTTGTCATATTATAAGATGTTTCTATCCATCAAAGTGTCATTTCCGGGGGTCAGGTGGCCCTTGTTATCTATTTGGTGTTAGGATGTCCTGGTACCTGCTATCTCTGATATGTATGTTTTGATATTAGTAATGTTTTGGGAATATCTGTGTTTGCGGCATCAGCTCTTCCTGCCAGTTTCTGTGAGGTCATAGGTTCACAGCCTGACACCTGCTAACTTGGCTTTATAACAGACTTGACCATTCTTTTAGCGTAGGCCTTAGCCTATTATGCTAGGCTTCAGGCCTCATGCTCTCTCTTTCTACTGCATCAGTCAGTCTGCGGTTTCTCTGGTTTCTCTAGCAAGTTGTGTCTCCATGAGAGGAGGAGGGAGGGGAAATATAATATTTCTAAGCAACTTGCTGACTGTTGCCCACAGGTGCTGCGTTTGCTGCTGATTAGAAATATATTCCTTCCCTTCTTATTTTTAAAGACACTTGGGCCTGTCTTTTGTGCGCTGTCTCAGCAATTTAAAAAAAACAAATTCTCTACAGGCTATAGGCCATGATTCTGGAAAGCATCCCTAGCCAAGACAGCAGATAAGTGCATGCTAAATCCATTGACGTCAATCAGCCCTCAGCATGTGCTTTGCACTTCCGTACTCCCCTGAACAGGGATGGATTTATACATATGTTTAAATGCTTTTCTTAGTCAACCCATGTGTGTGTGATAGTCATCTGCCACTGCGTACAAGAGTCCCAGGGGAGAGCTAGTCAAAGGTCAGCAAAAGGCACTCTGCGTATAATAAATACCTGCCATTTTAATTAATAGTGTTGCCCCTTTTTGACCCAAGTGGCTTGTCAAAGTTCAGGGCCCAGGGGATGGTCCAGATGGAAACAGAAATTGATGGAGTCTGGTATTTTCTTTGATGCTGTCTTCTTTATTTACAAGGAATGTACAAGGTCCTGCTCCTCCAAATGTGGGAAGAATCAAGAATAAAGGAGCAGTTTCTTAGCTTACAGTCACCTACTTCTTTAGCCAACAACAGACCCAAAAGCTCTCCCAGGCTTTGTCCAGGCTCACACTGAGCTCACAGGCTGGTGCTGCTTGGCTTTTTGCCCCTTGGTTCCTCTCACTCTCACACACCCCCACTGAAAAGTACTCAGCCAAACCCCTCCCCCACTCAGTCCAAACTGCTGGGTGGGTTCACAACCCCCTTTTGTCTGATGTGGGAGCGGAGTTCTGATTAACTCATCCTGACAGGTACAAACTGAAGAGTACAGACACATCCAGTCTCAAAGAGCTGTGATCCAAGCAGGCCCCAGTATCTCTCAGCAGAACTAGATCAAAGCCCAAGGTAAAGCTGGGAAAAGACTAACTGTAGGCTGCACATTGCACAGGTGGTCTCTTCATTCATTTTATCTTCATATGCATCTGTATCTGCAGCGAGAGGGGATCTGTTTTGCAATTGGTGTTGAATGGAGGTGGTAGTTTATCAGTAGAGAGAAGGATTGATGATGGTATAAGCTGTGTATAAAGACAAAGATGCACTGGGAGAAAAGGAAAACCCTGCTCAAAAGTCGGCTTGGCCACATTCTGAACTATCTGCTTGGTCTTCAAAGATGGCTGTAAACACAAAGGCACAAAGCACCTCCCTGGAGGTGACAAAGGCATGGATAATTCTGCCAAAGTTTACATCATAGAGGAAAGCTCACACTCTCTGGGCAGTGAAACACACTTCAGGCCCACCACCCATAGTCTCTGGGAATCCAGGCACAGAGATGGAACCAATAAAATGCCAAGACAAAAGCCTTATTCTGCTCCCAGAAAGGTGAATGTGCATTGACTACAGTTGGAGCTGGATTAGGCCCAAAGGGTGGAGGGCAATGCTCAGAACACCTGTTAGCTCTACCAGATGCTCTTGTCTGGATTTAAACCAGATGCCGTAGCTTCCAGTCAGCTTGGCACTGGGCAATCAAGAAATCTAGACGCCAGGGAAAAGAAGACACACCGGGGGTGTAACATAGCCATCCTGATGGATACAGCAACTCCCAAGGTTTCTCTGGCTGTAGCAAGGAACCCTGTGGGTCACCACATGGGAGAGGCTTAGAGAAGATTGAGCAATTTCCCATTTCATCCTTCAGGATCTTCTAAGAAAGGGAGAGAATGGAGCCAAGGTATAATAATCCCTGCTAGGTCTTGCAGATGAGGCATCGACTCTTGGGCAGCTGCATCAAAGGGATAGGTAAGACACAGCACAGTATGGAGCCCTGCAAAGGCAAAATGAGGAGCCCAAGTGGTCACTTGTTTAGCCTGTGCCCAAGGCTGACCCTGGGGAAGCTCTATTTTATGGTGACCGCTTCCCCCTACCTCAATACAAACGAATGCGGCCAACACATAGGACACCTGTGACCCAATCAAGATTTTGGGTTTCAACCCTACCCCCTCCAAGTATATTGACTCTCTGGGTTCCCTGCACTATGGAGTCATGGATGGTACTCTGTTAACTGATGGGGTTTCCAGTCCCGGGGTCGTTTAGCCACACACAACAGCAACCGCTTTTCCTACACAGATTCTGCAGTAATAAAGGCAGCGTGATGATTCTTTCCCTAATGAAAGCACAAACCACTTCCCCTCAGTGTAAAGCCATCCACCACACAATATGCCGGAGGCCGCATGGCCAGTCTCACTGGGAGGTGGCAATCCTGCGCCATTGAGACCATATACGGTCACAGCACAATAACTCCGTGTTTAAATTAACAAAGTCTCTGGAGAGGCAGAAGGTTCTCTGGCTGCTCTAACTGTGCATTTCCATACATTTATTTCTGCTAAATTCAGCCTTAACTCTGAATTCCCTGAGTTTGTACCTCTTCTTTTGGGCACAATTACAACATCTGTGTAATATATTCATGGGCGCCAGGTGAACTGCCCGTTAGGGGAGGCTAGCCTAGGGCCTCACCCCTCCCACCCAAGGCCATGCCCCTCCCACCCTCTCCCTCACCGCTACCCAAAGCTGTCCCCCTGCAACTGGAGAAGTCCCACCCCACTCCAGAGCGGGGCCACCCGAGTCCTGACAGAGCAGCCCCAGTGCCAGGTGGTCAGTGCCCCAGCAGCCCTAAATCCCAGCCAGCAGCCGCAGCCAGGTGGCCCAAGCCATGTGTGGTCCCAGCCACCCCAAAGCCCCAGCCACACCTGCCAGTGGCCATGGTCACCTTGGAGCACCAGCCCATCAGCCCCAGCGCTGGCTGGAGTCCCCGCCGGGAGGCCCCAGCAATCAGCAGCTCCAGCCGCCCCGAATTCTTGTTCAGCCAACTGCTAAGACAAACAAGTTTGTTTAAACGTACAGGAGATAATGCTGCCTGCTTCTGATTTACAACGGCACCTGAAAGTGAGAACAGGCGTTCGCATGGCCGGGTTGTAGCCAGCGTTGCACGGTGTTTATGTGCCAAAGATCGTGAACGTTCATATGCCCCTTCATGCTTTGACCACCTTCTAGAGGACATGGTTCCATTCTGAGGACAGGTTCTACTTGATAATGATCCAAAGCAGTGCAGACTTTCAGGTGACCTTGTAAATAAGAAGCGGGCAGCATTATCATCTGTAAATGCAAACTTGTTTTCTTAATGACTGGCTGAACAGGAAGTAGGACTGAGTGGATTTGTAGGATCTAAAGTTTTACATTTTTATTTTTACGTGCAGGGGGTTTCTCTTGTTACATAATTCTACATTTGTAATTTCAACTTTCATGATAAAGAGCTTGCCCTATCGTGCTTGTGTGAGGTGAACTGAAAAACTATTTCTTTTGTTTCCTTTTTACACTGCATATCTTTGTAATCAAAAATAAATCTAAAGTCAGCACTGTAGCACTTTGTATGGTGCTGTCATTGAAATCAATATTTTTGAAAATGTAGAAAACATCCAAAAATGTTTAAATAAATGGTATTTTATTATTGTTTACCAGAGCGATTAATCACGATTAAGTTTTTAGTCGCTTGACAGCCCTACTTTTTGTTAATAAACTTGCCTTGTTTTTTTAATCTAAACCAATCCAGAGCTGTGTTTAAGCTGAACTGTTTGTTACTTTAACTGGACTTACCAAACTGTTGAATATTGACTCCTTAGAGGGGCAACAAATCGTAACATCTGAACTGCCCAGAAGAGAGCTGGACAGTGCAGACGCTGACAGACTGCTGGGCTCAGAGCAGTGCTGCAGCTATTCACAGACATTCAGGGTATGACACTCCAGGGTGCTATCCAGACCAGAGAGGATCTGTGCCACCACCTGCCCTGCAACCTCGGGTGCCTCACAATGTTTTGCTGCTGTAGTTCCAACCTGGGCCACTCACGAACAACCAAACAGCATGCAGGCCACACCCTAAGCGCCTGTGCTGTAGACAGCTGCAGTGTGCCAGCGCACTTCAGTCACTCTCCGGCTTCCACCAGCCTTGGTTACCCACTTGTAGGGTGACCCCAACGCACTCCCAGTCCAGATTTTCCCAAGAAAGGTGTGTTCTGCACTGTCCAGCCTTTCCTGGAGATCCAGATATTGGAGATCCGTTGCGCCTCTAAGGGGTCAATGTACAACCGTTTGCTGCTCTAAATGGAGTTACCTCCACAGTGCAGTTTAAAGACAACTCTGGATTAGTTTTGATTAAAGAATAAAACAAGTCTGTTTAGCTACAAAGAGAGATTTTAAGTGAGTACAAGTACGAGGCATTAAAGTCAGAAATGGTTGCAAGAAAAAAAGATAAAATACTTTCTAGTAACTAAAATTTCAACCAGACTTGGTTCAAGGTGAAATTCTTACCACAGGTTCCCAGCAACATTACTGATCAAATTTTCAAGTCAGGGGCTCTCACCAAAGTCAGATGTTTATGCCCCCACTATTGTAGTCCAGTCCCCCTATGAAGGGGGATTCTTCCAAAGATTTCCCCTTAAAGCAAAGTTTATTCAAACAGTAAAGAAGGTAGAAGTACCCCCATACTCTTTCTTTTCCCCAATGTATGCTGAAATGTCTCCCTTTTGCTGTCTCAAGGACCTTGTTTAGTGTCTGTAAGCTGATGTAAACACACATTCCTTTGTTAAAGATAGACCAGTTTGAACACTCCTGCCTAATCGGGGCTCCGTGGGCTTGAGCATATGCTACCGACATCATTTAGGGGGAAATTCATAACTTTGCACATAATGCTGCTACATACCTTTCACCATGATATTATTGGCCAGCGAGTTATTACTTTTTAAAGGATACCTCACAAGGCATACTTTGTGCAAAAATTATTACGAGAGCGTGTAGGGTGTGAATACAGGGAGCATCCAGTCACGGACTGGTGTGTTTCTGGCCAGCTGCTGGGCTCAGAGCTGCTGGCCATGCACAGACACACAGGTGTGTGACCTGTATGCGAGCAGCCCAGGTTGGGAGTTGCAACAGCAAAGCATTGTGAGGAGCCCAGGGTTGCAGGGCAGGCAGTGACACAGGCTCTCACTGGTCTGGATTGCACCCCAGAATGCTCAGAAGCTTCTGAGGTGCTTCGCTCCCCTCTCCCAGGCCTGGAGCCTGCTGCCCCTTTCCCAAGCCTTGTGTTGCAGAGATGGAGTGGGGAGGAGCAGAGAACCCTTCCTATTTATTTTTCACAGGGGCAGGGAAGGGGACAGAGACACTCCAATGGGGCTGGGTTTTTAGCTCCTTCGTCCCCCTGCCCCTCCTCTGAGAACGGTGTGGGGTTACTGAGGAGAAAGGTGAGAGCTCTGCTTAGTGCCTGCAGCAGCTCTGACTGGCTGTTCTGCCCCCCGGAGGCAGGGCAGTGGGGACTCAGCCAATCAAAGAGGCGAAGCCAACACCTTAGATCCCATCTGGAAATCTAAGGACAGCCTGGCAGGGCTGAAATTCTCCGGCCATGCCCAGGCTGGCTGCAGCCCCAGTCAGCGGAAACCTCAGGTCTCATAATGAAACCACGAGTTGCCAATAGGGGTGTAAAAATTGGTTTAATTAAAAAACCCATTTAAACGTTCTAAAAATAGAGTGGTTACATGGTGACATGCATCGGGGAGCCGTGATGGGCTCAGTTCCTCACTGCCAAGTGAGAGCTGCCTCGCTGCAGCTTCGCCCGCCCCAATAACTGGGCAGCTCTCGGGGGAGATGAACCAAGGCCAGCTACAGCTCAGGCCCCCCAGCACTGGGCTCCGTCCCTCCCTGCCAACCCAGCTGCAGCTACGTCCCCCGCCCCGCTGGGCTTTGTGCTTCCCCACCAGCAAGGGCTGCCCAGCTGCTCTCGCTAGCGGAGAACCTGCCCAGCTGTGGCTTCCCCCCCTGCACTGGGCTCCGCGCCTCCCCCCCTGCAGAGAGCTGAGCCCAGCTGCAGCTACTGCCGGGGCTCCCTGCTTCCCCCAGCAAGAGCTGCCCAGCTGCTCTTGTTGGCAGGGAGCCAGCGCATCTGCTGCCCCCCCTCCCCCACCCAGTTTAAACGGTAATCAGCTGTTTACAGCATTTAAACAGCTGATTACCGTTTAAACAGTTCCCAATACCTTGACTTTAGCAAAGCTTTTGATACGGTCCCCCACAGTATTCTTATCAGCAAGTTAAAGAAGTATGGATTGGATGAATAGACTATAAAATGGATAGAGAACTGGCTAGAGCAAAGGGCTCAACGGGTAGTGATCAATGGCTCCATGTCTAGCTGGCAGCTGGTCACAAGTGGAGTGCCCCAGGGGTCGGTTCTGGGGCCGGTTTTGTTCAACATCTTCATTAATGATCTGGAGGATGGGGTCGATGCACCCTCAGCAAGTTTGCAGATGACACTAAGCTAGGGGGAGCAGTAGATACCCTGGAAGGTAGGGATAGGATACAGAAGGACCTAAACAAATTGGAGGATTGGGCCAAAAGAAATCTGATGAGGTTCAACAAGGACAAGTGCAGAGTACTCCACTTAGGATGGAAGAATCCCATGCACAGCTACAGACTGGGGACCGAGGAGCTAGGCAGCAGTTCTGCAGAAAAGGATCTGGGGGTTACAGTGGATAAGAAGCTGGATCTGAGTCAGCAGTGTGCCCTAGTTGCCAAGAACGCTAATGGCATATTGGGCTGCATTAGTAGGAGCATTGCCAGCAGGCCAAGGGAAGTGATTATTCCCCTCTATTCGGCATTGGTGAGGCCACATTTGGAGTATTGTGTCCAGTTCTGGGCCCCCCACTACAAAAAGGATGTGGAGAAATTAGAGAGAGTCCAGCGGAGGGCAACAAAAATGATTAGGGGGCTGGAGCACAAGTCCCATGAAGAGAGGCTGAGGGAACTAGGCCTGTTTAGTCTGCAGAAGAGAAGAATGAGGGGGGATTTGATAGCAGCCTTTAACTACCTGAAAGGGGGTTCCAGGGAGGATGGAGCTAGGCTGTTCTCAATGGTAGTAGAACAAGAAGCAACGGTCTCAAGTTGCAGTGGGGGAGGTCTAGGTTGGACATTAGGAAAAAGTTTTTCACTAGGAGGGTGGTGAAGCACTGGAATGGGTTACCTAGGGAGGTGGTGGCATCGCCATCTTTAGAGGTTTTTAAGCTGTGGCTGGACAAAGCCCTGGCTGGGATGATTTAGCTGAGGTTAGTCCTGCTTTGAGCAGGGGGTGAGACTACACACCTCCTGAGGTCCCTTCCAACTCTAATGTTCTATGATTCTAATGTTGCCAACTTCTCTGAGTTGCTTCTGTCAACTTCCCAACATCACCGCCATCTATTTCCTTTGAGCCTTGGCCACATGCCTTTCATCCACATCCCAGTTCCCACCAGACAATTATCAATGGCTCAGCCACGTCAGTCAAGACAGAGACCAAAGACAGGCTGTTGTAAGCATAGTGAAGACATCATGGCCCTACGCCTCCTCCATAGACATGCTCCAGAAACATGTGGACCAAGAAAGGGAACATAATGAAACCCAGAAGCACCCCACCTGTGCAACACCGTTTGGGGCAAATGGACAAATGCCTAATGCGACCCTCCAGGACCTCTCAGCTCCTGTCTTAGGGTTTTACAATGCCTGTTGTCATAATATCTGGGCCCTTGTGGAATGGAGCCACTCACTCAAATCCCCATCCGCTCCTGCACAGAACAGGGGCTTTGCATTACTTAAATGGAGATTGTTACTGTTGTTATACTGTGCTGAGAACGTGCTCAGCCAGTGCTCTATAGCACACACAACAAAGTCACTTCGTGTCTCAAAGAGCCCCAGATCAGAGATCCTGAGATCTTCAGAACCTCTTTGCTGAGCACCCTCAATACCCATGGATTTCAGTGGGAGGTTACGGTACACTGTGCACCCAGAAGTTAGTAGGAATGGAAACTGCTCAGCACATAGCCTCCAAACTAGTATTTCTAGTACAATAGAAGGGGCAGGACAGGCAACTTACAGTCATAGCCCAGTGGTGAGATTAAAGTCTCGTACTTCTTGATTCACCAGCACCAGAAATGGGAGCTTTCTGCTGAGGCTTGTTCCATTGCATTTCAGGTGCTAAATGAACCTGGCTTTATAAGAACAGGGATATGAAAACTAGCACCACTCATATTCTTTGTAAGTAAAACATTCACCAAAATAGTGATCCTGCTAAATATGTGCCATAAACAGATTACACAACATGGTAGTATAAAGGCTTTATTGGCATTCCTTTGAGATGATCTGCATAACTCTAATGCTACCACACCACACCAACATGTGTCATTCATTTAATGAACACAAAGACAGAGAAAAACACATATGTATTCACTAATGGCTCAGTCCAACCCTCACTGAAGTCAATGGAAAGACTTCCATTGATTTAATGAGCTTTGGATCAGACCCTAATTGACAGCCATCTTCCTCTGGATGGACTTAGCCAGCAACATTGGCTCCTACAATGCACTCACTTATCTTTAACAAATGTTCTTGGGTAAAATCGGATCAATAATATTGGTGATCTTATAGGATCTTAATTTCTCCAAACTGACATCCTTCTACCCAACACAGTTGCCTCATGCAATGCATCAATATAATTGATGTAAATTGTTATGCTGATAATGTTTTAGAAATCCATAATTAAAATTTGACATTTCCCCCCCCCCATAATCAGTTTCCATCATGACTGAGCACACTAAATTTCAAAATTCTAGCTCAAAAGGGCACTTGGCCGATTCCAATTTTAAAAGGACTGACTGATGCACTTTTGGTAACATCCAGAAATACCAAAGTTCAAATCTGTGATTTTTCCTTCATTCAGCAACTCAAAATGAAGGGGTATCCCAAATTTCAAGAGTCTAGCTCAGGGGGAACAAAGAAATTAATTATGTCTCTCAGTTACTCCCTCAGTTACTATATGTGATAACGTTGGACATGTTGGCAGCATCTCTATAATTAAGGTTGCACTGTTATTTCCATTTGAAGAACTAAATTGCCCAGGAATGGAGCTTATGTGTATTTACAACTGCTATTCACACTAGCTCATTCTGTTTATTACAATGAAGACAGAAACAGTTATGATGAATAGTGTTCATACATTAAATATACTTTAAAGTAGCCAAATCAAAAGTTTTTCCACAGTCCACGTGATTTGTTATTCTGCATAGCTATGCTCAGCTCAGGAATCAGGAAGTATCTTTATATGCCCCCAGTTTTGGAGGTGACTTAGAGCACATTCAGCCCTGAGCGCAACATACAGCAGCCTCCTGCTACACAAAACACAAGTTTCTTTTATTCATGGCAGTGTTCAACATTTAACTGAATAAGTATAATTTTTCTGTGTCCCCACCCCACTTCCCCAGGTAAACAATATAAATGAAGAAAACCAGCAGAGTTGCTCAGCCAATCCTACCCTCCGTTAGCTCTGAAGTCCACGTACAGCCAAGAAGCTCACAGTAGCAAGGAGTCCTGAACTCATGAAGTCTCCACCCTCTGGTAAAAGACTAAGAGGCAAGCATGTGTCAACTGGGCAGAGAGTTCCAGGGTGATAACTTAAGCCTCCGAAGATCTGTAAAGCGTGACTGGTGTGGAGAAAGTAAATAAGGAAGTGTTATTCCTTCTCACAAGAACTAGGGGTCACCAAATGAAATTAATAGGTAGCAGGTTTAAAACAAACAAAAGGAAGTATTTCTTCACATAATCCACAGTCAGCCTTTGGAACTCCTTACCAGAGGATGTTGTGAAGGCCAAGACTATAAGGAAGTTCAAAAAAGAACTAGATAAATTCCTGGAGAATAGGTCTATCAATGGCTATTAGTCAGAATTGCTAATTTTGCTGTTTGCCAAAAGCTCGGAAGGATGACAGGGAATGGATAATTTGATGATCACCTGTTCTGTTCCTTCTGACGCACCTGCCATTGACCACTGTCGAAAGACAGGCTACTGGGTTAGACGGACCTATTGGTCTGACCCAGTATGACCATTCTTATGTTCTTCTGCAGACGCACAGAGCTGAGCAAGTCATTGATCTTCTAGTTCAGTGGCCAAACCATAGAAAACAGAATCGATATTATTTCAGGGTTTTTTCCAAACAAAGCCAAAAACCAAAAAAGAAAAGAAAAATCATTTGGAACATTTGAATTGACATTTTTAAACTATTCCAATAAAAACTGAATGTTGAAAGTTTATTTTGATTTTTTTTTAAATGAGCCATTTTAACATTTCCATTGGGTTTTTTTGGGGGGGGTTGTTTTTTTTGTTTGTTTGGTTTTGGGGGGGGGGTTGTTCCTGAAACTAGCTGGTGAATTCACCCAAATTCATGAATAGTTTTGGTGCCCTAGAAAATCCAGTTGGTGGCAACTTGAAAAAAAATTGCCCAGCTGTAATGGAAAGCTCTTCCATTCTCTCACTCTGGGTAGTTAATCTCCGTCTCCTATTGCCTGTCACAAGCATCTACACCATTCCTGGATACATCTCCTGTTGCCTTCCTTCCTGAACTCCACCCATGGCTGGCATAGCAGAGCTGTTCGGAGCCAGTGCAGGACACATAGCCACACAGAAGATTAGGGGGCGTTTTGGGAGCAGATGTGTTTAAAAAGAACCCCACAGCCAGGGATCTGTTGGCTGTATGCACTAAGAGCTACCTGAAAGAGCAGCATGGCTTTAACGTTAAAAGTGTTTACAACTTCCCTTGCTAGAAGCCCTTCAAATCAGAACAATAAACTTTTATTTGGGAACTTTTATTTAAGTACAGCACTAAGTGGAGAGCAAGCCAGGTGACTTTGTTCTGTTTTATTCTTTTCAGCTATTTTATGGTTTTTCACAACATATATTATGAGAGAGATATATGACCACAACTGTCTTCCAAAGAGGCCTTGATATTCCTGGAGAGTTTTCATTGCAAGCAAGCAGGGAGGGATTTGGTAAGGGATATCATCTTTCACTTTATCTATAAACTCATAGGTATGGCAAATTAGACAATGTTTTAAGTGCCTGCAAACAGGAAAATTTTGAAACCAGATGGCATGGACAGTAACAAAAAGAAAGAGATGGAGAGAAAATATTTTGGGGGGAGGAGGGAACTGAGATAGGTCATATTGAGGGAAAAGAAAATCAACACAATAATATAAAACAGATAGCAATTATGGCCACAGAGTAAAAACAGATGCTGGGCATCAATCAGCCTGATTACTTGGGTGAAACCAGACAATCACTATACTCTCAAAATGAACTCACACAGAAAAATGATGAAAGACAAAAACACCCTATTACCTATGGGTGATCACTTTTCTCAAAGCAATTATTCCAGATCTGACCTCTTAGTCCTCATCCTCAAAGGAAAGATGCACAACACCTTCAAAAAACAAGTCAGGGAGCTTAAATTCACAACTTTGTGAGATACTAAAAATTATGGTCTAAAAAAAAGACACTGGATTTTTGGCTTATTACAACAATCTATAACCCAGATAACCCCCAGCCTAGTTTTTTGCCCCCCATGACTACAGAGGCATTAAGTGGACACTTCACCTTGAATGGTCCCTTGAAAGGTGTTAGCTACTTATGCTAAACAATCCATTCCATCTTGTATTTAGCCTGTGACATTCAGTATATTTCCCAGACCTGAAGAGCGCTGTGAAAGATCAAAAGCTTGTCTCTCTCAACAACAGAAGTTGGCCCAATAAAAGATATTACCTCACCTGCCTTGTCTCTTTGATTGCTGAGTATTTAAAGGTGTTTCTTGCAGCTGCAGTGTAGCAGCCAATACCTTGTCCAATTTGCTTCTAAAATGTTGTTTTCCCATTGGGGAAGGAGACCACACCCTGGCATGTGTAGAAAAGCCACAGAGATTAAATAAATAGGGCTGTTACAGGCTTTCTAATCAACCTTAAAGGATGTAATATCCCTGCTACTAACATTTGGAGGGTGAGTTAAAATCTGCAGAGAAGATCTCAACCTCTGTTCAATGCCAGATGATTGAGGGTAATTTCTATGAAGCCCTTTGGTTTCATCCCCATTCAGTTCATCAGGACTTTCCTGGATGGATCATGCTTCTCACACTCATGCTTGTTTAGCCCAGTCCACAGGCCTCCCGCTGAGAGAGATGATCTGTTGACTCCAGGACAGCAGTCATGCAGGGATCCCAGGGGACGGACAGTCACAAGGAGGAGAGGGACCGTCCTTGGCAGGGATGTATTTGAGTGAGAGAAAGGGAAGTTGCCCTCCCCTTACGTCTCTCCATACCATGAGTGTTCAGCAGCCTCCCCAAAAGAGACGTTTTCTCTTCGGCTTCCTCATTTGGTACAGCGCTGAAAGTGAAATCCCAGCAAACTGCATGGAAACTATTGAAAGACACCATAATGGAGAGTCAATTTAAATGTATACCCCAAATTAAAAACCACAGTAAGAGGGCCAAAAAAGTGCACCGTGGCTAGACAGCAAAGCAAAAGAAGCAGTTAGAGGCAAAAAGGCATCCTTTAAAAAGTTGAAGTTGAATCCTATTAAGGAAAATAAAATTGAGCAAATTGCTGGCAAGTGAAGTATAAAAATTATTTAGCTGAGATTAGTCCTGCTTTGAGCAGGGGGTTGGACTAGATACCTCCTGAGGTCCCTTCCAACTTTCATATGATTCTATGAAAAATATAATTAGAAAGGCCAAAAAAGAATTTGAAGAACAGCTGTCCCCCCAGGAGTCTGAACTGGGACTGTTCAACATATTCATAAATCATATGGAAAAAGGGGTAACCAGTGAGGTATCAAAATTTGCAGATGATACAAAATGACTCAAGATAGTCAAGTCCAAAGAAGACTGCAAAGAGTCACAAAAGGATCTCACAAAACTGGATGACTGGGCAAGAAAATGGCAGGTGAAATACAATGTTGATAAATGCAAAGTAATACAGAATGGAAAACATAATGCCAACGATACATATAAAATGATGGGGTCTAAATTAGCGGTTTCCACTCAAGAAAGATCTTGGCGTCATTGTGGATAGCTCTCTGAAAGCATTCACCCAATGTGCAGTGGCAGCCAAAAAAGAGTTAACAGAATGTTGGGAATCATTAGGAAAGGGATAGATAAGACAGAAAATATCATATTGCCTCTTTATAAATCCACGGTATGCCCACATCTTGAATACTGCGTGTAGATCTGGTGGCCCCATCCCAAAAAATGATATATTGGAATTGGAAAAGATACAGAAATGAAAAATAAAATTGATTAGTGGTATGGAAAAGCTTTTATATGAGGAGAGATTAATAAGACTGGGACTTTTCAGCTTGGAAAAGAGACAATCTGAAAGAGGTCTATAAAATCATGGTATCACTTTTAGGGTCTCTCGTGCATGCAAACTTCTCCACCATGCCAAAGCGGCAGCCCAGGGAGAAGGAAAACATTTGCAAAACCTGGAATGCCAGCACCAGCACTTTCTCCAGAAGATCCTTAACATAAAGTGGGAGAACCGCCACACTGACACCAGTGTCCTTACAGAGGGCAACATCTTTAGGCCCTGATTATTCAGCACTAGCTGAGGTGAAATGGGCACTGTGTGTGTGTGTCTGATGCACACCTACCAAGACAACTGTTATGCCCATTGTCACACTGGCTGGATTGGTTGGGGGGGCGGGGCGGGGGGCATTCCTTATATTGTTTGACATCAGTATGTCGAAATCATAGTAATTCATGTGGGACATGCCATGTCAGGTACTGATAGAAAGGTTGTAATGTGCTGAGTAAGATGATGATGTTTATGTTCATGTGTTGTATCTGTAATGGAAGTTATGGACATCTTTGATATCCCTGTATTTCAAACTGTGCTGTAGAAGACACACCCCAGACAGAGAGGCGACAGGTTGATAGCCCGCTTAATGGCCCAACAAGACCTTTACAGAAGCAAAAGGCCCAGGAAGGAACTAAAGGCATACCTGAAGAGTTACCAGGATTGGCCCACGTGTCTCTGGACTCCATTTTAGTTCTTGTAAGTGCCTACAGGCCGCATGGCCAGAAACAGAGGGTATATCAAATCAAACCACAGAAACCATTTTGTCTTCATTCCTGTCCAGCTGCGGACACACACCTCCCCACCTCTGGATTAATTCACTTTGCAACTGAACTGAAGGATTTAGACCCATCCAGGTACTGGATGTATACCAGAGGGACTATACAAGCCTGCAACTCCACAATTCTTCTAGAAACCTGATGTATATGGACTTTCAAATCATTTGTATGTATCTGATTGCTTTAATCCATTAACATTTCTCTTATTGTTTGTTTTTTCTTTTTATAATAAACCTTTAGTTTTAGTTAATAAAGGATTGGCTGGCAGCGTGGTATTTTGGGTAAGAGCCAAGCTTATAGTGATCTGGTACTGTGGCTGGTCTTTTGGGATTAGAGAGAACCTTTTTAGTAAAGAGCATAGAGTTTAAATAACTGGTCTCTTTACTGGACCTAGTGTCAGTTTGGGAGCCAGAAACTGAGATGCAGTAAAGGGGGCTGTGTGTATTTGCACAGCGGCTTCTTGATAACCGGTGTGGGGGAATCAGAAGCAGTTTGTGGCTGGTTGGGAAGTCTGACTTGAGTGTCACCCACCAGTGCTGGGAGAATCTGCTCTCCTTTTACAGCCTTGCCCTGACGTTGGCATCATCAGGTGGCTGCCCTGGGCACAGACAGGTCACACCCATTTCACCAGAGGAGAAAGAAAAAGGGGAGGCCAAAAGAAATGCTTTAATGACACTTTCAAGACAAGCATCAAGAGATGTGGCATTGCCATCACACACTTGGGACACAGTCACCCAAGACAGGGCAAACTGGCGAAGACTTGTCAGAGAATGAACGACCACTGGAGGAAAACTGTGTCGCTTGGTCTCAGAAAAATGCCGGAAAAGACAGGACAGACAACTGTCCTGTAGCAAGTGTGGCCCAACCCTGCCTTCCAACACTATCTGCAACGTCTGCCAATGAGTCTGCAGCTCAAGGATAGGACTTCTCAGTCACCAAAGGACCCACATAAAACAAACACCTGTGAAAGAGATCATCCTCGACCACAAGGGATCCCAGCAACAACGACGATGAAATCATGAGTGGTGTGCAGAAAGTAAATAAGGAAGTGTTGTTTACTCCTTCTCCTAACACAAAAACTAGGGGCCACCAAATGAAATTAATCAGCAGCAGGTTTAAAATGAACAAAAGGAAGTGTTTCTTCACACAACTCACAGTCAATCTGTGCAACTCTTTGCCAGAGGACGTTGTGAAGGCCAAGACTATAACAGGGTTCAAAAAAAGAACTAAATAAGTTCCTGGAGGATGGGTCCACCAATGGCTATTAACCAGGGTGGGCAGGGATGCAAACCCATGCTGTGAAATATCTTTAGCCTCTGTTTGTCAGAAGCTGGGAATGGGCGACAGGGGATGGATCGCTTGACAATTACCTGTTCTGTTCACTCCCTCTGAAGCACCTGGTATTGGCCACTGTCAGAAGACAGGACTGAGCTAGATGGACCATTGGTCTAACTCAGCATGCCCGTTCTTATGTTCTCTGTGGCATTCTCTTAATACACTGCAGGTCTGGTTCCCCCCTGCCTTGCACCATCACTTACATCCATGCAAGGCAATCATGTGACACACTACCACCGGTAACATCCTGCTTTGGTCATGTTTCACACCCACTCTGCAGGAATATAAATGAGGACACAAGGTACAAGACAGTGGAGAATCACGCCCTGTTGACCTCAGTTGACCTGTTGACCTCAGCTTCAACAGCTGAGACCTTTGTGCAGTTTGCCATCCTCTGGAAATTTCACAAGTAAATCACCAATCCTGGGAATCAAGCTGGTGTAGGAGGGGATGGAGAACTCACCTGTGCGAATACATGAGTTCTCCATCCCTTCCTACACCCACCTCAGCAGCTCCACAATTCTCATCCACAGAGGAGTTTGCTTTAAACACAAAATATTCTAATAGTGACGATGCAAGATACTTAACAGGCTATTTTAAAACCAAGAGAGAAAGACAATAAAATCAACTCAGTTTGCCCCATTAAAAAAAGCAGAGCACAGGAAAAAATGGTGCCTGTAACATGGCATATGGCATTCACATTTTGCAAAACTGCATGCAGTCAGGGAATTTACACTGACTCACACATGGCTTGTAAGGGCTTATCAATTAGTCCACTATGCACATTAGCAACCATGAGCTACATTTTGCCTTGACTTGCACTCAGAGGGAACGTCTACACTATGGCTGGTCCATGCCCACTGTCTCAGACTTAGGGGGCTTTGGCTGTGGGGCTAAATATTGTAGCAGAGATGTTTGAGCTCAGGATGGGAAACCCACGAAGTGGCAGGTCTCAGCCCGGCTCCAGCCCCAACCCAAACATCTACACTGCTATTTTTAGCCCTGCAGCCAGAGTCCTGCAAGCCTGAGTCAAAGACCTGAGCTCGGAGACTCTGGTTTTTACTGCAGTGTAGACGTACCCTCAGGAGCAACACGAATGTCAGTGCAGTGTGCGTGCTCGTCCGGAACAAGCCTTCTAAATCTGGTTGTGATACAGCCATGTTTAGTCACAGTTTCAGCAGCAAAACTAGGTGGTCTTCAAAATGCCAAACCCAAAATTATTAAGGCTCATTCTGTGCTGTGGGCTTTAGCAGAGGTTTTGGGAGTCTAGGGCCAAATCTGAAATGATGCCTCGCCCCCCCCCCAAAAAAACTCTTCCAAACAAAATTACCAGGGAGAAGAGGTGGGGGAGAGGGTGTGTCCACACTGCACTCACCATCCAGTGGCAACTCCTGTCCCATGGGGCTGGGTCCCCATCCCTGCTTCAGGCATTACGACCTGGAGCATGAGGCCACAACATCATGCAGGTTTGGCCTGGCCGCCCTTCTGTTGTGATGGAGGACTGCCAGCCAAATTTCAGAGTGACATTGAGATGCCTTGCAGTGTCACTCAGGTGCGGGGGCCTTGTCCCATGGGGGGGCCAAAGCAAACTGCCTGTCACGGGCTGGCTAACCCTGGGAGGCAAGCTGGGCCCAGCCCTACCTAGGACTTAGCCAGCTGTCCCTCAGCCGCATTGATGAGCTGGCAATAGAAGGGCTAATTAGCGACCCCAACTGGGCATAATGAGTTTTCATTAGATGGACTGACCCCACGGTGGTCAGAAGGGGGAGCACTGCTTAAATAGAGCTGGGAACGCAGCTGGGAGGAAAGGGCCTGGAGGGAGGAACAAGCCAAGTTCCTCTCTGGGGAGAGCCTGAGGTGGTCAAGCTGTGCCACCCGAGAGGAGAGGAGAGGAGAGGACTGGACTGGACTTCATTCGACTCGACTCGACTCTGCTTGACTCTTGTAGGGGGCAGCCCTGTGACAGGACCTAAAAGGAGCAGGGAGGGAGAGCTCAGAGTTCAGTTGCTGAAGTCCCTGGGGAAGCGAAGCAGTTGGGGAATCCTGCTGGGGAAGAAGCAATGTCAGAATAGCTCCGCATGGGCCTAGAAGCAGAGGACTCCAGTGGAGCCTAGATGGGGCAGAACTCCTAGTTGGAGCATTTCATTTGGACCTTAGGTTGGACCTTTCGTTACCCTAGAAGAGGACTGAACTGTAGTGACTTGGCCACAGGGCTGACCCACAGGAAACCCAGAGAGGGAGCTGCACGAAGACACTGGCAAGGACTAGCCATCATGGCCAAGGGAATGGTCACCGGGAGCGGGTGGTATGAGGCAAAGTCCCACTCCAATGCCACGTTGATTAGAAGAACTGCAAAAATAGGAAACATTCTTCAGCAGGGCCAGTTTCTGCATAACCCCCATTTTACACCATTGACCTTAAGGGGCCAGATTCTCAGCTGCTGTAAAACAGCATAGCTCCATGACATGTCATTTGACCCAGATTGAGTATCTGGCCCAGTTGAGTCATTCCAGCATAAAGCTGGAGTAATCCAGCAGTTACCATAATCAGGGCCATATGGCTTAGCCACTCATCTGAACTAATTGTGTGTGTGCCTAAAACTGAAGGAGGGTGGGGAGGGGGATCAGTGGGGCAAGATCTGGCCCTAAACTTTTAATTTAAAAACTACAGGGGAAGAGGATGGTGTAGATGTAAGGGGGTGCTGGGGCAATATTATATATAACTATTACACTCCCCTTCTTCCTGCGCCTCAGCTTAACCCACAGAAGTACAGGCCTGAGGTCTGTGTTTTCAGGGCATTTCAGAAAGCATTACATAGAGTTAAACCTCAAGGCTGTTGTACATAGAGCGCGGAGAAGATGTTTGCAGTTCCCAGTGAACTTCAAAGTGCGCACACCCCATAGTATTTTAGTAAAACAAACATTTCGTGCCTCCAGACAACACTGTAAATAGTATTCAGAATACTAAGAAAAAATTTTAAGCCAAAATTAGATAGTTAATCTTCTGGTGTCCCTCAACATACTTCCCCCCCTCCCCCTTTGTTGATTCCTGAGCCACAGTCCGGGCCCCCAAGGCATGCTAGCTCGAGTAGAGCTGGCACAGGTACATCTACCTGAGCTGGGAATCACACCACCAACTGCTGCGCAGGCAAAGCCTCCGGGCGGGTAAGACTGTACAACCCTTCCTCCCTCTGCTCTGCCTGGTCCCCCTTTAAGAGTGACTGCCAGTTCAAAGCTGTGAGCCTACATCCAAACGTACGTTCCACAAGCTGTGTCGTTCCTAGGGCTACATCTGCACCGCAGCCGGGAGGTGTCGCTCCCAGCATGGGGAGATACACCCACACTAGCTCTGCGTGAGTTAGCGCCTCCGAATCGCAGGGTGGCCATGGTGGCACAGGTTTGCTGCCCAAGCTGGCACCCAGGGGTCAGAGGGGATTATATTTGTGTGGCAAGCCCGGGGCTGCCACTTGTGCTGCCTGGCCACACTGTTATTTGTAGCATGCTTGCTGGAGCAGAGCTCGTGCATTTGTCTTCCCCACTGGGAATTACACCTCCCAGCTGCAGTGTAGACAGAACCTAGGGGCGACAAACGCTTCCCTCCCAACCCTCCTTCTCGGTCCATAAAATACACCACAGTGGACCAAACATTACCCTAAAGGAGACCTTCCTGGAAGAAAGCTGGAACAACGCCCACCTGTGTCCCGAGAAGTACAGGCATTGGGACCCAGCCCTCACAGCAGACTCGTTTCTTGGGCCAACTGCTGACCCCACAGAACAGCTGTAACTCCTGTTTTATAACCTGGCCCCACTCTCCACTACCCTTGTGCTCTCTGGCTCAGCTCTCGGAGAGTGACGGCACGTGACCGGACCTGTGCCAGGCGGACTGTTCACCATGCCGGCTTCCTCGAGTGCTTCAGAAACCGCTAACGAGCACCTGCCGTAACTGCCACGCTTGACTTCTTTCTAGATGTTTCTGGAACCTTCTAGCTGAGTTGCTCTGTCCCCTGCATATGTGCAGAGAGGCAAGGGTTTTAAGCTGGAAAACTCTGTCTCCTCCCCACTACTTCTTTACCTTTCTTTGGGGGAAGGGGGAATTAATCAACCGCTGCAGTATAAGGCACATGGGTTACATGTGGCGCTTTAAGCACTTTAGTGACTGAGCGTGTTTACTGAATTTTTAAGATCTGGAACATCCCGGATGCCGAGCTCAAAAGAATACGTGTCAGTTGGAAGCAGTTGCAGCTGGAGCTGGTTGAAAACTAAACCCAAAAATTAAGCGAGACTGGATGTAGCTTGTAAATGCGGGATTCTCTCAGATGATAACTGGATCTCTTTGTAATGTGACTTTATTTTATTGTTGTTATTATCCTGATCCAGTTAATCACTGTAGTTAATAAAAAGGCCCAGCTGGCTGACTGGATTTTTTTGGAACAACTCAACTATAGTGTTCAGGATTTATACACGTCCCCATTCCCAGCCCACAGTGGCTTCCCGAGGATATATTTCCTCCAGCTCTTTGTACACCTGACTCAAACTCCATTCATAAAAAATAGCACTGTCTTCAGCATCTGGGTTTAAAATGAAGTCATATTCCTGATGTTTCCCCTCTCTGCTACCTTTCTTTTTCTGACCTGGTCCTCATTTCTCTGGGTCCCCTGGGGGAATCCCTGTTCCTCTCCTTAATCCCTCTTTTAGAAATGAACCTACGTGGTCTGAGCAGTTGCATGAAAGAGCATGTGTACTAGCAGCTGACTGCTGTGTTTCTCTACAGTATAAACCTGACACTCTCAGGGACATGCCAGTTTGCTTCCTTCCCATCACTATATCTTGAACCAGCCCCCTGCTCTCTTCCTAGTGAGGGTTCAATCGTTTTCGCCTCCCTGTGAATTTTGCCAACTGCTCCGTCTCTGCTTCTTAGTGACTTTAACTTCCATCATGGCCATAAAGAATTATTGCCGAAGTACAGGATTGTAATTGTTCATCTTTTGTGTGGTCTCTGCAGTGCTATGGCACATCTTCCCTTGACAGTCCTGGTAGCGGGCCAACTGCACCACAACTGAGGTAAACGTTGTAGGTCCTCACCTGCACCCTACCAACTGCCTTCCACACCACACTCATCCCAGGGTTTCAGACACTCTGCCTCACCCCAAATTTCCCCCTCACTGCTGCAGAATATTCCCCTGCTTGTGATCGTCATCCTCCTGAGAGGGAGAGAAAGAGCTGCAAATTCACCACACCAGCCTCTGCTGACCCTTCACCATTCAGTGGCTTCATCCCAGGATGATAAGAAGTCAGTTCTGATTCAAGCTTTGTTTTCATCTGGCTTTTAGCCAGCAGGTCACACTTCAGAAACTCAAGCTTCCCATAAAATGTAGGCCTAGTGGCTTTCAGCAATGGTCTCCATTTGTTCCTCTCAGTTGTGTCCACGTAACTCTCATGCTTATACTGCACCATTTTTTTTAAGTTCAAAGAAAGGGTGAGAATCAGTGGGGAGGAGACATGGATTTTCACAGACAGACCAAAATACATAAGATTTTTTTAAAATTTGACTTTTGGGCCAATCTCTTGATTTTTTGGGGGGAGGGGAGAGTCTGACTCGTGATTTTTTAACGTTTGAAGGAAGGAATAAATTTGTGAGGCCTCACTATAGAGACTGAGAAATCATCTCTGTGAGAAGATGAGGGGAATGGTCTATGCTTGTATAAAAGTGTAGCTGTTTGGTTGAAGCATTGCACTAAAATATAGGTAACAGCAACAAAACAGGGAAGTCTGTATAAAGAGTAGAATAGATTTACTTTAGATCTGGGTGGGGAAAGGTCAATCCATTTCACAGAGGATTTTGACATTTGGTTTGGTTCTGATTTGGAATGAAAACCAAACATTTCAAAATTCTCCAGGAACGATTAATGGAGCCCCTGCTCCAAGGCTGTCTGCCTGGTGGGCTGCCATGTAGCCTGGAAGCTTGGGGATCCCCAGCTTTAAGGCAGTCTGCCTAGTGGGCTGCAGAGGAAGCAAGCTGGCAGAAAACCAGGCCAGTTTCCAAAGGAACCCTGGCAGGCAGGGTCTATCGGAATGTTGGCAAAATTAAAACATCTCCAAAAATGGTTTAATTTCAATGAATCTGAAACAGCTGATGGAAAAAAACTACTTTGTCAGAATTTTTCTGACCAGCTTTGATTTACTGCCTAATTACTTTAAGAAGTAATTCAGAAGTATTCCAAATACTGTTTGCCAGTGTTTGTGTATGTATTAAATGTTTGTTCACTAAGGAAGTGTATGGCACGCTCTCCTTGAGGCTTACTGGCCATTTTTGTTAACACTTGCATTCAGGGTTTTGCATACCATGGCTCTGAGATTTAACTCCGTCTATTACTGGTCTGGAAAGACAGAGCTCTAGCCTTTCAGCAGAGAGTTGAGCTAAAGGGAAGGAGAAAGGGCAATGATAGGGCTATACATATTACCGTGGCACCCCTCTGCCTGTTATGTCCCCCACAAGCTTGGTTACCATCCAATTGGAAGGGTAGGTCAAATAGTTCACGTTAGATTTGAGAAGGGATGACAAACACACGGAGCAGAAGTAGAAAGGCTTTTGGCTGGAGCCATGGGTTTAAGTTTGAACCAACTCCTATATAAACCTTTAATCAATTTGTGAAAGACCTGAACAAAATGGAAAAACATGTTCAAGGAAAGCAGAAAATTGATGTTAATCTCTGTTTCAAAACATCGTCTCCAGAGACCTGCGCAAATTTTAAGCAGGTCTTTAAACCAGCAGATTCGCTTTAGTAGACTGGCTTCGGCATGCGCAAGGTTCACACAGATTTTTCTGCCCAGGTGGATTGAGATAAAACAATGTCAACTGGTTAGCCCCAACCCCAAAATTTGACTCCCAAATGCAACTAGCCAAACCTCCCAGCAAAATTATCTCGTTTTTCAGAGTTATTGCCTGAGCTATGTAGAAAGGCAGTGAAATCAAGACTGGGCATTTTCTTAGTCCCTAAAATGGCCTGTGCTCAACCCTGCTGAATAAATGCAAATCTAGGCCTCCCACACCAAAAGGACAGGCCTCTACCATTTTTGCTAAAGGCAAACTCTTTTATCTCCGCAAAGACTAGTAAGCTGCATAGTTCCTGGGATCAGCCACTAGAAGAAAACAGCCTCACATGCACTAGGCCAATGCATTTTCATTGCATATATGACATTACTACCAATAAATCCCTACACATTCGTTGCTATAGTTAATAATACAAACTTAGGTCTACGTACACTTATACAAACCTACCATGTACCCAACACACTTTGTAACACCAAACACACCGATCATTCTAATTCAGTTAATACAAATATTTTTCTACACCATGAGAAACCCTACAGAACTGAGGCTTACCTTAATGCACCCTGCAACTATACTCCTTATGAAGCCTATATACTGAATAAACAAAATATGAACTCAATGGCTTCTGGCATTTATTACTGTTGGAACAACCAGTTCAGGTAAAAATCTTCCTCCACCCCAACAGTTTCTGGTTTGTTCTAAGCTTTTGGCAAATATTTTGCTTTGTAAAATCATTGTGTTACAAACCCATTGAGTTAGCTCTTTTCTAACTCCTCTTATTTAAAATTTTTGTGCCTCTGTGTTTCTAGATTCCAGCAGGGATAGGAAGCAAAAATGTTAGAAGTCTTTATTTTATCTATCTAATCAAGTTCTACAATATCCTTCCCTACAGCAGCCAAGCACTGAACAGATAAATTACATCAGCTTAGTGAAAACCCTGTTCTCATAGATTCTCCAACCCAGTGCTGATGACCTCACAAAAGCTCAGATAGGCAGCCACAGTTTTTTGTTTTGGTCTATCCTGTCCTTTTGATGTTCCCAAATCACTGGGGAATAATCAAATTGTTTTATAACCTCCAATTTTCAAATGTTGTTCACAGAAGTCAATTTTTTTTCTTGCCATTGCTAATATGCACTCACCATGGGCAATGCTGGTTACATTTTTCCTGCCTGTATTGTTCAGCTGGCCATAGCTACATCAAATTGGCTTCCTAACGTGCAATTAGCTGGAAGCAGCATAAACCTGAAAGAAAAACTGATGTTAGTGATGGGTTGTGTAAACTGTAAAAGCTTGTAAAAACTGATGGGTTGTGTAACTATTTACTGTGAATTTCACCTTTAAAATGTATAAGAGCCTGCTAGCGGAGGCTTTTATTCTGAGTTCAGTTCAAATACAGCTGTTAGAGGAGATACACAAACTGTGTTCTCTCCTGGAGACTTTGCTTTTGCTTTTTCTCATTTTGTTATAGCTTAAGCTATTATGAAAGTCATGCACATGGTCTGGTTGCTCTTTGTGTATCAGAACACACCACAGTTCACACAGTTTATCTGCAGGATGGGTAAGGAAAGTATTTGATTTAAATTAGGACTGAACAGTGGATCTATGTGGGCTAACTGGGGGAAACTGGTAATGATTTGCCATTGAATATTGGTTACAAATGACTAAAGGAACTCTTAATGAAGATAGATGCACTCTTGACAATAAATGCAAGCCAAGTGTCAAGATTTTTGGACCTCTCATTACTAAGGGCTAGAGTGCCAATTAAGATGTTAGCAGCGATTTAGGACATGGTGAGAGAGAACAACTATCTTTTCCAAGGGATAACAGCTGCCGTCCCAAAGACTGTATTTCAAAGTTCTCTCCGCTCCGTAAAGCTTCTGGAACACAACTGGGATCTGTGAGGTGGTGTCAGTATGAAAGTTATTCACAATAGCCCATGGAGAAAAGGTCAGGAGGAGATGAAGCGCAGCACATAACAGTCAAGGTAAGAAACTGACCCATCCTAACCTTCTGATTTATGATGGCTTGACACTAATTCATACAGGCAACAATGGGTGGAAGGGAGGGAATTCGTTCTCAGGGGGAGAGGTGGTGGACCTGAAGCAGAGCAGGCTCTGTGTGTGAGAGGACAATTTAGTTAAAAACGTTGTTAGGCAACACAGGTTTAGCTCAAGGGTCTTCTGTGATGGCGTCTGCTGTAGTCTGACCTGAGGAGAGAAACATCTCTTGAGTAAGCAAGTCCCCAAAACCATTTGGGGCTTTAAGGGTCAAAAGCAACCATTTACATGAACAAACCTTGAAGTTTTGAATCAAATAAAGAAAAGGCAATTTTAGGCTAAATAAAAATCCTGAGTGAGATCTTGTGCCTACATATTATCATTAGGCTCTAGATTAGATTATTAGATTACATTCTGAGGTGGTTTCCTGAGTCAAGGGGTGGAAATTCCCATCCTTAAGACATTTGAAACTAGACAAGGTACTAGGAAGAAACTAGATAAAGCACTGAAGAATATTCTACAGGCTGATCAAATGCACTAGACTGTCAACATACACCATACGAGGCTACTACAATAGATACTCCAGAGGATACTGTACCTGCTCTTTTCATATTTAACTGGTATGATTCTTAAATTCTGTGATACTTTGATATTTGTTTCTATGCTGGCTGAGAAACAGGTTTGACAGAAGTGAGGGATGAGGAGTTCCCCCACTGTGTTCCCAGGATCTGCCAAGGAGAGAGGGCCTGGTAGAAAGGGGTTTGGTCTGTTGAACGGAGACTTCTCCTGAGGTAGGAATGACAGTGTTTCCTGCTCACCTCTGCTGGGAGAAATTAAATTGACTGGGATAATGCAAAGACATGTCTTGACACCAAATTAATTACTTATGAAAAGAGGCTGCCATCTGCGCCTGAAGAGAGAGTTTGTCTCAGTACTCGAATCTGTGGATTTTTTTTTTTATTTAAACACTAATTGGTGCTTTTATGGTTTTCTTCCTTTTTTAAATCTTTTTTTAAATGCTCCCCTATGCTGATTAGGAGCATAAGCCAATCAAGGGAGCTTTATGGTGGGGGGGATGAAACCTCCAAGCCACACCTCAGCCAGAGAAGGTATCTAAGCCAGAAATCTGGACTCTAGTGCTTAGCTGTTGGCTATTTGTTAGCACCACCCCAGAAGCCCCAAGGGTCTGAGAAGCCATCTCATTAAAGAGCGTATTTTCAGAAATCAGCGTAATGTGGAGAGAAAACATGGGCTCCTTCACCCCATGAGAACTGTGAAATTAGTTGGCTGTACAAGAAGAAACAGGAAGGAGGTGAGGGTTGGGATAGCTGAGCCCAGCCGCTGTGAGATCCCAAGGGAGAGAGCTCTGTTCCTCTCTGTCCCTGTGCAAGAAACCACTGTGGATGCTTTGCTGCACAAGATTGTATTGGGGCTTTATGGCAGGAATGTAAATAAGTAATGTGAAGATGCCACTCATTGTAGAGACAGGGTTTGTCCCGTTACTCTGAGCAGAAAAGTCACAAAGGTAATTCAATAAGGTTTATCCAGGATATTGCATATCTGTCACAATCCGCAGCTCCAGGACCTGAGTATTAGGTATACAGTTCAGAACATATTGTGCCATGGGAAAAGAAAGCCACACAATTGACCTAAACATGGCTCTTTTTAAAAACCCTAGAGATCACAACTCTGGCACGGCAAATGTACCCTGGTAAGGCCCCAATCTTTCTAGAAATTTTTGAGGATCCATAAAAAGCCTTATGGATACCTTGTGGTAGATTTATATGCTTCCAGCCAGAGGTTTACAGATTAAGAATGGGGCTTTTCCCTCCAGATTGGCCAGCAGTCTATAGTCTGGGTGAAAAAAAACCAAACCAGGATATAAAAAGAGATGATTTATCGACAAGCCCCATTTTAACAGCCAAGTCTGCCAACCAAAAGTCTGTCTAGCTGTGTGAAGAGAAACCCAGACCTTCTAAAGCCATTTATCAAATCATTCTCACAGCAGAGGAGTTAGTAGCAGTCATCTCAGAAACACCACTCATTACCTTAAAAGAAAACATCCCTTTGACACAGAGCCAAGGGCAAGTACTGAAAAAGAGACGTAAATTTATAAAAACCCTCTGTAATAAAAGGGTCTCTCATAAAAGAAAGCAACATCTGGTGAAAGAGACAGGGCGCCGGGGGAAGAGGGGAGAGTGAGAGGAGGTTGTTTATCGGTGCTTTGTTAAGTTTTGCTAGCCAATAACGGGCTTTTTCACTAATTGATAATGGAGTAAGCAGGAAAAAAAATGTACCAGATGTCTAACCACCAGCTGGAGCAGTTAAGGGCTCCCCTTCCAGTGGCGAAAAATATCATAATTATAGCAGCTTGCATATTGGATGCTGAAATGAAGGATATTCTCCAAAGGACAGATTTAATCAACTGTGAAAAGACTAAAAGTTTCTGCTGCTGTGCTTCAAAGGTACTTAACGTATGGGAAGCAGCATGATTTGGAGAAAGGAACAAGAAATGTATTTCTTCCAGAACAAGAGCAGAGCATGATGGCCAAACCCCTAGATGCACCCATAAATTCTGACTCTTTTGTTCAGGCACTGTTGGACAATGCAAATGGATGTGATAAGAAAAATGCTGAAGTGTTGTTAAATAACCTGGGCCATTATAAAAGCAGTACTTCTTAGAATGATAAAGGAACTTGTATGTACAAAGGACCAGTTGTTAATGAATCTAACATGCGAGATTTAATTAGAGATGTCAGAAAGGCTCATTCCCTTCCTAACAAGTGTGATGCCTGCCTGAAGGCTTGGATATTTTTATGAAGGCCATCACTGAACTGAACAGACCATCTTCTGTCACGGGCAGCAATGACTAACAGAGACCTCCTATCACAGACAGGGCTGGGTCAATAAACATCACCTCTTTTACCTACTAAAAAAGAGAAAATTGTCTAAGGGAACAGCTTGGCTGTGTGTGTAATCTTCTTCATGTTCAAAAAATGTAATTGTAACAAATGTTAATGCTTTAAATACATTGTTTTCTATGTTTTCAAAAAAATGTTACGATCTGTGGTTGATGGATGAGCTGCTCAGTGCAAAACCAAAAATCAACAAGCAAAAATAGCACCAGACATCAATGGTCAGTAAACGCTGTATAACATGCTTTATTGAGAAGTGTGGTTATGAAAGCCATTGCAAAAACTGCTTGTCGGGGCTTGCTGAAACATAATTTGAGGAGGTTTCGACATGCCTGAGAGTTTATGGTTTTATTTTTATTTTCATTTTATTTATTTTTACAAGCCTCACTCACGACCTTCCGGTTACTTTGCACTATATCTCTGGAATACATTTTTTCAATCTGTTCAAAAGCTAAATCGTTGCTCTGAGGGGGTAAGCAAAACCACAGCGATCGCTGTCATCAACAGGGCAAGGGACTGTAATTGCCTGGTGTGAACGACTGCTGAGGTAGCGCTTTCTCCGCAGGCTCCCAAGCATTGTCGGAGCAAAAATTACTTTTGCGGTTCTTATGAGGTGGTGGTGGTGGTGAAGGAATCCGTGTTTCCCCTCCCCGTTTCCCTGATTTCTGAAAACATGCTCTGTAACAAGATTCTCTTTTCTCCCTCAGGGGCGTGAGGGCTTCCAGAGCGATGCTACCAAAGAGCCAATGGCTAAGTGTAGAGACCAGCTTTCTGACCTAGATCCCTCCAAATCCCAGACCAGCCAGGGAGGGTCCTACCCACACAAACCCGCCTTGAGTGGCTCACACTCCTGCGCGGGCCTATGAGGAAACCTAGACTGAGACCAATTGGTGTCAGGAGCATGGACTGGTCTCAGAAGGGACCCGAGGGTTGTCTAACCTCACCAGTAAAACCAAACACCTGTGTTGCATGCCCTCTGGGAGCAGGGTCTCACACTACAGCTATAGGTGCGATTTCCAGAACCCTCTCAACATTTTCTTTCCTAGGAGAATTGTAAAATCTGGCTGACAGCTCTACAAGAAGTAATAAATAAAGTAGCAACAGACTGAATCCATTCTAGGCCAGTTAGTGTAGAGATGCTGGTTATCCACCCCCCACCAATAAATCCACTCAAGAAATCTCCAGCCATTTTCACTAGGGGAGGCAAACCTCCACCCTTCAGAATGCTTCTCTGAACCCGTTTGGATTGGGTGTTGCCTACGAACAGACTCCTTGTGGCATGTCCCACCTCGGCTTGAAATCCTGCCAACAGTTATGTTGGCACTGTCTCTAGGCTATTTTGGGGCGAGAAGAATTAGTGTGTAACTAGTTTCCATCCCACGATGAGGAGAAATAAGGAATTAAAATAGAAAAACAAATAAAACATTTCAGAAGCCAAAAATGGTTCCAGTAGAAGACAAAGGAAAAATGCCTTGAAAACACCCTACAAAAACATACACAGCAGTAAACAAACCATTATGAAACTTTGTTTGCAGTGTTGTAGCCATGTTGATCCCAGGACAGCGGAGACAGGGTGGGTGAAGAGATATGTTTATTGGACCTACCTCTGTGTAGCTCGAAAGCTTGTAGCTGGCCCAGTAAAAGATATTACCTCATCCACCTTCTCTCTCTATTTGAAATAGGCAGTTAACACCGTCTCATTAAGTAAACCACACCACCATTGCACTTTGTTCCCAAATAGCCCTATCATTAACACTAGGCAGCTGGCCTGTTTGAATGTTTTTTTTAAATGCAGAGGTCAGGGGTCCCCCAAAGGGCCATGGGATTTCAGAAGGGAGGATTTAAACTTTCCTGTTCCAAGAAGTTTAAGAGCCTGTTCCATGGGCAAGAGCCTCGAAGTGCCATTTATCAGAAAGTGCTGACATCTATTCCCTGCGGGCTGCTCCCTGGTTCTTACTTCCACATTCAAATGCCAGCAAGGGGGGCACGCCCAAGCATCAGTTAATGATTTAACAGCAGCAAGACCACCTGCTTCTTCAATGAGTCCACTACATTTCTTGAGAGCCTTTCCCCAACGGGCTCAAAACATCCTAGCTGCCGGACCTCGTGACTCAGTCTTCTGTCTCTGATGGGATGGAGTAGATCTAGGGCGAACGGTCTGCTGATGTGTCGTGTCTCTTGCAAAGGAGAAGTCAAACTGCAAGGCAAGGGTTCTGTTCTGTGTGGTGAGGCTCCTGGAGGCAGCCTCCAGGGAGGGAGAGAGGCCACCTTTCCACCTTCCTAGTTCTGGGATGCATCAGGGGCTGAAACAGCCCTAGCATGACTCGGAGCAGCTCTCTGGACTGCCTCAGTTACAGAAAAGCCCACACTGAGCTGTTCTGCATTGCACCAGACTATCTGCCCCAGCCCAGCCCCTGCACTAGGGATTGCGAGGGGGCTTGCATAGGGCCCCTGATACTAATCTCCATGCAGTTTACTGGGTGGCAGAGACTCCTACCTCCGAATGACAGGGCTGTGCCATCCTGCTCTGGATTCAAACCCGTGGTTCCTAGGTCCAGATATGTCCCACCTGATGCTTGGTTTACTATAGCTTCAGATGACGTGTGCGTAGCAGCAGAAGATTCCAGTTACTGGTACCAGGCGGTGGAAGGGGGAGGGAAGAGGCGGTCAGATTGCCCTTCCCACATGCAGAGGCCCAAGATCTGCCTTTCCACTCGCTAATGAGCCACCCCAGCATGGTCAGGAATGCCACGGGCACAGGCAGCCACGGTGCAGGAGCGAATAGCAGCCACCTCCACAAGGACTGTGCCACCTTCTGAAGCAACATCAGGGCCATCAGCTTCAGCAGCAGCCCCATGGCACCTGCATTCATGCTTTGATCACAGCTTGCAGTGCTTTCAAGTTAATTTAACCTGGATCCAGCCCCCCTTCTTCCCTGTCTCTGTGCTTTTGCCTCCCCAAAGTCATTTCAAGCAGTGACTTGCTTGGAATAAGGGCTTTCAGCACTTTCTTTTGTACATAACGCATGAAAGCCAAACCATTTTCTATTCCATCACCTTTCCAGGGCAATTTCCTCGCTGCAGGTTTCCATCTTAGGTAGCAGCAGGGACAGAGGCAGTGTTTCTTATTGCAAGGCCTGAAAACCATTTCACAACAATCCCCACCCTCCAGAAAATATCAGACCCCCAAGGAAAAGGCTAGAAACCTAATGTAAAAAATAAAGGACAGCTGAATTCTCCTTCACCCTTCTAGGTTCGCTGCACGTGTAGGGAGTCAAAGGCAGGTTCTACAGCGCACATCTGCCTGTGATTTCATTAGCTCTCCCAAACTAAACAAGGAACAGACCTGGCCAGTGCTTGAAAGAGAAGCTGCAGGGAAGAACGGGTACCAGCAACTCGGTACAGTATTTCACATTGCACTGACACCGGTGTAGTTATCTTCTTTTAGCTGAGATACAACTTGGGCCACTTCTGGTAACTTCAGATCCAGCTGGACTCAACACTTTGTGGGTGCAAGCAGTAGGAATTCAGGGAAAAGTAGCTCTGATTTGCTTAGGTCTGGTGATTATCAGGACTTGTTTCTTGCCCGTTATACGTACACTATGACCCCTTTAGAAGCTATGAGTTAGCGGCTATCCTGCTGGGAAGTTAAACATGGCCCATCTAGACAGGAACAAAAGGAAGTACCTCTCTGAAGCTTGGGGTTATTCCTTTCTGAAGCCCTAACGCCCTCAGATGGCAAGTATTAGTCCCTCTGCCTCTGCTTTTCCAGACATAAAATAAGGATTTGTAAGATAACTAAGGTTACAGAGAAACCTCATCAGAGCTAAGAGCAGGCCCTGGAATCTAGAACACAGTCCAGGCCACTAAATCTCACCACGCTACTTAAAACAAAGAGCCAGAATCTAGCAAAGCACTTGAGCAGATGCTTCACATTGACAATGGGAAGCATCTACTTATAGGATCTGCTGGACAGAGGTCTTTTTTTTTTTTTTTTTTTTAAGTGGGAGTAATTAAAACCCACCTCATTTCAGATTTGTCATAAACACTGAGATATCGACTACAGAGGAAACAGAACCAGCATTGAGACAATCTGGGGTCAGATTCAGCTATGGAAATGCTTCATTAACCCTCCCTGGCATACATTCATTTTTTAAATTTAGGGCACATCACTACATCATCGCTGCTCTGAAGTTACGGGCCAAGGTTGCACACCATCAGCCCTTCACAAACTCAGCTGCTCTTGAGAACTCAAGCCGGCTTAACTGATTTGAGTCAGCCCCTATTGGCAAGTGACCACGCAGACGAGGGAAATTGAGTCAACAGGAACCGCTGCCAGGTTCTTCTCCAGTCTGCTCCCTGCCTCCCCATGGTGATAGAAGAACTGACACCCATAAAGCCCATCTAAGTAAGACGAGACTTGTTTTTAAGCACACAAAAACATGATCCCTTTAAATTTCCATTGGGTGGATGGATTTTTCCCCCTCCCCATCTCCCTTCAAGACTTCTTTATAGCATAAGCCATAAACAAGAAAAGAGGGGAAATATTTCAGTAAAACACCACTCTGCAATCTATCAACTACATAACTCTCAAGGGATGTGGCATTTTTAGACACATTTATCTGTTCCATACAAAGCTGCTGGTCTCATTTCATTACCGTAACTTGCAAATTCACCAAGTTGCACAACCTCTTGCAAGAAATGAACACTTTCTATAGGCAGCATTGTTTTGTCCCTGGCTTTTGAAGCTACATTCCACATTGGTGCCTAAGCAAAGTAGGAATTGAGATGACACATTAGGAATCCAACCTTACCATCTTTCCTCAGTGGATATTCCTTCCCCTAAGGTCGCACTGCTCTGTTGGGTTAATATACTTTCTCTCTCCTGCACCTTCCTGAGCTAGGAGTCAGTGATTTTAAGAGTAGACAACTTTAGCATTTTGAGCTTAGTTTGTTAGTTTATTTATATAGTTTATCTTCCTTTCCTTGCACTTATAAAAGTAGTATGTTATAGGGTGCATGAATATAAATGTGGAGCAGTCATAGGGAAGCACAAAGGAGCAGCAGGCATTTATAATGAGAAGACTGAAAGTGATTTGTTATCCTCTCACCTCGGGCTGCCCTTCCAGCAAGTAGCTCTCCTGCCGTGAAGCAGCAGAGCAGAGGCAGTAGCAGAGCGCCTCTCTTACTGCCAGGACACTTCAGCTCCCGCAGCCAAATCTCAAGTGTTCTATAGAAAGAACCGCCTTGGCCAACAGGGAGCGATCAGGTCTCGTTCTCAAGATTCATGCATCTTCTGGGCAGATGCAGTTTTGTATGGGAACACAGGTGCAAGGGCAGCAGTGTTGAAGGATTTACAGCAAGGGGCAGCATCTCTGGCCCAGCTTCCAGCGCTGTAGTCTGCACCACGAACGTTTTGAGTTAGTTATGATAAGAGCTAACGAGAACCTGCAGAGGTGCACAGACACAGGAGAGTGGTTTGTGACCGCTGCGTGAGCCAGCACAGACAGACAGCCATGGCACAGAAACAGACCTTGTTCTCTGGCACACAGACCAGAATGTTATCAGGCCAGTTGTAGGTTTTTAATAAAAGCGCTTTAAGACAGCATGACAGGCACAAGATACAGCAGAATTTACAACTTACAGAACAAAGCCAGGGCAGGACCACACTGCTGCTGGTTTCAGAGAACCAAATATCATCCCTCCACCCCCTCTTTGCTAGCCTGTCAGAGCCAATCACAAATGAAAAGGCTATTGAGTCACCCACCCACCCTCCTTTAGAATTGCGAGGGAGGCGGAATATTGAGACTATTCTCCCAGTTGAGCTGGAGGCAGCTGGACTAAACAACATAGGAAATCAACACCAGACCTAATATCTTTGATGCAGTAGCTAGGCTGCTCACGGGGTAAGCTCACCAAGAAGTGCTGTGCTAACCTCAGTGGAAACAGCGTGTTACAGGATGCCCCCAGGGTATTCGTCTTATCTGACCAGCTTTCGTGAATTACTGCGCAGAACAAGGGGACCATCTCCAGTACAAATCACTGCCTACCCCTCACCTTTTTTGGTTAAGCCTGTTCACATAGCCAGGCTGCAGCCTACTAGGAGCACTTTTGGAACTCCCTGCCCAGCCAGCCTCACATTACAAGGCAATAAGGGCATGTATGGGAGCTGCTCCACGAATGTATTAACTAACAGCTGGTTCAAAGAGTGAGAGGCGACGCCTTTACTAGAGAGTATCCATGACTGCTGGTGGTGGTGGGGGAGAAGGAGGATGACACATGATGAAACGGGGAAAGGGAACGGCTTGTTCTCAGAATCCCAGCACATGGGTGAGAGCTTTGGAAGATTTTTATCCCTGCACATTGTTCTTTGGGTAACACCAGTTGCTCAGTATCTGTAGTGATCTGGCTTGAAAGGCCCTTCTTTCGACAACCCTAAGTACTTGGCCTGCTTGTCGCTCAGTTTCGTCAGCTTCACACAGAGTTTATCCAGATGAGCAGCAGCCACAGCTTCATCCAGCTGAAAGACAAGAAGGAAACGTTAAACCCAGGAGGTTCAGGTCAGTGCTGAAGGCTGCTGGAGTCTGCGAAGTGGGGCCTGTTGGTGGCCAACCCAGGTGTTAAATCTAACAGGATCTGCAGAGGAGAAAGGATCAGTCACGCTCTTCACACATCCCCGCTCTGTATGAGTACAGTGACCTCTTTACACCTGAGCAGTCAGTAACAAAATCATATCCAGCTGCAGCTTCCCCCACATCACCTGGGTCAGTCAGACTAAAGTCAAAGCGTGAGGCAATAGATTAACTTGTGACAGCCTTTCCTGGGACTGTACTCTCTTGTACCCAATGTAATCTCTACACATTTTACTCATAGCCAGCTGCAGGGAAAGAGCAGGGAGTGAGCTAGTCAGCTAAAAGCAAAACCAAAAAACCCCCAAGAAAACCACTCATGCATCTGGCCAGTTTGTGGTGGACAGAAGAAAAGTTAGGCTGGTAAAGCCAACATCCTGTCAGCTTCTCTTCTGCTGGCCCAAACAGCATCTCAACATGGCACTCTATTGTCCAAGGGGGAGATTTTTAGATAAACTGTAAGACTCACAGTTGAGGTTCTCCAAAAAACAGAGCCTTAACAGGCAGTTTGGGGGTGTGTACATTGAAAAGATGTGTTACCAGGTTAGCTATTTTGATGTACACCCTAGAAGGTGTTAAATTGTGTCTTCACTAGGGAAAAGGGAGCTATGCTATATCAAGGTAGCTAACAATATACATTCCTAGTGCAAAGTCCTTAGTGTGTTTTTATTTCACAGATGGCTCCAATGCTGGGTGTCAAGGACCAATCAGTTCAGGATTTAGCCCTAAATTTCCAGTGCAAAAAGAACTACAATAATGAGCAGCCCTTTTAGAACAATGCTACTTTCATAAAGCAGTTTTAAAAAAATGAAGAAAATGTCTGATGTACAAAAAAAGACTTTTGCTATCTATTTGTGCAACATCCATATTTATGCTATATATTTGTGCACTGGGGCTCCTTCAACTGATTAAAACATCTAGGTTCTTCTGTAATGAATGCTATTAACAACTTCTGTTCAAGGAAGATTTAAAATATCTGCATTCTTGAAAGAAAAACATATAAGCAATGGAAGAGGGCTTGAAAAATAGAAATGAACAAGTCACCAAAGAATGTAAAGGAGCCAAGGATGCTAAGTGACAGGCCATGTAAAAGAGTCAAAGGAAATAAAGATCTAAAATATAGTGAAAGAAAAGTTAGTGAAGAAAACATGAGTGCTAAGAAAAGAAAGCAAGAAGGTAATGGCACCAGTGCTGCAGTTGGCTACAGAATTTGCACTGAAGAAACAGAACCTTCTGCAGAGATGTTTGTGGCAGTAGTCAGGGAAATGAGGAACAAATGGCAATGAAGAAGATGAAAGAACTTCCTCCCCCACATAATCCATAGCAAGCTACAGTCTGGATAAAATGCACCTGAATATCAGAGGAACTCACAGAAAGGCTGAAAATAAATCAAGGGCAATGAGAGATGCTTGATCAACGTAAAAAGAAGTCCCGTTTTGAAGGAAGAGCAAGGAGCCAACAGGCCAATCAGCCAGATGTCTAACCGGTACAAAGCACTAAGCCATACAATAAGCGATTTAGTATCAACATTTGGAAGAAATGCATCTGAGCACCAAGTCTGAGTTCTGAGAAATGGATTTGCTTGGCATGCTCCTGGAAGCAATTACCCATTTTAATCAAAAAAGGAACAGAATGATACAGTGTGCGCTGTGCCTCCCAACAGCACCCTGGAACCCCCACATTCACCACTGAGATAGGGTATGGCATGCTTTGTACAATGAATGCCATGTGAGGTATCATTTGAAAAGTCTTCATCTGCTGAACATTAAATAGCCTGCTGGATTGTGTGTGCTCTCATTGTGTGTGACATTATGAAGCATTGCAATGTGTGTTACTGAAACAGATTGGGAACGCCCAGCACTAGCCTTTCAGTGACGACAAAGGAGCAGCCATCACCGGCCAGACAGGCATTAAGGGTTCATCAACACCCAATCCACTATCTGAGACTTTTCCAAAAAGGAAAGTACGCCCGCCATGGGGCCAGACTAACCCACATCACAACAAGGATCTTTCCAGCAGCTGGAACTAAGTGTAAAAGAGGGAAAGTGACAGCATCCACTGGGCACCCCCCAACACCTGGAGCAGGGGTAGGACGGCAATAGGTGGACCAAGTGCCAAATCTGGATCGCCAGACACTTTTCAGGAGAGCGCGTGGACTGAAGCTGAGCCAGGGCGGGCGTCGTGCCCCCTCCTCAGCACAGGGCTCGCCCAGAAGGCGGTAGGGCATAGTCGGTTCAATAAGCTCTCTCGGCCACCACCAGTGAAGGCGGCGGAGAAGCAGTGACAGCAAGGGAGAGGGCTGTGGCAGCAGCAGAGTGGGGCATTCCTTGGCCCATTCTACAATAGTGTTCAGCTGATGTTTATTAGAAGCTGTTGATGGGAAAAAGCCAAGTCAAACCTATAAAGAAGAACATTTCGTTTATGTTTTCAATAATGCTTAAAAAAAGGTTTAAAGCCAACTCTCTCCAGAGCTGAATAAACAACGGACCCTGGGTACCAAGGGTCTCGGGATTCACACATTTCCCAGCGGTAGAGAAGAATCCTTGCCACAAAACCCAGAGAGACGTGGAGGAGACAGACTAGAGCCCAGTTCGCTTCCCTGGTCCCCAGTTCCATAAACAAAACACCAGAAAAAGCTGCTTTCCTCCGGGCTCAAGTACGACGTCCAAAAGAGGTAGCATGTGTGCTGCAGGCTCCAGCTTCCTGGCTGACACATTTGGCTGCGAGCGCCAGGGGTTAGAGCCGTTCAATTCGCACCCCAGCCAACAGATGCGAATCGCTGACCGGAAGAGCTGCCCTTCACAGGAAGCTGCCTTTAGGCCAGTTCATGGCTGTGTCAGTTGCTGATGCAACAAGCTATAAAAATGGGAAAGCATTTTATCCACGAGTTCTCATTTTAAACGCAACCAACCTTCAGTGGAGCGAAAAGCTGCTGCCAGAGCCATTCCAGTCACTTCTCCAGCTGGTCACGTTCTCAACAGCCTCGTCACAGCACTGGCACCCACCAAGAATGGACATCCCGAAACTCCATGCGACAACAGGAGAGCTAAGAGTGTTCGACCAGGTAAAGTGGGAGCACACTGGGTTTCCTGTACTATCTACAGCATCCCAACTAGCAGCTTGACCTGGGAACTCTCCCCCCACACTGGGTACCTGGGAGACAGCAACTGGTACAGTCCTTTTTACAGTGGACTCCTTGCCTGATTGCAGACAGACAGGTTCATCTTCACATTCAGGATGAACTATGAAAGTGTTCATTTTCAAGTTTTTTAGTCAAACTGATGTGGCCCCACTAGATAAAGACACATACTTACACACTGCAATACTTGCAAAAAAACCACCTTACCTGTGACCAGCCAGGATATAAAATGTCTGCCCACTCTCATGATCACAAAAGGGAGTGTTTTTAAACGCCTAAACAAACTAACAGAAAAGTTCTTTCTGGGTGCGAGAAAGGAGCTTTGTTGATTACACAGAGACATTCAAACATGTACTATATAGTCTGTACACGTCTATTCAATGTTTCTGTTGGTAATACTTTAATTTTACCTACATCTTTCCTTTGTTCTGGCACATTAAAGTTAACTCCAATTTAGCTTCTTGAAAACTTTCCACTACCAAATGCTACATTTTTAAATGGTGTTTCTGGTACCAGGCACTTCCCTAAATCAAACACTGAGGCAAATTAGTCCTGCCTGAAATACTAAGCCAAGCACAGTTCATTTTGTGTAAGTGATTAGATAAAGGATCATCTCCCTTATTCAGTTCAATCAGTTTTCCTGGTTTTTATTACTAAGAATAGCATAACAGGGAGGGTTGAAGCTGTGCGTCAACAGGCTGTATTAAAGTATCGTAATCACTGAATGACTTCATTCAAGAGGGTCAACAATAAAAGATTTGTTCCAAGAGGAACAGGAGAGATGCACTCCCCTACTCTTTGGCATGATTGACCCCAGCAAATCTCCTCCAAAACCACCTTTCTGGGTCATTATTTTAACAGGTGGCAGTGGGATCTTAGAAATCCTTCAGCAAACACTTCATAAACAATTCCATACATGTTTATTCTACTGACCAAAGGAAAAATCTTTTCAGATTATCACTTCTGGATCTGGCTGCATTTTAAAGGCCACAGGACTTAACCGCAGTACCTTCCAAACAATGACCATCTTGTCAAATACACCAGCTTGTTTTAGAAAACGGAATCCAGATGAGGATTTAAAAAAGAAATGTATAGCAGTTGTGACATGATCCAAATACCTTCCTCCGCAAGAACAAAGAATCCACTAATCATTTTAAGTTTAAAGAGAAAACCCAGAACTGGTAGAAAATTCAAATTAGGCATAAAGATTTTGCAGAGATGGGGTGGGCATTTTGGCGATTAGCACCAGACTGTGGCTGACTCTGGTCAGGTTCACCAGGGGGATGGGAGGGTTGGAGGCTTTCCCTCCCTGCTCCCCATCATGCCCCTGCATGGGAGCCAGCTGCACTCACAGCCTACTCTAAGTTAGCACCACTAGCCATCAGAGGGACAGCGGAGAATTGGGATGAAGCCAGACACAGCCCTGCTCCACTAGCCATCAGAGCTGGCCAGGCACAGGGACGACATCCGATGAACGCCTTGACGCATACGGCATGTGCAGTTCTAGAGAATCCAACTCCCACGCTATCTCACCCTGGCCCCAAAATACAGGTCATGGATTCAGACCACAGTATGAACCACAGTGTTATTGTCAAAAGTTCAGCTCCCACTCTGTTCTGAGCAATGTTCTGGCTCCAAGAGCAGCCCTAATTCAAATGACTCTCAGTGGTGTATGGTTAGCACCCCGAAAGCCAAATGCACACTGATGAAATGAAGCCAATAGCTGACAAAAGAATTAGTTTGTTCATACGTAACATGCCATATGTAAACAAGATTTTGCCTCCTGATAAAAATGGATCCATTTTACCAGACTATTCACTGGTTCAAATAGAAACACTGAACTCACAAGGCAACTGGTTTCTAAGGAACCCAATCAACATTAACTAAGCCTTAATATCTGTGATTTAGGGAAGCATTTCGCCCATCTGTTAAATGGGTGTATGGAGGCAGAGGTTGGCCAAAGTCATACAGCAAGATTGTCAGCAGAAAGTTGAAATTTGTCCTTTTCTTATGAAACAGTTTAAAAAATATTTTTAAAAAAATGTTTTGAAGTTTGCAAAAACTGAAAGCTGTCCAAACCAGAGACCTCTGTCTGAGATGCAGCTAGAATGAGTATCATTTACCTGGCCTTATCCAATCAGTCAGGATACCCCATGACATGTCACAACCTGCTCCCAATCAAAAGTTACCACAGCAAAACAAACATTATTAAAAAAACAAAACTCCAAAACTGTGAAAATGTTTGCAAAACGTAAAGCACCAAAAATGTAGGAACACTAATAAAGGGTCAGACAACAGAAGTGTTATTGTGAAAACTTTAGTTTTCAAATATGCTTTTTTGGTGCCAAAATGTTTGAAGACTGAAAACCAGCTCTAGTTGTAATTAGGACTAACTGGATCATATTAAGGAGAAGAAAAGGAGGCCAGCCTTAAGGAGAGAAAATTTCCCCAACAGCGAGCTGTTAAATTGTGCAATGGCCTCCCAAGGAAAGTGGTGTAAAGCCTAAGGGTTGGGTGATTTCACTGAAAATTACCCAACACTGGAAGATGTCCTATGGAACAACCTGCAGTTGCCAGACCTGAGATAGGTCTCTTCCACCGTCTGCGTTTATGATCTTGTACTGACATCTTGTCAGCTTCTGAATGAACACATGCAGAAGTTGGACTTTAGCTCTCTAAATGTAGGTACTTACAAACCTACATTTATCGGAAGACCTGGGTTGGGTTCACCTGTGCAAGTGCATGGAAATAAGATTAAAACAGCCCACTCTAACCCACCTTCTTTGGCAGGATATGGACTCCTACAGGATACTTGTCGTTATTGGTCCAGAGCTCAATCTGTGCCAACACCTGATTGGTGAAGGAGTTGCTCATAACAAAGCTAGGGTGACCCATGGCACAGCCCAAGTTGACTAGTCGGCCTTCTGCTAGAAGTATGATGTGGCGGCCGTTCTTCAGTGTATACCGGTCGACCTTCATGGGAAAACAAACAAACACTCGTGAGACAAGAGCACAGACGCAGCGTATTCCATCCAAAGTCTGGCAGTCCAATTCCCCATCCGTCCTGCACAGATGTCTACATTGCATATCAGCTACTGGGTCTTTGATTTGTCTACCCCCTGTAGGTTGATCAAGATCAGCACGGAACGTAGCAGCTGCTACTCATTTTGATTGACTTGAGTCAACCATTTATCCAGCCTTTAGGGTTTCTGTTTGCCTACCGCCTCTGGAGGGGGGCTACTCGGGTCTGTGCAATGGCACGCATCTCACATATGCGGAGCCAGAGCAGTTCACTGCATGCAACGAAACAGGTGCATCTATAAAGGCCACCTGTTTACACCCTCAGTCTGCACTCCCTCCCCATCACACTCGTCTGGCTACATAGACAAGGCGGCTCTCCATTTTAGACTGCAAATGTGATTGCTTTTGCTTTCCTGCCCTTGCAGCCCACCCTCTCTAGGGGCAACTTGCTACCTGGGCCTTGTCTCTGCCAGAAGAATCTCTCCCCAGAAACAAGTGATCTTGCAAGTTCATCTGCTGGGAGGAGCAGACAGCAATGCAAGATTGGCTGAGATGAGAAACAGGGTCTGTGCCTGTCCCCAAAAGAATGGGCAAAATCCAGGACAGGTGGTCTCTCAGTCACAGCCTTCTCAATGCAACAGTTTTCCTGAGCACCCCATGAGTTTATTCAGGCACCTAGGGCACAGGCTAATCCTGTTTCTCATTTCTGCACAACCCTTTGGTTCCTCTTTCCTATTGTTTTACTGCATCTGAGAACTTACTCCATTAAAGCCAACAGAGGAATCCTGGCCAATTCTGGATCCCCTATAAAGTTACATTGGCATCATATCGGGCCACTGCTGAGTTAAGGAATAGACTGGAACACTGGTATTTAGCTACGTCTCATGTTTGAATGGACAGTCATGTTACATGTCTTTGCCTAGGCTATTAATATCTTAAGTTATTCCAAAGTGAAAAAAAGAGTTTCTCAATATTTACGCTTCGATGCAAACTGGGCCTTCTTTGAACGTGCTTAAATACTAGAGAGATTCCCACTTTAATGCTTTTGTCTCATTTATTTTCAGCATGGTTTGTGTGTAAAGCAAATGTAACTCCCTCAAACAGAAGCCCTAAACAGACTGGCTGTAAATCTACCCTCCTCCTCCAGTTAGAGTACTGCCTTGCTAATGCCACCCAGTCTAATGCATATTGCCATGTTCCCTCAGAACATGGTTCTCCAGATGTAATTCGTGGGCCATCTCTGGTCTGCAGAGACTTCGTAGAGTGAAACGTGGGAGTGAGAAGGTGAGAAGGGATGATTTGTGAGGCGCTCTTATATGGAGTGGCCAAGAGAAGGAAGAGTTTACGAACTGCTGTACTGAAGGAAAAAGGATCTCTCTTGGCACTTCCCACCTGGTACCAGGCAGAAGCTACAGGAAACTTGCAAGTACAACAAAGGCAGATGTAGCCCCGTGGCTGTACATTCCTCTGGCTTTAACAGGGACAGAACGTCAGAAAAACGCTGTGATTGAGTGCAGGCACTAAAGGCCATGTCTGCAGAGGAGCTGAGTATTTGTAGAGATCTCGCACTGAAGCATTCCAAGTTAGCTAATTGAAAACACAAATTTATGCGCGCTCTTCCACACTATTTCCTAGTGGCCAGAAGCTCTATGCTCCACTGGCACTACAGTAAGAACTGCCCAGCCAAGCATAGGGTCCAGGCCTCAAACTTGGGGACCCACAGCAACAACAGAGAGGAACCTACAACAGTTACTGACAGCCTTCCTACTGTGGCTCCATTCATGAATCTTCAGCTGTGGGTGTCCCAGTCTCTCCCCTCAGAGACCTAGCAAAGCTATCCTAAACAAAACACTGCATAAAGGATCTTCACTCTGGTTTTCTGGCTTTTATATTGCTTTTCTCCATCTGAAGCTAGATCAGATACATGATAGTTTCTCTCCTCTGAGTGTCCAAGTTCACCATTCCTACCACTGGGTTTTCCTTCTACTGTGCAGCTGAGGCAGCAGGACCAGTCATGTCAATCACCAGCCTCAAGGAAAGCAATCCACGGGAATGCACCAAGAGCAGCTTCCCATGAATAACTCTACCTACAGAGAGCAGCAGGGTTCAGAGCTCTCCAATTCATAGGTGAGTCAAAGTAGCAAGAGAGACATCTCTTCACTGGGTGTCAAATGTCTCTCTTGTACAGGCTCAACTCCTACATCAGGATTTTACATCTATGAAACCAAAGAGGTGGGCCTTGAATATTGACAGGTTGTACTGATGCTCATTTGCCAGGCACGCGAGTAGTTGCCAGTCTGCTACCTTAGACCGAAAGGATCTTGGTCCAAGACACAGATAATGCCTTTATTCAAGGGTTTTTTACCTTTCCTGTAGCGTTTTGCTCATACACTTTCTACTCTTTTTATGTTGTACTTGAGCCACCTAAATCAGTGCTTCTAGAAACCTTTTATCTTTTAGGTGGTATATAGCTGAAGAGACTTTCTAAATGACCAGATTCTTGCCAGGTAGGTCTTGGCTATACTAAGGACATGCCATGGTTACCAGAGATTTTTTTGGGAAGGTTTAGGTTTGGTGCAGAATGAAGGCGAACCCTCTCTCAGCACATGGAACCAGGGTGTGAATCCTAGAATAAAGATGTTGGCACGGCCTTGGTATCCCATTAACAATGCCGCACGGCCAAACACACTAAATGCAGAAGAGATGGCTACTAAAAATGTTACTTTGCTAGATAAGAACAGGGAAACTGAAAAACGCATGATATAAATAGTGGTATGGTTAATTGCATCCAGGAGCACATTTAAATGCTAGGGAGCTGTTTCATGTATTCCCTGAAAATTATTCAGCACTGTTGCCCTTAGGAATTTCTTGACATATGGATGAGAGGAATTCTCCCGGAGTTAGTTTACGCTTAGGAAACAGCTGAAAAATGCTTTCTAGGAGCTAGCTTTCAGCTAGCCTGCAGACAATTTGAGGGATTTTTGCAGATCTCTGCTTGATGTCTTATGTTCCCCTTAACTGGGACTGAGTTTGAGATATTAAGACAGATTTCCCTCTAATCCCTCTGGCTTTTCTTTCTTGACACTGAAAAGGTTTCAGTTACTTTTGTGAAACAGCCTTTCATCCTTAGTTGCTCTGCTCAATCTCCAGGCTGTCAGCCAGAGCCCACTCAGATCAGAGAGCTCTCCCGGGGCACTTAGACACTGCAGGGATGCAACATGGACAGCATATGACTCTGATGTTCCTTCTCCGGAAGGAGATCTGGAGGGGTCAAAGACAGCTCAACCACCTGCCGAGCCAGAGCACTGGGGCCAATGTGGGGCTCCTAGAGTCACTGACACTTTCTCTTGCTGAATTTTCCTCACTGATCTGAATGGAAGAGGAAAAACAACGAGGATACCAGTTGGCCATGACCGAGAGAATGACTAAGCCTCGCTCGCTTTGATCCCAGAGCCTTGGGAAAGACAATGCATTTTCATATTTGGCTGTTGGTTCCAGTCTATCTGGAGACTTCACCCTTGCGTGCACTCATGTCACATGTCTTCGATTTTGCCGCTTCATTCATCTATCAGTAACCTCTGAATAGAGCCAGGCTTTCCCTTTTCCTGCCTCCTCTTAGCACCAAGCTTAGTCAGAACAGGGCCCAATCACAAGGGGCTGGTGTCTGCCGAGCCCTGAACCCTGGCTGTTTACTCTGGAGAGGGCCCTCTGAAAGATGAGAAGGGACGCTTCCCTTGTGGCTCAGTCCCCTCCCATCAGCTGGGCAGGTTGACCTGGCTATTGGCGGCTGGATCCCAGCAGCTAACTGTTAGCTTAGCCTCAAGACAGCCCCAGAGGCTTTAGGGCTCTTTCAGTGGTGCCCAGAGGAAGGTTAAATGCCATTCATCCTAGCCTCCTAACAGTCAGCTCTGTCTGAGGGTCCAGCCGTTCTAGAATTGAGCCAGGCCAGAAGCCAGAGACAATGCCCTACGATGGCACTGCAGACAAGCCCCTTTTCAAGCTCACCTCCTCTTGACATCATCAAAGCTATCTCCTGGAACTAATGGTCTTAATCCCGTTAACTGCCTACACTAGCACCATTGGAAATTCTGCAGCTCCCTTTCCCAGGGTGGTTGCAATACAGAGAACAAGCCAAACCATGGCTTTCTAGCCAAAGATGGCCCAGACTGACAAGTACTCCTCGTTCCAAATGCCATGCCGTACCGCTGGGCATTGTTTCTTCTGCCAGTTGAGCAGATAAGAGAAAAAAGGAGAATCTGTTCATGTCTCCAGCAGCCAGGAGGGAGGCTGGGAGTCTCCAGTAATGGGAAGGAAAGAGTCTGAGGGGAATCAGTCCTCTTGTGTAGGGGGCAGACAAAGGTTCTGACTAGCTGCCTCCCCCGCACAGAAAAACCTGCTCAGGGCTGACTCACCTGGGGCTTCACATTCACCGTCTCCACCGCATTATCATTTAGCCATTTCGCATCAACTTCCACGTCGAAGTGGCCGATGTTACACACGATGGCATCGTCCTTCATTTGCTCAAAGTGTCTGCAACGAGAAACCAGGGCAGGCATCGGTCAGCCATGTTCCCCTCCGCCATTGGCTAGCGGCAGGGCAGCGAGAAAGGGAGAATCCTGAGAAGACAGACTGACTGCATCTTGTGGGGGCCCAAGAGCGGACCCTTGGCAGAGGCTTGGGTGGGGATGTCACCTCACCGCCGTCGCAATTTCATCTCACCATGGCCAAACTGACAGACACGAGCAGCTAGAAGGCAATGGCACTGCTCGGGATGGAGGGACGACAAGCTGGGGTCTGAGGTGAGGGGCAAATGGGCTCTTTTCCAGGCATGCTGGGCTTGTTTCATTCCTGCCCGTTAGCTCACAAATGGAATCTCTCTCCTGAGAGCCACTGCAAAACCCTGTGACAGGCAGGAAGCTCCCCCAGGCCATCACTATAGCAACGTGTTTGAATCTCAAATCTGCAGCATAATCAAGGAGAGCTCACCTAATGCTGGGGGCAAAGTTGTTGTTACTGAAAGCGGGATTGAGGGGAGAAAGAGTCAGACATAGGCCAGAGGCTGAGCCAGTTTCTTCCTCCAGCTCTGCATGTATGCCTCACGTCTTGACTTGCACGCCCTCCTGTTACTCTAACCCTGGATGCACCCACAACAACGCCGCCAGTACCCCTCACCCCCAACACACAGCAGGCCCTGCTATTCCATCCCAGTCTTCCCTATGGCTCTGCCAATGCCCCTGCCCCTGGCCTACTGCATCTCCTCTTTCCTTGTGCCATGTGCTCCGAAGAAATGGTGAGTATGAACGAACACGTGCCCTGAAAATGCTAACCACTTGTTAACAAAACCCAGCCTTGCAGAGCTGAAAGGCAAAGGCACTAATCCCCCATACTGCTGCGCAGTCATGTCAATATCTGAACATTGGCCAGTCTGCATGCAGCCAGGGGACGGACAGTACCTGCCCTGCACGATATCAGTGCATCCAGTGGTGGTGACAAAGATGTTCCCTTCTTTGCAAGCCTCCTCCATGGTCGTAACCTCATAACCTGAAGGTCAAGAGGAAAAAAAAGTCATTCTCTGCCCTGGCAAGAGCCCCCTTTCCCAGCCAATGTCAGCACATGCTGGCGAGAGGCCCACTATGGGCCAGTCTCAGAGGAATATACCTTGGCAATATTTGCAGGCTCGTTTTTGAGACCACGAAGCCCTATGCATGCATGGACCTGTGCATGGTAATTGCAGGCATAACAGCCTGTCTGCATGGGGCGCCCACAAAACAGCAAGGGCACAGGGACCACCGAGTCTGGTTTGCCGCCTTGTTACGCTATTGAGCAGAGCTTCACAAAGGAACTCATTCGTTAAACAGCCCAGAGCACAATGGAGGTGAGCGCTTGGTAATCGCACATGGGGAGTCCTGTGAAGTCTTAACCCAGGATGGAGGTTAGAGCTGATTGAGCAGAAGGAACCTGTTCTGAAACCGGGCAAGAGCAGCATGAAACGGAGAACGCCTATCCCAAAGATCTGAACTAAGGTGCAACCTCAAATCCCAGGGAGCTATTTGGAAAGGGTAACATCAAAGCATCCCAACAGGAGCACGCAGTTTAAGCCATTAATCATTCCTCTCCCTACAATCAAGAGAACAGTCCGTTATGGGCAGCACCACACTGAAGGAATCGTCTCTATCGAAGAGAGAGGAGTAGGGATATTCATCCTAGCACAGCTATTGGCCAAACAGCACGAAGGGCTCTATGGCGGACTACAAAACACATCAATCGATACAAAAAGTTCCGTTTCCCCTGCCCCAACAGTCCTCAGCGGCTCACCTTCCATGGCTGCCTGCAGTGCGTTGATTGGATCAATTTCTGTGATGATGACCCTGGCTCCAAAGCTTTTCAAGGCTTGAGCACAACCTTTGCCAACATCACCATAGCCTGCCACAACGGCCACTTTCCCAGCGATCATGACATCTGTGGCACGTTTAATGCCGTCGATGAGGGACTCTCGGCAACCATAAAGATTATCGAATTTACTCTGGAGAGGAAAGCAACCGTTTCAGAATAGCTGAAGCAATCACTAAGACACACAGACTTCCAATTTACAGAGGACTTAGACCAACTTATAAAATACCATGAGGCTGACAGTCGGCTAAATGCCTTTACCATGTCAGTGCAAGATGGGTCACTAACTGAACATGGTTTTGGGTCCTTTCCTTTCACCAGCTTTTGAACCTGCCCAGCTGGCTAGGGCAGAGACCTGCTGTCAGAACTCTCCTCATCCAGAAGTTCTCTAATAAGAGGCATTTCATGTGTGTATTGCATCTGTTGGCTCCTAAAAACCACTTCCCTGGGGTTACTAAAAGTGACCAACAACAGAATAAAGCACGGGAGCCTGTTGCATACAGAGGCATAGACAGCAGGAGGCATTTCCCATACGCACACAGCAGGAAGATGTTGTTCACTAAGATTCCACTTCAAAAGTTATTGCTACAGCCTATGGACTGTTCCAAATGTCATACTTGGACACTGAACAGACAGCTGTAAAAAGACAGCTGGACAGTCAGCGTGCATGGAGATACTTATAGCTCTGTTATCTTTGAAACAGCATCTTTAGCGAACACATGTGCTCTAGAAGTGACAAGCAGCCAACCGCCTGCCTCCACAACTCCAGGATTCTAAGCCACCAGTCCCAAAGCACACCCCAGTCCTGCTCTTGCACCATCTGCAATGTGGATACTGAGCCAGGGACAATCAGAGTAAAACTGCTCCAAGGTACTGTGCATTCAAAGCAAGGAACCCTGGATTTCATTTACCTTAGGAAACCCTCTCACTCCTGCCTTACAAATCAGTGAGACAGATCTCTCAGCTGTAAACAACCCAACCCTTCATTCAAAACTCAGCTTAAAAACAGAAGCCAAATATAATGGCCTTTCACATATTTCTCTTCCTGAGATTTACAGGGGCATTTCTTGCTGAAATGTCTTTCCCTCTATGCTCTTAACTTTTTTCTCCACATCCTCTAGCCCTGTGTTTTGTCAGGAGAGATGGGAAACTCAAAAGGCCCTAAAAAAACTCAACAGGTCACAGTTTGAGAAATTAGAGGACGCCAGGAAAAACACTATGTGGATGTTAAGGATTGTCCGTATCTTACAGCTATAAGATCTTCCTGCTCAGAATGTTAGTTAATAATGGCTATGTACAAGAGGTGTGTATGACATTCGCTCCCAGCAATCTGGACTGGTGTGTAGCCGTGTCACCCCAATTTCTTACTCCTTGGCCCCGATTTACCCCACTTTGTTGTGTGAACCACCCACTCCTGGGTCAGCCCACGCCCAGCTTCCTGCAAGTAATCGGTCCCTGACCTAGTGAAGGAGCACTTCTGGCCAAGTGCTCATGGGATAGACACCCAGCAAACACCCCCAGTCCCAGATGCAACCCCGGGAACTGCCATCTTGCAGGGACAAGTGCAGTACACTGCACTCCGCAAGCTCATTTACATTTATCCATCCATTTATCAAAGAAATTGATATACACCAGCAATGTCATTCTGAGTGAGGTCTCTGTGCACACTCAATCCACATGCACTGTTTTAGATAAAACAAACAAGTTTATTGACTACAGCAAGATTTTAAGTGAATATAAATCAGAGTAATATAAATCAAGAGATTAATAATGCGTCAAGGAGTTGGTCACAATTAACTAAAAGATAACTTGCATCCTAAACTAAGATTAATATTTCAGTAGTTTATCTGTGATGTCATCTTACCACACAGGCTGGCCGCACTGCCTCTAGCAACAAGGCCCTCCACCCCTGTGGGTAGATTCTCAGTCTTTGGCGATGCTTAGAAGGTGGATTCCAAGGGAGAGTCACAAGACAAAGATGTCTCTGCTTTTAACAAGTTTCTTCAACACCCCCTGGGGCCAGGTGATTGGCCACATCCAGCAATGGGCATGGTTTCTTCCACTTGAGCCAAAGTGCTCAAAGGTGCTTGGGCCAGTCCACTGTTGCTGTATGAATGCCTCTGCAGGGCATGGGGTGGAACCTATTCAAGCCACGTGAGGCAATCATTTGGGGATATGATATAGCAGGGTTTCCTATTGGCACATGTAGGACATTGCAGGAAACATGCCACCATAACAATAATGTTCAGTATGCCATGAGTATGCCAAAACCACCTTAAATGGCACACTTTGCATCAGACAACACACAGCTACACTGCAAGGGTGAACATGAATGATACACAAATCACTCCATAAGGGTGTACAAGATGACACAGATGGAACCCACTCTGGGTATGTCTACACAGCAAACACCCACGGCTAGCCTTTGCCAGCCAACTTGGGCTCAGGCTGCGGGGCTGTGTCGACTTCCAGGCTCAAGCTGGGGTCCAAGTTCTGGGACCTTCCCACCTTGCAGGGTCCCAGAGCCCAAGCCTGGAAGTCTACACCGCAACAGAACAATCCAAGAGCCCGAGCCCCGCGAGCCTGAGTCGGCTGGCACGGGCCAGTCGCAGGTGTCTAGTTGCTGTGTAGACACAGCCAAAGAGTCTGTATAGACACAGCCAAAGAGTCTGTCTCCCTCTAGTTGCGTCTCACAGCCAACACGCCTGGTCTTTTGGCTCCAATACCAGAGGCTCATACTTTTAGATCCAGAGGCACAGTGAAGGCAGAAGAAATGCTTTCTTCCAAATGCAATTCACCCATACCAGGAATTGGCCAGGAGACCAAGGATCTGAGCAAGTTCCAGTTCCAATTCAGCCACCTTAGAGGGCAACAGTTCAGTCTGGACAGTGGGAGAAGAGACTCCCCAGGGAAACCAGGTCAATGGAGTTAGTACAAAACCCTGTTGTTCAACCTCTACTAAGCCCATTGAGATGCTTCTCCCCTCCCAAGATGCAGAGGCACAGATGGGGACCCAGTAACACCACGCTATGGGTAGAGTGGTGCTGCACTGCAGCCTGGCACTGGGCAGTGCCATTTCTCATAGACAAGCTGTAAGTCAAAGACGAGCAACCTGCTTCTATGCCCTGCAAACGCCAACACCGGGACAGAACATAGTAATGGTAAGTTTTAAAAAGGTATTTAAGTGCGTAGTGCACCTAACTCCTGTTTCAATGGGAGTTAGGCACCTAAGCATCTGTTGGGATTTTCAAAAGCACTTATCTGCATCTTTAGGGACTTAAATACCTTTGAAAAACTGACCCCCAAGTGCCCCACCAGAGTCAACACCACAACTCAGCAAGAAACGACGCAACATACACACCCCAACCCAAAGTCACTTTCAAGAATGTCACGACAGCTCCAGTCCCTTGCCAACCTTGAGCTTGGCCAAATGACTATCAGAGGTTCGTGGCTGCAGGCAGAAGAGAGACACCAATGTGGTGTAGTGGAGCTGCCACTGGACTGGGAGTAGCAAGAGCTGGGTTTTAATCCCAACTGTTCCACTGATTACCATGACACCTTGTGCAGGTGTCTTCACTTCTGTGTCTGTTTTCTCTCCCACCCTGCATCTGTCTTGTCGGTTTAGACTGTGAGCTCTGCAGAGCTACGACGGTCTCTCGCTATGTATTTGCACCAGAACTAGGAAAATGGAGCCCTGATCTCAGACTGGTGCTTCGTGTGCTGCTGTAATACAAATCAATAAGGACCAGTGCAGGTTCTTGGACACAAACAAGGCACCAGCACTTTATTCTGCTCCACAATTTTTCTGCCATTACAAAAACATGGAAAGGCCCATTATGATGCCACATTGCATTAACACAGACATATCCCAGGCCCCTCCACATCCTCACCGCACCCATTATGTGTCAAGATGTATTTACCACCAGGTCAGAAGGCAGCCAGTCCCAGTCCATGAAGACAACAAGCTCAGCACGCACACAGAGAGGCTGTTTCTCTGCACTCTCACGTGGCACCAGCAGATTGAGTATCAACAGAAACGGGGCAGTGGCAGAGCGCTGGCTGTGTTACCTTGGTGACAGAATCGTTGACATTGATGGCGGGCACTTTCAGGCTCCCTTTGGCTTTCATCTTATATAGATTGTGAACCCCCGTGGTCGTCTCTTCCGAAATGCCTTTGATTCCTGCAGGGGAGATCGGAAGGATCAAAGAGCCATGTTGCAAACTGAAATGTCCAGATACTGTGGGGTGTCCCAGAGCAGCCTGCTATAGAGGAATTCTGCAGGTGGGGAGGGAAAGAAATGAAGGAAGAAGAGAAACAAGAACCCCCCCTCACATGGGACTGTTCAGATCGTTAAACTCCAGGTTCACATCCATGTGTTTACCTGTTCCTCTCCCAATGTAAACAGATTAAATATGGTCTTCAGAGGACACCAGCATTTTTAGTAGATAAAGAAGTTATCAAGAAAATAGCTTGAGAAAGTCCCAGCTCTCCAAACGCCCCCAAAATAGTTTTGCCAAGCCTGCCAGCGATCTCAAAGAGCTGCAGAAGCATTAATGACTTCAGTCTCAACCTCCCTGAGGCATTATCCCATTTACAGATGTGGAAACTGAGGCACACAGCAATTAAATGACTTACCCAAAGCTTCACGGGGAACTTTGCAGAGCCAAGAATAGAACCCAGCTCTCCAGCCTCCCAGATCTGTGCTTCAGCCACCAGACTAGGATTCCCATAGCACAACATAGGTTTCAAAGTATTCATCCCACAGCACTTTACGAATCCCACATGCATGAATCCCTTTACCCACCACTGAAATGGAACCGCCACTGGGTTGGAACAGGGCAGCTGTTTAACATATCACAGCAACACTGCACACTTGAAGACAGAAAGCGAAGAAGTGTACAGGACCCAACTAAAAACAGCAAGGGGGGAGTTTTAGGGGAAAATAAAAGGATTTCACATACTGGACAGCCTTACCTTGTAAAAAAGGGCTAACGCGTACGAGAAATACCAGGAGGAGCAAGTTAACTAGAAGCTGGTGGAAAGTTTTCCGTTGGAACCTTTTCCTCCCCTGACAGAAAATGCCTTTTCTAACAACATACTAGTTCACAAGAAAAGCAACAAGTCAATCACGCCCCCTTTCATTTACCCGTTTAAAACATTTTGAAATCTTTTTGCAAAGTTTCATTTATAAGGCGTCAAAAAGAGTTTCACTAAAAACTTCAAGTGAAGCAATTTTTGTTGTTTCTTTAAAGGCTTCTTTGCAAAATATCTTTTTTTTTTGTGCCAAATGTACATTAACCCAGCTGTAAGTATCTCAGGTGAGCTCTTAAGTACCTGGAATAATCAACAGTCTGCACTAAGAGCTGCTAAAAAGCCCTTCCTCCTCAGCCATCTCTCCCAACACAATTACTTGAACATCTATGGAGTTTCATCTTGCTGCAGTGCAGCTGGGGCAGATCAATGGTGCAACTCACAGACAGGCAATATGTCTCTACAGTACTCACACCACCACCATGGTACCCGAGCAACTCACAGGCAACACCCATGTAAGGTAGAAGTGCTTTGATCCCCAGCTGATAGATCAGGGACCGAAGACTAGAGAGACTAAGTGACTTCGCCAAGGTCACACAAGAAGTCTGTGGCAGAACAGGGAACTGAACCCAGGTCTCAGGAGTCCCAGACCAACACCCGAACGACCATTTGTTCTGGCCACCAAGTGGCCAATAAACTGAGTCAAGACATGAGTGGCACTGCCGACAGGCCCAGCCGATGGAAAAGTACTATGGGACAATAAGAAAGATTTATTTTGCTCCTTCGAGTTTTCCATAAAGGAGGGGACCAAAAACTAAAGCTCCAGGGCAACTGGTCCCTCAAGCCCCAAAAGACAGATTCCCTGGGTGACCTGTAACAAAGAAATATAGCTAGCAAGCCACGATTCCACCAAGATGGACCCAGATGGAAGCCTTGTATTCAGTGATCTGTGCTAACTGGAGCTAAACCGGGGGGGGGGGGGGCCATTTCAGACAGGTGTTCTCTAAAGCTCAGCTAGCAAGCACAGAGAGGCTGCTTCCAGAAGCTCACCCACCACCTGCATGTCAAGCCATGTGGCATTTACAGAAACCATTTAAAGAGCAGGAATCTTGAGGGTCTGAAGCCTGGAGTCAGACAGTTATTTTGAAAGGCTGCAGAATAGGACATGTTCTCCTGGCTAGAGGTCACTCTGGGACAGAAATCTGGATTCACTTAACTCACCGGGATTAAATTTCAACACACTGATCTCAAATTGATCCCTAAGGCAGCAAACACCACATGTTCGTCTGCCATGGGACTGTGCTCAGGTATTAGTGATAAGAGGCTGGGGGTAAAGAAACAGGAACTCGGCTGTTGCAGGGGGCTAAGTGTACTCCTGGAGGAATTTCTTTTGTATCTGTATTGTTATACACACAGTTGTTGGCAATAATTTTGAAATAAATTATAGTCACACCAATTTGTTACTTTGGTGTAATGTTATTTTGACAAAATATGCAGAATTTTAAAATCCCGTGCGCAGAATTTTTTATTTTTTGGCACAGAATTCCCACAGGAGTCCTCATGAAGTGGAAAATTCTGCCAACAAATCCAATTTTTCAGGTTTCTGCCTCAATTGAAACTGAAATTGATAAAATCATAATGCACTGCAGATTTCCCGCTCACTGCAATCAGGAGAGTCATATAACTCAAGACAGGAGGCAGCCCTGCCCGAACCTTCGTCTGAGACATAGCTCAACAGATGCAACAGTGGGAAGTGCAATGCTGCCCTCTAGGGATGGTCTTTGCTCTTCGGAGGGTTAATGCCAAAAAACCCAAATGTTTGTGTAGAAAAACTGGAGTTCGGCAAATGGTTTCAGGATCACATATAATGGAATAAGAGCTTTCACACCCAAGTACCTCCAGGGATGTGAGCTTGTATTTATGAGATTGGAGACATTAATTGCAATGACCCATCCTATCATGACTGCACTGGAAGATCACGGAAAGAAAACATAGAAATGGGGGGGAGGGGTCTCCTGTTTAAACACAGATTTGGAAAGCAAAAGTGACAAGGAAAGTTATGGAAGGAAGTGAGCAACAAAGAATTCATGATGTAGAGATGGGCTTCAATATTTTCCCCAGTGAGAAAGGGCCAATCTCACAGGGGAGTCCAAACAAGTCTACATTAGTTTCACTTACATGCTGAGGAGATGAGAATAAAGTAAATTCACCCCAGTTTAGGGCTCACCCACAAAAAGTTTTACCAGTTTAACTTCAAGTGTTATTTTAAATCGATTTAGTTCAGGGGTTCTCAAACTTTTTTCACTGGGACCCCCTTTGAAAATATTTCAGACTGTGATGGTCCCCCCCCCATGCTATGCCATCTTTACAGCATACGCTGGGGCTGACAGCTTGTGATCCCCCCATAAAACCTCATTACGCCATGAGGGATCATGGCCCCCAGTTTGAGAACCCCTGATTTAGCTGAACGAGTGTAAAAGGCTACATAAACACTTATCTGGGTTTAAATGAGACTTATTTCTGTTAAGTTTAAGCAGATCAGGAATCACTTTAAACCCAATCAAAATAAGCCACTCAAACCAAAATCAAGAGGTTCACCCCAGTTTCACTAAACCAGTTTAGAAAATGATTTAAGTTTAACTGGTGTATGCAGATGAGACCTTAGACTCCCATGGCCAAATTCAGAGATGGGCACGTTAGATCCTTTTACATCAAACTAGACCTTCCTATAGCTACTTCCACCCACTCTACAGATATGACTGAAGAGGAATGACTAACTTCCACTCTTTTCATGGACTTCTGGCCAAATTACATCTAATCTGAATGAGGCCATCTCGCTTCATATATCTACAGTAGCATCAAGGCCAGTTATGGTGTCCTTCCATCTTAATCCTAGAATTTCTGTTCTCTGACTAGCAAAGCTCTCAGAGTCCTGGCTTCTTTCTGTACCCTTATTCTTTCATGTTCCCAGAGGGCACTGTGATTTAACTATGGTGTTAAGAAGTTGAAGCATATGATGCAGCCTGGAAATGAGATGGATGGAGAGCCACCTAGCGGCTGAGATTCTGTAGAAGTATTTACACAGTTGTACAGAAGGGCTAGGACTGATGCCAAAGGATGTAAGTCTGTGCACGGCCCTAAATGCTGCAGCTCTAGCCAGTTTCCTACAAAAAGCTGTTTCGGAGTTTGCTCTCCAAGTTCAGGTGTGACCTTTCCCCTCTTTGCAGAATGATTTAGACCCAGTGTATTAATTACTGCACATTTTAATCAACATGCCCATCACTGTGTTCTCTATATTAATGTGGCCTCTGGGTATATGTTGTCTCCCTCTCTACTAGTACTTTCTGTGGCCCAAAGAGCAGCTGAAGCAGAATTCCAGGTAATATCTTGTAACAAGCTTGCCAGACCGGGATTTCCAATATTTGCAAGTTTCCTAGGCATCTGTAATTTCCTACACAGTTTTTAACATACCAAGTACTTCTATTACATGACTCAATAGGCTCCTTTCCCCCAGCAGAGATCTGACCTTCCTCCAGATAGCATCATATTTACACCCGAGCTAAACTACATGGAAGCTCTGCATTAAGACTAACACTTACTGCCCACCTCTCCTATGGTTAAATGAGCTCTTACCCAAGTGACCAAACATAAAAAAGGACCATAGATTTGCCTCACAACACTGTCATAAAAATGCAATTTGAACTCAATTAAAAACACTTACTAAGCAGTCAAGACTGGAACGGCTCAACTGTCTCCCCCTTTGTATATTTCTTCTCCAGGGTATACATCATTAATGAATGATCTGACTGTCTCACCCCTTTCTGAATTGCAACCCAGCCCTCCACGGAGGGGTCACAATGCTCTCCTCCTCCTCTGAATTGCTTCATGGAATGTATTCCTTCTCATTTGTGTTCAGTTACTGGATGGGTTTCATTCTCCTGTTTTTATTCATTCTGCTTTAAGAGTAGATTAAACTGTTTAGGCTAACATTAAACTGGTGGTTTGAGGGCCATGTTGTCCTCTAACTGCACCACTGTTCAGTACAGGCAAAGAACCTGAAGGGAGATTCTCTGGGAACATCTATTTGTCTTTGACAGCAAATTTTGCAACACTAAACCTACTGAAAACTAGTTACTGATGAGCTAGAGTGTCTCCTCTGCAGTGATCCCAGCCCACCTGGTCTGAAATGAGTGTTCCCTGCTGGAATTGCTTTTAATTAAAGCCAGGAAAGGACAACCCCCTCTTTAAATTCAGTTTACATCTTCCAGCTTTAGTGAGAGCTCTGCCCTAACCAGAAGCTACCACTTCCGGCTGCTCACTTACTGATCCATTTAACATCAGTGACCATCACTTTGGATAATGGATGTCTTTGTTAAATACTCGGTCCTTCCCCTTTCCCAGGAAGAGGTAGATCCTAGCAGACAGCAGTGCCAAAGAGGGCATGTCACATGTCCCTTCTCTTCCTCAGAAGCTGGTAACGCACACACACTGTAGGATCCAGCTGCAGGAGAGAGAAGTGCTCTGCTGATGACTGGCAGGGAATTATCTCCTTACAAAGAGATTGCATCAATGTTTCCTCCATAAATCCAGTTGCACTTTTCGCCCTTACATTTCTCCAAGTCCCCCAGACTTATTTACACTTGGGACTTTGTTCTCCGCCTGATTCATTCTCTTCCCCAGGTCAGAACTGCATTGCTAGCACTGAGGCATGGCACTACCTCTGCAGTTCTTTTAGCCAACTCTTCCACATCTTGCTGTGGAGGTGAAGGCGAAGCTGTCATGACTGGCCTCTGACACTTCAGTTCCGCCACTAACTCTCTTATTTCATCCTTGGACGCTGGCACTGATCTCTCCATTGAGGAAAGAAGCTGCTTACATAGCAGATCATAGTATGCATCAAATGCATCAAAGCTACCTCATTTTCAGCCCTGGGACAACGAAAGTCTGGCAGGGGGTAGAGGTCTGCAATATCAGGTCTGCTCCTTCTTAGAGTCCCTGCACATTGAATCAATTTATCTGGAAGCAAAGACTCACATTAAAAATCCTGCCACTGCCTTTCACATCAGATGTAGCACAAAAGTCTGTGTTGCGTGACCTGTACAGGGAGTGCCTTGCTCTGCCTCGTGCTGACCTCAGAATAGCAGCACAAACCCTTGTGATAACAAGCCTCTGTTGCTTTCATGATGCAGAAAAGGACATTTCATGCAGCTCCCACTCAACATCCTACATCAGCAAAGCAGATCATTGCAGGCCTCTGTTGTGGGAAATGAGCTCAAGGCACCGATTCTCACTCAATGTACCCCTTCCAGTAAAACTCTCCCACTGTTTTGTCTAATGCTCCCAAGAAGAAAAAAGGCCTCAGATCAACCCCATTATCATTTCCAGAAAGAACTATCTTTGGTTCGTGAGCATTAACCTGCTGCCAGCAGCAGAGCTGATGCAACTGGTTCCTCCAAAAGTCTCACCTCTGGGTTGAATGGTTTCAGATTAGCCCCCAAAGGAACACTTTTTCACAACACACAACCACCAGAGCATGTGACACGATAGAGGCCCAGAACTGGAATGGCAGGGGTACTGCGGATCAGGATGAGGTGCACTTGCACCCGTGTCTGAGGGGCTCTGTGGATTGATAGCACGGGGTATTGAAGATACAGAATTAGCGTTTGCATAAGCGGAGAGATGACGCTGACACTGTAGTTCAAATCTGTGCTGCCAGATGGTCACTGCAATGAGCACTAAATTCACTTATAAGAGGAGCCTCGTTAAGTGTCATTAGCTACCCCCCACATTAGCACCACTCCATGTTAATCTATCTTTTCTATTTTATTACCATGACCTGCTCTGTCAGCTCGACTCTTAGTTACCTCATCCTGATCACTATTGATTTTGCCAGGACTTTAGACTGCTGGCATGACTGGGATAAGAGCGTGTCCCCTGGACATTACATCCTGCAGAAACCTGATCTCGGCTGCTTCCTCTGAAGAGGAGTTGATGGTGGTCAGAGCTTCAGCCAGTGACCCCAGATGGAGGGAGCAGAGGCAATATATTAAGGTGAAAAAAGCCCACAACTGCAAACAGCAGCTGCTAGTTAATTCTGAAAAAAAATGAACAGTGAGCTATGCGATGGGGTGTACTCCCCACACTGGTTCTGAGGAGGCTGACTTGGGCCAGGTGGAGGGAGGGAGCTCACCTGTGAAGGAAGAGGAGGGGCCTATATAAAGCCCAGAGCAAAAAGGGACTGTTTCTGCCTGGCATAAGGGCTGAGCGTTAGAAGGCTGAAGAGGCAGGTAACTTACAATTACTCCCAGGGAGCAAGGCGTTAAGAGACTGGCAACCCGGAGGGGGGGGAAGAGAGGCAGATGGTAAGGAAAGGGCTCAGGGAAAAGCAGTGAGGTCTAGAAGGGAACAGACCTTGGTTGCTGAATAGAGGGTCCCCAAGCCAGAATCTGGAATAGTCTGTGTGGTCTTCCTAGGGTCAGAGGTGAATGTCTTTCTCCTTTCCAACAACATCGAACAACACAAGGCACACGTTACCTTTCAGGAGCTGTGGGTATTTGGTATGAACCAGGTTGGTGAGGTCCCCACCGTCATCTAAAATCATGTTCAAGGGCTGCCCATCCTTGAAGTAGAGGGTCTGCTCGATGCACCATAAGTATTCCTCATCAGTCTCCCCTTTCCAGGCAAACACTACACCGCAACAACAGAAGGCATAATCAGTCAGATCTCTTATTCATGTGTGCCGATGCTTGCCTATATAAGTCAGAGTTACATCAGCAGCACTCGGTGCCAGAGCCAAAAGGTATGGGCTGCCCTAGTAGTCAGGAGTAATCTAGCCTAGAGGCAGTCATAAGAAAGTACTCTGTTTGCATCTGAAAACAGCGATCTCTCTTACAGCCACCAGGAATAGAATTAGCTTTGCCTCAGGTTACAAGCCACAAACTTGTGGAACTTGGTCACAGTTTACCAGACACTAAATTCCCTAAAATTCACTAAATGGATGATGGATGGATATGATGCACGTTCCTGAGTGACATAGTTATACCAATCTAACCTCCCGAGTAGACAGCGCTGTGGTGGTGAAAGAGCTTCTCCACTGACATCGCTACTGTCTCTCCAGAAGTTGGATTAAGTACACTGATGGGGAGAGCTCTGTCCTGTTAGCTAAAGTACAACGGTGGCAGTGCAGCTGCGCCGATGCAGCGCTAAGTGTAGAATTGTCTTCATTCTCAGTTTGGTGTTTTAAATCGGGCCTTTAAACATCACTCACCCCCAGAAACAAAAGCAATCATAAGGCCAAATGATGACATGCCCCCAGCACGTTTTTCAGAAGGCCTTTCCTGGGAAGTGCCAAAATAACCAGAGGATCTAAAAGACTTTACAAAGATGAAACTTTAAAGGTAGGAAACAGACACAGGGAGCTTAAGTGACTTGTCTTAAGTGCTGCAAGTCATTGGTGTAGCTGGGAAGAGAACCCAGTAACCCCACTTCCCTCTGCTCTAGCCATGAGAAAATGCCGCTTGTTTGATCAACCGTATTGGCTGCATTGCCCTTTTCATCACCCTCACAGTCTGCTGCTTCATCACATTTCTGAAAAAACACTGGGCCTAATCTATTCTGCTTACATAACATTCTCTCTTCTCATTTTTTACTACTAGAGGCAGCTGCATGAGTATAGGATCCATGTCCCTCAAGTGTTCATGTCCGGTTGATTCTCCTCCCTAGCAAAGCCTTAATCAGCTGTCTGTGAGCCAGTGTCACTTCAACAAGAACCTACTGTGATTTCAGCGGATTAGATCCTCAGGTAGGAAATAAACATCAGGAGCAGATGAATGTTTAACAAGTGGCTTGTGCCATTGTCTCTGGTAGTACAAGACAAGGAAAAGAAACACAGACAGCTGCTCCTGACTGATCACGTGGTTTCCCATGAGACAGCAGCACTAGGGTGGACGACAGCCTAACAGCATCACTTTGCATGGTCCTACGCCAGCCATTATTTGGTCCCTGCTGTCAGAGGGGATTGACGTCCTCAATGTCTCAGTTCTGAGTTGAAATGGACCCAGATACGGAGAGAAACATGGCTGAAGCAGCCAACTTTGGGAGTTGATACCACAAAGAAATAGCCCACTTTCACACGGCTTCCCAATTAAACCATGACGGAGCTGCAGCCCTGCCTGAAAAAGCCTCTTGTCAGCCATGTTTCAAATTTGTAACAAAACTCATCTGAATTGGGCTGCATGGTGTGATTTGCCAATAGGGCTTTAAAGACAGAACTGCACGATCCCTGAAACCTGCATTTCAGCCCACAGTGGCAACCATCCAGAAGCTGGAAAATTCAACAACACTGGGAAATCACTAATTACTCAGGTCATGGCAACCACTCCAGTAGGGCCTGGAGTGGATAACGGAAAACCCCGTATCTTCACATCCGTCTGCAAGAGAAGGCGTAAATGCAGATGGCATAAAAAGCAATCAGAAAACTGGGATTGGCCTTCCTCACCTCTTTTAGTTACACAAACGATCACGCACAGAGCTAGTGAGGCTCTGACGGAGCTGTTTGTGTAGTGGATTCAAATCCCACCGCATCTGGAGTTACTGCATGCAAAATGCCTGGGATTGGAGCACCTACAGCTGCTCGTCCACTAAAGAGGAAAAGTTATTTCAACCTGGGACCACTCAAAAACCTCAGAGTAAGGTGTCTGCAGTGTACATATTTACACTGATCAAAGCTGAAAGTTATGGTAGCAGCTGACAACCTACAGCAGCGTTTAGCCTGCTAAACAGCTTTGGGGATGGTAGCCTACAAGACACAGCAGGCCTGCCTGTGGGCTCGACACACCACAAATGCTGCCACTGCAGCCAACCTGAAAGGACACATCACTGAATATTTTGGGGACAGCATATTCCCTGTAGCCCGACACCCCACACTCCCTGAACACCACATGCAGCCTTCATTTTTATAACCTCTGCCAGTTAAATCACCTTCAGGTATGTTTACAATGCACTTGGGAGGGAGCCTCCTAGCCTGGCGGGACAGGCTCCCAGTAGCTCCACTTGAGCTAGCTGTGTGGATGTTGCTTCAGAGCCCAACCTGCTGTCTGAGCCACAGCATCCATGCTGCTACTTGTAGCACACAAGCTAGCGAGCGCAGGCTGTCTGCCCAAGCTGGGAGGCTTGCCCCCAGGTGGCACTGCAGCCAGCTTTAGTGACCAGAATGAAGGTGGCTGCTCACCTAGATCCTTTAGTTTGTATTCCAGGATCAGTCATTTTCAAGGTACGTGGATTGCTGGCTGACACAGCCCAGCTTGGATTAAACTTTCTAGGTTACAACAGACACTGCTTTGGAGGATTATTTCTATCCTGGAGTTTATTCTTCGAGCCTGATTTGCACATGCTTTGATTAGCTAAAACAGGCAGCCTAAACCACTTCATCAGAGCCAAATGAGATGACAGAGAACTTACCAGGAATACCGGCTTTTGCAACAGCAGCAGCAGCATGGTCCTGAGTGGAGAAAATGTTGCAGCTTGACCATTGTACCTGAAACATAACCCAAGACTAGTTTTACTTGGTGAGCCAACTCCCTCAACAACAGGCAAAAGAAAACCTGTTTTTGTTCTAGAGATAAATGAAGAAGAGCTGAGAGCAGGGAGGAGAGTAAATCAGCCCAAATTCGTGCCTCATTCAGAACATCTGTAAAAGTTACTAGGCACCTAACTAGGACCACTAAAAAAAAGACAGGGTAGAAGAATCGTGGTAGGTTTTGTTTAAGCTCCTTTTTTCGCTGATCAAAACGCACGACATGTGAGAGATTCCACTGGACACACATCCCACTGCATGTATTAAGTTATAGAGGTTTGCAGGCTATGGTAAGGTATTAAACGTTTGGGTCAAGTGAATACATGGGTACCTTGGGTCAAATGAAGTGGATACATCTGGAATAGATTTTCAAGGAGCGCATGTTGTGTGCGCAACAAAGGAGTTGAGCACACAAAAATGCACATGCAGAAACTTGGAATAGCAAGAAAAGCAGCTGAAATGCCATAGGTGATTAAGAGTTTAAGATTTTGCTCATCCAGCTCACCTGTGTGTTTTTCCAGCTGGCCTAACTGCTTTCCACACACATCTTGTAACTAGGTTCAGGCACACAGAAGAGTAACCCCATGTAGCTGAGCTACATTGAATATAGTGTTTGTGTGCTTATTTTAAAGCACCAACCTGTTTACAATCTGCTAAGCATAATGGAGAGACACAAGACATTGAGGATTGGGCTGTTTGGTCGTATTCTTATTGCCCTCTCTAATGAGTGCAATGGTGGGCTTCTGCATGCTTATTCAAACTAATTAGTTCATTAAGGGAAGCAATCCTTCAGCCCTTACACAGGTAGTCCCATTAAAGCCAGTGGAATGATCCATGTACAGGCTGCATTTTCACCTTAAGTATCTTCATATTTGCGCCTACACAACCGCTATCTCCCCTGGAAAGAAAGCACTCAGATGCGCACATGAGCTACAGGTGTGTACCAGTTTTATGTGCATAATTCTGGCAGCACCTTGGAAAATTTGGCTCATTTTGTCTCATCACAAAGTCAGCTCACCCAGCATCCTGTTCATTGCTTTTCCCTGAACTCACTCCACGTTGTCAACATCTTCCAGGCCATGAAGGACCCAGAACCCAAGCATGATATTCCAGGTGGATCCAACTTGCATGTCCAACACTTGGATGAAAACTCTTAGGAATAGTCTACAGGCACTTTCAGATTATGTACCCTTTGCACTCTGAAAAATCATAACATGCTTCTCTGTTGGAGATTTACCTGGTCCCTTTTACCATAGCCTCAGCTGCTCAGAGTCGATGATGTATTTACACTCCACACCCATTCGATGGAAGGGGAAGTGCTCTTATCTCCATTTTATGGATGGGGAACTGAAGCACACAGAAACCAAGTGACTTGCTCAAAGTCAAACATGGAATTCAACCTAGGCTTTCAGAATCCCAGCCTAGCAGAGTAAACACTGGACCATCCTTTCCATAAAATGTTCTCATTCAGTTTGAAAGCCAGGGGCTGCACTAAGATGGCTTCAGTAACTTATTTGCTGATCTTCCAGTGACATGGATTAGTTTTTAATTCAGATTAATCTGCTTTGGAGGCAGTCACTTGAGGCCCAGTGTTACCAGCAGACTGATAACAGTGCTTTGCATCACGACTCAGGACTCTGATCTGACAGCAGCCTTTGCTCTCACTCTCCAGGGTAGGGACAGGACTGCTCACGTGCCAGAAAGGGTTACTGAAGTCATGGCCACCTCCTCCTGGCTGAAATGGGCACTGGCATTAGGATGTAGCCTGGCTAGACAGAAGCTGTGTGCTGCACACAGAGGGCTGATGGGTTCTAGAGGAGAAATGCCTTGCTTCCAAATGAAAGCAGACGACAACTCACCGGTTTGCAAACTGCAGTGTGATCTCTTCACAGGATAATGCAGTTGTTTGCTAAAATTCCCTGGTGTAATTATATAAAACAAAATCAACGTTCATGTCACAGTGTCACCTGACAGCACAGGGAAGAGGAAACTCGAGATACTACTTTACCTCAGCGCCCAGAGCCACCAGCGTATCTATCAGAACCGCAGTCTGCACGGTCATGTGTAGGCAGCCTGCGATACGAGCTCCTTTTAGTGGCTTCGATGCTGCATACATCTCCCGCATCTTCATCAGCCCGGGCATCTCGTTCTCTGCAATCCCAATGGCCTTGCGACCCCATTCTGCTAGGCTGATGTCAGCTGCAATCGAGGGATGACAGGTGGTTGGCGCTGGACTGCATGAAACCACAGTATCTACTCTCACACTTGCAGATTGGCACTGGCTGAAACTGCCCTGCAGCCATCAAGCTGGACATGAAGTAGCAGCTGAGCGAGACCCAGCCCTGACCCTTGGGCTCCTGAAGTCTTTGCACAGTGGTTTGTAGGTCTCCATGCAGCGACGCTGTTCCAGCCAAGTTTTAGAACCTGCACTTTCCAACGCAGGCACCTAAAGCTGGACAGCTAAGGCCCTTATCTCCGCACCTCCATTAGAAGTGGCTCGATTTGCAGCATTCCCAAGCCTTTCAATGTACAGGCTTACCTGTGGGCACGTGCATGTCTCAACCCTCAGCCTGCCCGTCCCAACCCCCGGGGCACGGATGTGTGTGTGTGCGGGGTAGCACAGCGGGTGGGCAGACGGCTCCACGCAAGGGGCCGCGCGAGCGGGAAAGGGCCCCGCCGCACACCCCTTGCAGCTGCGGGGCAGGACGCCCCCACCGGAAATAAAAGACGAGCCAGGGCTACTAGACCCAGGCCGGCGCCCGCTGAGTTCATGCAATGCGGGCCGGGCCGGGCCGGGCCGGGCCGGGCCGGGGGGCAGGTCTCCGCCCAGCCCCCCCGCTGCAGGGAGCCGAGCACGACCCACAGAGCGAGCCGCGGGCTGCAGCGCGCCCCAGCCCGCCCGCGAGCCGCAGTCCCCGCGGGCCCGGCCCTGGCAGAGCCGCGGCAGCTGCCGCCACGCGCCGCCAGGCCCGGCCGCAGGAGGCACGTGCGGCGCTGCTGCTCCACGCGGGCCCCGCGGCC
>ML675625.1:5552329-5829011 GCA_007922155.1 Mesoclemmys tuberculata
AGGGCCCAGCGAGGCTCCCCCTCGAGGATCCCTGTCAGGGGCGGGGCCAAGGATCCCCCCTACTCAGCCCCTCCCATTCCCTGAGAAGGGGGAGGGGACAAGGAAGTCAATCAAATACATTCCCACGGCCCCACGGAAGTGACGCACTGCGGCACGCAGTGACGGCGACACCACCCTTCGACACTGGCCCGGGCCGCGGCCCCAGAAGAGCTGAGCCGGCCCCGCCCCGCGCGCTCCCCCCCCTCGGCGCGCACGCGTGATGCCCGCGGGGCACGCTGGGAGTTGTAGTGGACGCCCGCCCGGCGCCGCGCATGCGGACTGCCCGCCCGACGTTGCCTAGCCGCTCGCCGCCTGGGGTTGGGCTCGGCCAGCCTCCGAGTCCGCGCGGCTGCCATCTTGGCGGAGGGAGCGAGGCGCTGGCACCGCCGCCCTAGCCGGTAAGGAGCCCGCCGCCGAGGGGGGCGGCCGAGAGGGGGCCGCGTTCCTGCCGGTCTGCCCTCGCGGCGGCGGGGCGGGCCCGGCCCGGCTGAGGGAGCCCCTCTCCCGGCGGGGGAGCCGCCCCTTCCCGGGGGTCGCAGCATGTCCGCGGGGCACTTCACTCCCTGCCCCGGGGCCATGGGGTGGGGGCAGCCCCCTCACCTGCCGCCCGTCCGCCGCCCGGCGGCCGTGCCCCGAGCTCTGGCTGCGCCCGGGCCCCTCCCCGCCCGGCCCCTCTGGGCCCTGGGCACAGCCCTGGGCTGGGGGGGGTCTGCTGGGCCCTCGTTCCACCGGGGCCCGGATCCCCTCCCCCCCCCGTAGGACCCGCAGCTGCTGGGGCTTCATTGGGGAGCGCGCTCGCTTACCCGCCCCCCGGGCCGTGGGCTGGTGCCGCCCCTCTCCCGGGGACTCTTGCGCCGGCGCGAGAGCCCGCGGGGTCATTTGTTTCTGTCCTGTTAAAAACGCGGTGTCATAAAGTCATGGTCCGAGACACCAGTGTCAACGCGCGGTGGGCGCCGATCCGTCTGGGGCGCTAGGAGAGCGGCGAGGGAATGGCGGCAGGGGCGCCCCCCGCTTTCCCCTTGGAAACAGGGGTAGGGCTAGTGATTTAGCTTCCCAGCGCTGACCTTGTCTAACAGCGAAATGCAGATCGTGGGAAGGGGAAGGTTGAAATGATGTGGGGCTTGTCATTTTACGGGTTCTGAAATCTTCCGCCACCCTTCTTAAACGCTTTGGCTTGTTTTGTTAGCTATAATGAATAATAAAGAGGGAAGGCAGCTCCAGATTTTTGGGAGGCAGAGGTGGAATTGGGTGTAGAATGAGGGACCTACCTTGTAATTTGGTATCACAAGACCTCCTTTTCCCCTTGGAGTTAGCGAAAACCTCTCCACAGAAACCATCTTTTATTAGAATTCATGAAATTAGAAATGAGAGAGGGCTTTTAGGTAATTCTGTTTCTTTTGCAAATACTGGATTGTTCCTTATAGTGTTTCCCATGGTCTTGTCCAGTCTTTATTACTTTGTCATTCGTCTTTTCCTCCATTTCCCCTTTTACCAGGGGTAATCTTGCTCAATAAGTCTAAAGGGCAGACTAGCAGTAATGAAGGAATGACCATAGATTGAATCACTGCAAGTTTGCATCTACTTGAAAAGCAGGCTTAGAAATTTAGGAATACAGTCTATCTGGGACTTTATCTTCCTGTTCAGATCTCATGAGGGTGAGACTAAAACATTCCTTGAGAGCAGTAGATCGGATTCTGCTTTCTTACTTCCAGCAGTCAATAGCTGAGTTATTCTGCTGACATAATTGTGGTCGCGTTGGTTTACAGTGCTGTAAAAGAGAGCAGAACATGGCTAGTGAATATTAGAAAGGCCTTAGTGGGTCAGACCAATGGTCCATCTAGCCCAGTCTCCTGTCTTCTGACAGTGGCCAATGCCAGGTGCTTCAGAGGGGGTGAACAGAAAAGGTAGTCATCAAATGATCCATCCCCTGTCGGTCATTCCCAGTTTCTGGCAAACAGAGGCTAAAGACACTTCACAGCACGGGTTTGCATCCCTGCCCACCTTGGCGAATAGCCATTGGTGGAACTATCCTCCAGGAACTTATTTAGTTTTTTGCTTAACCCTGTTATAGTCTTGGCCTTCACAACATCCTCTGGCTAAGAGTTTCATAGGTTGACTGCATTGTGTAAAGAAATACTTCCTTTTGTTCATTTTTTAAACCTGCTGCCTATTATTTTCAGTTTTTGTGTTTGAGTTATTGTATTTCTTATTTACTTTCTCCACACCAGTTATGAATTTATAGACTCCTATCATATCCCCCTTAGTTGTCCTTTTTCCAAGCTGAAACGTCCCAGTCTTAATCTCTCATGTGGGAGCTGTTTTATACCCCTAATCATTTTTGTTGCCCTTTTCTGTACCTTTTCCCATTCCAGTATATCTTTTTTGAGATGTGATGACCAAATATGCATGCAGTATTGAAGATGTGGGCATACCATGGATTTATATAGAGGCAACATGATATTTTCTGTCTTATCTATCCCTTTCCTGATGATTCCCAACATTCTGTTAGCTTTATTGGCTGCCACTGCACATTGAGTGGATATTTTCAGAGAACTATCCACAATGACTCCAAGATCTTTCTTGAGTGGGAACACCTAATTTCGACCCCATCAATTTAAATGTATAGTTGGCACTATGTTTTTCCATTGTGCATTACTTTGTATATATCAACATTGAATTTCATCTGCCATTTTATTGCCCAGTCACCCAGTTTTGTGAGATCCCTTTGTAACTCTTCAGTCTGCTTTGGACTTAACTATTTTGACAAGTTTTGTTTCATCTGCAGATTTTGCCACCTCACTGTTTAACCCCTTTTTCCATATCACTTACGAATATATTGAACAGTCCAGTACAGACTCCTGGGGGATACCGCTATTTACCTCTCTTTCTCTATTATGAAAACTGACTCTTTATTCCTACCCTTTATTTCCTATCTTAACCAGTTACTGATCCAAGAGAGGACCTTCCCTCTTATTCCATGACAGTTTACTTTGGTTAAGAGCCTTTAATGAGGGACCTTGTCAAAGGCTTTCTGAAAACCTAAGCACACTATGTTCACTGGATCGCCGTTGTCCACATGCTTGTTGACTCCCTCAAAGAATCCTAGTAGATCGGTGAGGCGTGATTTCCCTTTACAAAGACCATGTTGACTCTTCCCCAACAAATCATGTTCATCTATGTCTCTGATAATTCTGTTCTTTACTATCGTTTCAACCGATTTGCCTGGTATTGAAGTTAGGCTTACCGGACTTTAGTTATGAAGGATTGCCTCTAGAGCTTTTTTTAAAAAGTGTGTTCTTAGTTGTAGTTTGACAGTTTTAACCACTATTGTGAGTAAATTCACTTCCAGGTTATTATCAGAATATCTGCATTGTGATCCAAAGTGATTTTTTTAAAACTTTAAACAAAGATATGGTGTAGTATATGTGCAAGAAGATGAACTGATGGAGTGGAAAATAAGACTTCTGAATACTAACTTTTGAAAATTTGATACAGATTAAACAGTCATCACAGTGTATAAAGATGGAGGAAGAGTGGGGGGGCAGGGGAAGGAGTTTAAGTATATAAATAAAACTTAAGCAATATAGCCTCTGTTTCCTTGTTCCCTTTTTTCCTGCTTGGTATTCATGTTCTAATTTTTGTGGTTGAAACAGCTGTGGGAATAGAAGTTTATTTATGTATTTTTGAGTTTAACCCTCTTTCCCAACATTTTAAGAAGAGATGGGATAATAGAAAGGCATTGCCATATGTAGTTTTAAAATTACATGCATTAAATTAGGTCTGGAGTCTGCTTTAGATTTTAAATCTACCATTCCATTTCCAAGCTAACTTAAAATAAAATAATTCCAAAAACAAATGATCCTCTTGTGAGGCCTACAAAATCCATTTGTTTTTTCCATCTCCTGGCTCATCCTATGGTTAATTTACAAACTCTTCATGGAGATGTGTTGATATCAATCAGTGATGCTAGTGCCCAGACAAATATATTGTATATGAAGGGATTATAATCCATTAACATTGTTAAATAAAACCATTCATGTTAATTTAAACCACCTGTTAAAATTCCTCACATGCTGGTGATATACAATAATTTCACTTTCATTCAAAACAAATGAAAGAATGTGCATAAAAGAATAAACTGAAAATGATAATTATCAAATTTATAGATGTGCTATAAATGATATTATGGACATTGTGCTTTTAAATTTGCTTGTCTGGTTCTGCTTTTCAATACTCATATTTATCAATCTGCTTGTCTAGTTTACTTTGATGGAAAATGGCTATAGTTTATGTGCCCTCACACTTCAGAAGGGAGTGACATTTAGTGCAGCACGTGTATGGGTAACTGGGAGAAGAACATTTACAGTTGCTTACTGTAAATGAGCTTTGCCAACCTACAGCAGAATTATGATGGTATGTGCTTGCTCCAGAAGGCAAAACAGGATATAACAACAGTTTGTTTGTCAGTCTTGGGCATGTTCTGCTTTTCCAGTGTCTGCCACAGAATCAAGCAAATGTGTTGGGCTTTTTTTAAGGGTCCAGACAGTCCACTGCTTGGCATCGTTCATTTGGCTGTGTTTTGTCAGGCATCTCCACTAATTTGGTGCCCATGGTTGGGGGAAAAAAGAGTAGTCTGCATCCCACATTTCTTCCTTCTAGAAAAAAAGGGAAATAGGATTCTTGCTTCTTTTTGTAGTATCTAGAACTTGGGTTGCAGAGGAGAGGTATCGTGTCATGAGGCCTCCAACCAGATTGTTCATTGTAGATTTGAAAGAAATAAAACCACCTGTGATTTTTCTGGAAGACCCACAGTAAACTGGAAAAGAAAACTTTTGAAAACCTGAAAATGAGGTTTCTATCCTTGCAGAATTTCTTATTAGCAGCTCTATGCAAGCTTTAAAAACATCTGATATTTTTCCATTAAACTCTTTAAGTTTTATTTATGGAAATGTCTACACTTACTGTAGTTAGTTCACAGAACAAATTGTCAAAAATTGAGGACAGGTTTTTCTGAGGAAACGTGACATGGGGACATTGACATTGGTTATTCATTCAAATTATTTCAAGAAGCAGACCATGCTAATACAATGCCTTTTGGAATTTTCACAGAGTATTTTCTTCTTTTATCTGGAAACACTACTAGCTTCTTCCTCCCTCCCTCACACCTATTTAAGCTGTTCCAAAATTTAACTAGGATGTGTTCAATGCCTTGTACATGAATGGAGTTGCTAATGTGTTTGTATTTAAATAGTTGGTCCTGAAACAAGCATCTTTAATTTCAAACAGAATTTCCACTGAAAAGGAAAAATCTGTTTTTGTCTTTTCTAGTGGATTGTTCAACAACCTGTTTGTTCAAATACAGGTATATATGCTCCAGTCAAGCAGAGGTAGTGCTTGAAAAATTCACCCACTGTTTACCATTGGGAAGTGGAGGAAGAGAGTAAATGTACCTTTTCTTTTCCATTAGTTGGGCAGACCTAGGAAAGGGGCATCAAATTTGAAGCCTCACCCATTAGCCAGAAGATAATATGAAAGCAGGAGCTTCCTGCCGGGATCCATTGACATCATCCTGTTAAATCTTACTGCTCTTTTCTTTCTGAGCAGTTAGAAGTTGAAGGGAAGTCTGGGCATCTTATTAAGAGGTGCACCTTGGATCTTACTTTTTCTGCATTCTCTTTTTTGCATTGGTTTCTGGCTAATAGAAGTCTAGTAAATTTTTAAGTACTAGATGAGGAAAGAGAGCCTGTCCTGTGTTTCAAATGGGCTTGATAGGGAGGACATGGGAAAAATTAGCATTCACTCTGAAATACCTTAATCTGGTTATGATCTGTTCTTTCAACTTAACATTGATAGCCATACAAAATGTAATTTTATCATCAAGAACATTTAGAATTTGTGACTCAGAAAATTAGTAATTTATTTTAAATAAATTAGATGTGAGACAGGCTGTTTGTGATTGCTTCTGGTTCACAAGTCTTTCATAGAACTTGTGTCTTGGCTATTATGATTACTGTGTAGCCTTGGGCAAGTCACTTATAGCTTCTGCACGGTTGTATCTCAGAGCTGAGAATGTGGCTTTGAGCTACTAGCAGAGCACCTGTGGTTTGAGCTCTGTTCCTTCAGTCGTGTACTGCCGACTGGTGGGTCAGCATGAACAGCACACATGAGGCATTGGTGAGCTTCCTTGGAGAGAGTGCATTTCATTAGGACCCTGGATGTATTTGTGTCAGTGCCTAGCCCTTGTGGCAGCTCCTGATCTCAATTTTTTCTAAGAAAAACCTCTTATAAACACATTCTGGTAACTGTTACTCCTGGTTGGCTGTTTGGGTAACAGAATCCAAAAGTTGGAAATGCTGGTTTGGTTGTTTTTTAAACATGTGAAGCTTTAAACAAGCTAGGCCATGGTGCCTCAGACACTGCTTCTCTGCCTTGATAATATAGCTGCAACAGTTGAGATCTGAGGAACATGAGCTAGCAATCTCCTGCTTTATTCAAAGGGAGCAAGGTAGATTTTTTTTTTCCCCCTGGTGAGAAGTCTTCAACTGAAGTCTGTGCCTCACGTTGGTTTGTCATGGCGTAAATTAGTTGACTTCAGGTCTCATTGGAAGGCTTTTCTCACAGGGCTTTTCTATACATTTTGTACTGCTATAACAATTTTGTTTTGGAAACTGGCATATTTGAAGTGGTATAACCCATCTAGTGTGGATGCAGTTATACTGGTAAAAAAGGTGCTTATGTTAGTGTAGCTTAGCTTTACCGGTTTAATTTTGCCCACTATAGGGAGGTGTACTGCTTTAATAATGTTGTTTTAGAAGCCAACATATTTAAAGTGGGACAAAACTGTGTATAAACAATTCTTCAGGCTTCTCTTTGGGTTGGGTAGTAGAGATAAGTAGCTGGCTTGGATGTGTGAGCCTTGTGAGGGGAATCAAATGGGAATTTTACATAAGTCCTATTTGTTTTTTGTGTAAGTACCCAGAACACTGGATGACATGTTTAAACAACAAAAATAAAATAATACAGCATTTATTTGTATTCATTGGAATGTACATAGGTGTGTATGTCTTGTGTATATATCCCATAACCATTATCTCCCTTAGCCCAACATCCACTTCCACCTATTTGGTACTCAGGCATCACTCATGTTGCTGAGCATCTTGCACACACTTCTCTATGGTACATGGAACCCTTTCTGACCATTTTGGCCCACTGCACTTTCCCTGAATCTTCGCTTTCTGTTTCAGACAGAAGGGTGTTGCAAATACATTAGCTAAATCTGTGCTTTGAAGACAGAAAGTATTAAATAATATTATGTATTGACCTGACTTTATTAGTTGGCTTTTCAATGTAATAAAACATTTGCTTATTATTTTAAAGTAGTATATATTGTATTTTATTTTTTATACAAGTTCCATTAATGTATCGTGTCTTTGAATTAAAAAAAAAAAAAAGTCAAGTGGTTTACAGGCACTTTTTATATCCCAAAAAACATATTCCATAAATCTGTCACTCAGAACCCTCAACCATTTTATCCAGATACTCTTCCCTCAATATGTTTTCAAGCCTACCTTCTGTTTAGGGAAGGAGAAGACAAATGTTCTTATCTTTCGGTATGTTTACTTCAGATATTAAGAGCATAGTGCTTAGTGTAAAGTGCATGTGCTTAGCAAATCCATCCTATCTATTAACCTCACTTTTTAAGCCAGTAAGATGGAAAGTGTTGTTACCAGATTTGCCCATCACTTTGCGGTATGCTTATTTATTAGGGTTACCTTCTTGGAAGGGGGTGTGTGGTTCTGTTAATGTGCTGCTTGTGTTACTTGTGTGTTCTATGGCTATCCAATGGAGCTATCCTGCAGGACCTAAGGTTTTCAGGGCTGGGTTCCTCCAGCCCCAGATTCAAATAAACTCCCCATAGATACACACAACCATTCCAGATTAACTGAGTGTGTCTCAGCAGACCGGGCTATCAGCACTCTTAACTGACCCCTTATATGTCCCTTGACTCAGCAGCCTGGGTGACACAGCACTTTTAGCTGCTCCCCTTATATGCCCCCAGACTCCCTAGGCTAGACAGAGCAGCAGCACTTCTCAGCTGCCTCCCACCTCACTCTACAATTGTTCTAGCAGTAACCCCCTTGATAAGCAAACTCCATAGGTTTTTGGGCACTCCAGGGATCTTTGGCTTAGGTAAAAGAAGCATTGCTGCAGAGCAAGATAGGGAAGCCAAGAACACAAAGGAGTAAATGAGTTTGGAGAGAGAGAGAAACTGGCAACCAGTTTGATTATAATAGTTTATTGCCAGGTATATAAAACTTATGATACTAAAAGTGATGCCATACAAGGAGAGAAAAACATTCTAACACTTACAATACAACAAAATTACAGTAGGGGTCTTGGAGAAGGCTAGCCCAGGTTTGATTACAAAAGTAGAAAGTGTGTGAGAGAGAGAGAATTGGGGAAAGATGGGAGGGCAGGGGGAACTCACCACTTCTTACAGCTCAGAAGTTCCCAAGAGACAGGCTGTTTAGCTTAGGGTCAGGAGCGCTTGAGAGAGAGGCACAGCCCACAACAGGATCAGTCAGGAAATGGGGAAGCATGCAGCATTTGAGTCCAGGCATCAGAACAGGGATTTTAAACTTGGGTAGGGTTTTTTTTTATAGAACCAGGTTTGTTTATGGGTAAACACTGTCTCAATGAAGTACCCCAGAGTGGTTTTCTTTATGCTGGACAATAGGAGCTGATCACCCACCATCACCACTTCCCCCCCCTCTCCCCCCCCCCCCCCCCCCCCGTCAGTGTTCCTTGAGGGAGCTCACAATGCATTCAGGCAGATTCAGTGTTTTGCATGTCAATGACTAGAATGGTCTGATAACTGCTGAGCTGGATGGGTGTAGGTGTGAGTTCATTTAAATCAGGAGCAGAGATCTCCCATCATGCAGTGCGTCCCTGCTTTGCCAATCCCAGAGTTCAGTGCGGTCCCTGCTTTGGATTTTGATTCTCCATTCTTCATGCTAATTCTTGTTCCATCTTTGATGTAGATGAGGCTCCTGTTCTCCATTCAATGTGCTAATTGAGATGCCTTTTTTTTACATTTTCTATGTAGATGAGGCATGTCTTAATCCTATCACCCTTGCTTGGAGGGTTTTAGGTGTGTCTCCCACAGCCTTTTCATTGCTTTTGTTTCTGGTTCAAGCAGAGGGTGGGGGGTGGATTCAGGTGAGCCAGAGAGAGTATAGGGGTTTTGCACCCTGGTTCACCAAGAACACAGAGCTGCCAGGTAACAGTGTTTGTGTTTTTTATATCCTACGATTGCATCAAATTTATATGTATGTTATATAAAGTATGAAGCAACATTTTTAAATGCTTATACTTCCTTAACTATTTAGAATGATTCCTGATATGATACAATTTTTATTAAAAAAATGAAAATCAATTTTGTCACTTATTACACACATGCAAAGAGTAGCCTGGGATGCCTTTGTGATTAGATATCCAATTTCATTGAAGCAGGAATGCAGGTGCCTGTGGTTGGAGACAACTGACTTGCTCTTGGACTCTCTGGCTCTGTCTTCATTAGGAAAAAAGATGTTAAATTGAGTCAGCTAAATCAAAGTAAAAGGTCTCATGAAGACAAGACAGTTCATAGTTTCCCCCCAAGTTAGCAGGTGGAATTAGACTTTAACTAGATGTGAAAACTTGCATGAAAATTGCAGACTATCTTCACTAGGATTTTACCTTGATTTCAGAACCTACTTTTCCCCCCTTAGTACATATGAGTATCTTAGACTGCTCTTACAGACCCAATCATTCAGAGCAGTAGGGAGAGAAGAGAAAATAAAATGAAGCTTGGGAAATAGAAGGCCAACAAAACTGGCCTATATTCTGGGAGGAGGGCTAGTCTGCCTTCTTCTTGTGTACATCTACTTTCTCCATGTATTATTGTTAGTAGTTTAGCCATTAGTGCAGGTTCCTTACTTCAGCTGTCTGAATTGGGGCTAAAGCACTCAGTAATAGGAAAAAGGGCAGGAACCCATCAAATTGAGGAAGGTGACATAGCCCTCTAATCCACTAGTGAAAACAGTGTCATTAAGAGAATATAACTCCCAATTCTCTAAAAAGTGAGTCAAAATTCTGTCATCTACTAATTTACAATGCATTGTTTAATCAATATAGGTCATTTATCTTTAATCCTCTACTTAAAAACGGATGAAGTTTTCATAATCTAGAGGAAAAAATTAAAACCAGCGTATATTATAGGTGTAGACGGTGCACTGCTCTAATTGATTACCATATAGAATTGTCAGCAAGAAGTTATTTTCATTTTTTCTGAATCTGTTATGGATCTCTATTTCTAGTCATTGAATTTTGAACCAGTTAATACCCCATTTTCTAATTTCCTGCTAGTACAAAAATTGAAGTAGATAAACATTAAAACATACTTAGAATTAAACAAATTTGTTAAAATAATGAAAAAAATCAAATGCTTTCTACCTACATGAAATAAGTGAGACTGTTTCTTTTGCTAGTGTGCTGTTTTTTATGGCTTAGAATGGCAAACTTCCAGAGCAACATTACATTGAACATTTTAGAGAATAAAATCTTAGGCCTGAAAGAATATCAATAAGACATAAAAGACAATTTTTAATTGTTCATCATTTGGGGCTCTAGTCAAACTGATAATTTAGGCCTCCATCGTACAGTCTGAGCTATGTCTGTCACTGGGGTTTCATACGTGTTGTGTCAGACATCAGAATGCAAGAAAGCCTTTGGAGCTCAGTTTTGTGAGGTACTCTTCTGTTCCCACTGACTACAAAGGGGCTACTTTGCAGGACTGAGCCATTAGAGTTGAAAGGCTTTTATGCCATTATCAATAATTTGAGTTATAGTGCCCTATTAAGTGTGTTCTGCAATTAAAATTAATGTGAAACGTAGCATTTGAGAGAAAATAAAAGCTTGTTTTCCTGTCCACCAAGTGGGACATGAACTTCTAAACAAGATTACATAATCCTAATTCTGATACTTCAGGGGGGAAAGTGCAATCATAAACATGTATTCAGTTTATAACAGTACTTGTAATTCACGCACATGATATTAAAAGGATTGTTCAGTTTCAAGCATGCTGACAGAAATAATGAAATTCACAGTTAAGGGTGGCCACGAACTGTCTGACTGTCATTGTATAGGCAAAAAATGCTTATATATGATATCCCCAATTTGGTGAGTTTTGCTAGGTGGAGATTTATGCTGCAATTTAACAGAATTTCTTTGCTTTTTTGGCATTTCATATCATACCCATAACATAATTTATTCTGTACTTTCACTTTTATAACTCTGATCCTCCTGCCTCACAATCAGATAGAACAAATTCCTGATTCCTTCACATTAAATTAAAAACAGCAACAAGAAAATGAAATTAAGAGGTAACATTTTCAAAAGTTCCATAGTGACTTAGAAGTTTCAAGGTTTGTCTGCATGGGGACATTTTATCAATTGTAATGTGGGTATGGCAGTATAACCCCATGAGCTGACACTCACTCACTGTGGTATGAATGCTGTTTTACAGTTTAGCCTATGTTGCTTTCGAGGGGGCTTAAACTAAACTGTAAAAAGACACTCATGCTGGAATAAGACTGTACAAAAAGGGATTTGTACCTGTATAAATGGTAAAACTTTCCCACGTAGACAAGGCTTAGTCAGTTAGGTGCTTTTGTAAATGTTACCCTAGGACTTGTTTTGAAATGATCTTGGCTCTGAGAGTGCCTAAGATACCCAGAAAAAACTTTACAAAGTTATCAAAACAAGTCTACATTTTGGAAAATTCCTCTAAGAGGGCCCAGTCTTGCAGATAGCTTAGTCTTATGTTGGTACTGGCTCTGTGGCAGTTAGTGGAATTAAGCAAAAATGAACTGCTGATTTAATCTTTTAAAGCTAATTTAATATATTTAAATTCTCATTTTAGCCACGTTATGCAATTATTTTATTAAACATTCAAAGGGAAGAAAAGTTATTCTTCAAAGCAATTACAGAAGCAACTGCAGATACTGTACTTAGTGATGAGTGATTGAAGCTCAGAGCTGGCTGGTGGGCAGTGTGTAGCTATGGCCTTGTATGGGTGGGACAGCGTTTCTTAGTTTGAGTGCTCGATATAGAGCTGGGTGAACAGAGGTGTGTATGAACAATTACTGATAATGAAAGAGTAGAGCTGAGGCAGGTATAAAGGCATGTGTCTAAGCAAACTTTGAGCAGTAAACAGGAAGAGAAGATAACGGTGCTTTGGCAGGATTACAGAATCAAATACGCATACTATACTTACCATAGTTAAGGACCTGAATATATTATTGATTCTAAGATTTTTTGCTTAAAATCTGTGTGAAGGGAGGGTGAAAGCAGAGGTGGTAGACCTGTCTATTTTCCGTATATGTGTATAATTTATTTTTATATATATATATCCAAATCAGTAAGTACCTTTGCAATAAATTAGTCACACAAAATACAAACCCAGCAGCTGTTACTCACCCAAACACACACATTAACCAGTCAGATTTATTCAACTTGAAGCTGTACCTCCTCACCTCATGAGCAAATGCTATCCTTTATTATGCATCAAGACCTGTGAACGAGTGCACTCTACATATGTTTTCACAGCAGAATTAACTTGGGTGATCAGCACCTGAGTCTGAGGATCCAGGTTAGCCTAGTTGGGGTGAGAGCAGCTATACTACAAAAGTCACACTAGAATTACTGCATCCTCTCTGGTGCTGCATTCACCTGTGTGGGCTGCTAGGACTTCAGGGGCATAGCCCATGATTCTGTGTGCTGCAGTAAATTGAGCCAATCTGCTTATTTCTCAGTGACTTGTAGGAGGCGTTGTTTATCCTTGTGAGCACATGGGAGAAATTTTGCAAAGCCATTGGGTGGTTATCAGCATTCAAGTGTTCTAGCCTGTGCCCTCACTGCAAAGTGGGTGTGGATTACAAGTCTGAATGAAAGCCTTATTTCAGGCTTTAGCCTGAACACAGAAGGGGCCAACTAGCTCAGATTGAAAGCACCACTAAATTCCAGTCAGAGGTTTTGTGAGTGGGTGGGAGCTGGATTAGGGGAAACTCACAAGTAAGAGACTGGGTTAACTATGCAGTGAACACACACACTGTGTGAGAGAAACAGTTGGAACAATTCCAAGAGATAGGAGCCCCTAGACACTGACAAGGAACAAAAAGGTGAAGACATCTTTTTGAGTAAAAATCATCAACCATGATACCAAATGACTCTTCAGAGAACAGACTATGCATCTTGTCTGTAATCTTAAACAGTATTATATGAAAGTTGTATAAGGAGGGCTACATATGCATGAAGTACAAGGTGACTTCCTTTTTTAGAGGGACTTGCAGCTGTTGAAGTCACTGGGCTTGTTCAATGAGTATAATGATACTGGCCTCCTAATGTAAAGCGCTTTGAGATCTGTGGTTGAAAACTACTATATAACAAGTAGGTGGTATTAGTGTTCTCTAGAGTTTTTAACCTCAGGTTAACTGATTTATAGTTAACTTGAGGTAGTAAACACCTTTGTGAAGGCTAGTTTGGACATGCTACACATTTGACCTAGTCTACAAATACTTGCTGATCCTTAAGGTAAAGGATGATCATTAACTTGAGGTAAAAAAGCATAGTGTGGGTGAGCCCATTGGACTTGAATGCAGGCTTCTGTGGTTTTTCTCAGCGCTTAATTGGAAGGGTCAGAACAGAAGACACCATCTGGAACATATTGAGATGACACATGACATAGTTATGGAGGAAGAAGAAATATAATGGAAGAAATAAAATGAGCAGCATGGGGGATGTCTCTGAAACCTTTCAACCTTGTCACCTGTGAAAAGCTATTGTGCTGTTGTGAAAAAGGAGCAGACTGAATTAACCAAACTCTTGATAGTAGCTCAGTCAGTGAACATATGCACTAAATTGGAGTCTTGACAAAAAGGAGGCAAGTAATCTTGATTAGTGACTTCATAGAAAGAAATCTGGCACAAGATCTAGACCCAGATAGAGAGCAGGATGCCTGAAGAGGTGTGACAAGAAGGGTGGGTTATATCTTAGGAAGTATCACTAACTCTAGTGGACATGGAAGCAAACACAAGGTTTCAGTGATCTCAAGGATGACTTCAAGAATCTGTCAATAGTTTGACACACACAATTTTATACAATGTCATTCTGCAATGAGCAAATTAAGAAGCCTGATCTCAATGGATGCACCAGGCTTTGGAGAGAACTGATTTTGTAATGAAGCAACTCCTTGGATAGGTTGTATCTGTTAGAGATCAAGAAACAGGGAGACCCAGAGGTGGCTTTTGGTCAATGGCTGCCCTTTATTGCCTGCTCGTTCTCCTCAACGCTGCAAGTGAGCGACGGAGGGGTTACTTTACAATCCTTTTATCCAAAGCAGTATGTAAATGAATACATTTCCAGCAACTCCCCATAGACCCTTATTTGGTTACATTAACAACTATAAAATGAATATTAACTATATAATGAATACAATTATACCCGCCCCTGTTTGTTGTTTACAGAATTACCTTACAGAGCACAAGGACATTACCTTGAAAAACTAACATTCTTTAAAATATGCAAGGGAGGGAAAGAAGATAATGCTTTCTTTTCACCTTGCGCAGGAGGAAAGAATTATTTTGTTAGCCTCATTCCCTGCGCAGATGGCCAGGAAAGGAGGAAAAGAAGAGGGAGAACGTGACTTTTAACTAGAATTTATACCAATTGCCAGAAATAAGGTTTGCCTGTGCCATGACCCTGTTGCCTGTAGCTTAGGCCTGACCATTTGTCCAGCTTTAACTCTTTACTCTCCTACACGATCCCAGCCATGCTTATGGGATAGAGTTGTTTGGGTTTCTGTGCTTCTTTCCTCCCTACTCCTTCCATACAGAATCAGTGGTTCTTGGTTCCATTCAGCACACTTGCTCAGCATAGATGTGTACAAAACGGGAACATGCTAAGGGGTAGCACATATGTCAGCCAATGATGATGGGGAGATAAAATCTGAAAATTTGCAAGTGTGAAACAAGGCTGGGAAGGATTCTGAAACATGAACAATGAAGGCACAACAGATTCATCCAGGGAGTAAGAAGTGGTCATTGTGGTTTGTCTGATTTCTGAAAGATCTGAGTGTAAAAAGAATCCTGTTCTGGAAATGAAAAATGGTGAGGTAACCAAACAAGAAAAACCAGTCAGGCAAGGCTTGCCATGAAGAGAGAAGGGCAGCGAGAAAACAAAATAAGTTGATGCAAGCTGAAGGGCTTTTACAAATATTTTTGGGGAAAATTAGTAATATTAGAAAATAGGCCTGTTAATTGCTATTTAAAAATCTGTTCAACGTTAAAAATGTGGACAATTGGAGAATAATGAACAAAGTCTTTGTAACATTAGCTATTGATAAAGCAGGTAAAGAAATACTTGAACAATCTGAATATATACCGTTAAAAGGTCTGGAGGATAGTATATTCTGCTGTGCCAAAGGAATTGGCCAATAAATTTACTAAACCCTCATTTGTTTGTTTTTGTTTGAAAAAGCATAATGAGCTGGAGCAGTACTAGAAGAAAGTTAGCTTGGCAATTACTCTAATTTTAACTTTGAAACCTGAAGATATGAATATTTGTACCATTTTAAAAACTCACAAATCATATAAAGGATAATGAAACCATGAATAGCAAGGAGTAAAGTATTATCAATCTTGTTAGACTAAGTGCTTTTTGAGATAGAACTACAAAAATAGTGGAAGGAGACTTGGTAGATATTATGTTGGAATTTCAGTAAAGCATTTGTGTTGCATGAAATCTTATGAACAGAATTCAGTCTGGTTGGCTTGAATACATGAGCACTGTCATGTAGATTGAAAAGTGATCAAATCACTACAAAAGGGGTAATAAACAGCAGTGGAACTAATTAGGGATAAGGACCTGTCTACACTTAAAACGTTAGTGACACAGCTGTGCTACTGTAGTGCTTCACTGTAGACACTACCTATGCTGGTGGGAGGGATTTTTCCCATTGTCAAAGGTAATCCACCTCCCCAACAGGTGGTGGCTAGGTATCGACCTAGCACTGTTCACACGGAGATTTAGGTTGGCTTAACTGCCACTTTGGGATATAGATTTTTCACATCCTTGAGCAGCATAGTTATGCTGACTTAATTTTCAGGTATGAGACCGGCCTAAGTCTATAGGGTGTCACAAGGGAGAGTCTCGTGTATGTGGGGCAATTGAGTAGAATAGCTATTGGAGGGATGAGGTGGGTGAGGTAAGATCTTTTATTGGACCAACTTCTGTTGGTAAAAGAGAAAAGCTTTTGAGCTACACAGAGCTACTCTTCGTTCCCAGGCCTGAAGAAGAGCGCTGTGTAAGCTTGAAAGGGTTCCTAAGATACAATCCTGGGGGAGGGGAGTTGGGGGGAAGAGAGAAAAAATATTTCTTAAAGCTGACCAATTCTGGCAACCTATTTTTATTCACAGCTGGAGATCAAGCCAGGGCTGAAATTATTGCAACAGGGTCTCAAGTGCTGAAGAGTTATCCCAACAGAGTGCATGGCATCTGCCAGCACTTTGGGGAGAAATCCAATTAAAATATAGTTTGAAGAAGAGTTTGCTTCTCCTGTTAGGCACACTAAGGCCTACGAAATGTGGAAAAGGTTGGATGGCACATTGCTAAAATGAAGTCTGCCTTTGGGGAGTTAGGGGTGTGTTTTGGGAGAATGTTAGGGGTGTATTTTGGGAGAATGTTTTGGGAGGATGGATGTACTTTCATGTACTACATTCAAAGTATCTCTGAATTTAAGTGTTTTAAAATTGGTTTCAGCCTTGCTTGAACACAGTCACTACGTGGCAGACTTATTAAAATACTATATTTTTAAGGCCAGACGGAACCAGTATGATCTAGTCTGACCTGAAAAACAAGAGCCATAGAATTTCACCCCAATAATTTCTTCATGACTACAAGAAGTTTGAATCTGTTGTAACTGCATACGGTTCAGTTTGGTTATCCCTCCCCTTCCCTCATCTCTTCTCCCCTCAGTACCTATAGTGATTTTCACTGGGTGCCATTTTGCCAAAGATAATTTGTTTAATTGTCATTTCAGAGCTGGTCATTTTTTAGTACTGTTGTCACCATGAATCAATTGTAGTTAGGTTGTTTGTGTATGCAGTATTATGTTCCTTTCTAAATGTATTGCATCGTGACAAGGAACCAACTGAAATAAAAATATGCATGTGAGAGTCTGTAACCTTGTGTTTATCCTTTTTACAAGACTGATTAAATTTTGTACAAAGTATGCCTTGTGAGATATCATTTGAAAACTCATAATATGCTGAACATTATTTTCCCTGTAAAATGTGTGGCAACATTATATGTGAAGTTATAAAATTCTGCTCTGTAAGACATGTTCCAAATTTAGAAAAGCAGGCACAAACCAGCTTCTCAGTGACAAAAAAGTGAGGCCTCAGCCAGTTGTCAACATAATCAGATGGACTATCACCTGGTTAAGCGGCCATACTTTGGCAGGAAGAAGGGCGTGAGTGAGAAATTTAACATCTTGGCAATGGAACAGCTGGAGGTTCCCGTGCAAATAGACTGGCTGCTGCCTAGACGCTGGCTGGAGATGATCCTAAAAGAGGAGGGGGAGAGAGAAATGAGGAACAGAGGCCTCAGATTACCTCTCTCCCCTCATCTCTACTCAGGGCATCGACAACACTTGAAATATAAAGGATGCATCATTGAACAGGGAGGGGTGTTGGGGCTGAAAGGAATCCAGCCAGACTGCTGTAAGCATGTGGTGAGAGAAACCTTTTTGCTTCAAATTCACTTAGCTTATAAGGTAGGTATTAGTTTGCGTTTTCTTTTATTTTGTGTAAACAATTCTGACTTTTATACCTCATTACTTGTAATCACTTAAAATCTATTTTATGGTAGTTAAAACAATAAACAAGATTATTATCTAAACCAGTGTGTGTTTGGAAGCTCCAAGGTTTGTGCATATCATTTTCTATTAATAAAATGATGGACTATTGATGAGCATGTATTGTCCAGAAGGAAAGAGCTAGGCAGTACAAGATGCACATTTCTCGGGACAAGTCAGGGACTGGGAAGTTACTGATGTCGCCCTGCAATATAATTCAGGAGTGACTGGCTAGTGTGCACACAAATCTTAGCCAGGAGTAATTTACGTGCTAGAAACTGTGTGAGAGCAGGCCATGAGTGGTTATCACAGCAAAGCAGTGTAAAAGGCATCCCAACTTGAGAAATTAGGGGACACAGCTGTTTATCATTCCAGATTGTACTCTGGGGGATACCACAATGCAGTTTTTGTTTTCACAGATGGCTTTAATTATCTTGTGCAGTGTTTTTGGGGGCTTTCCGTTGCCAGGCTTTAAGGAGTCACCTACATTAATGCTGTACAATACATGAAAATTGTATCTTTTCTCTGTATGACTACATGAGAAAATCTAATCAGAGCGATCACCATTCTCCTAATTGGATGAAAGCCATAAAAGTAGTTTTCTGTGCATAGAAATGTAAATTAATGAATATTGAATAGGTTCATAAGCTGTTCGATTCAAGAAACCTGTAGTAGTCATGATGCAGTTTGGATTGCAGCAAGGCTCTTATTAGGATATCTCACTCCAGGCACGTAATGTTGGTTGACCAGTTTTACTAATCTGTGTGATTTGTAGAGAGAACATTCCTGATCACTAGGAATTTAGGTCAAAAGTTGCAATTTGGGCCAATTCTAAGCATCTGGTTATAATGTCACTGAAATATCTTCTCTGTGTGTTTCATAAAGAGGGACAGCTTTTTTCCTTTCAGTAGCCAGGATATGATTCCCCCCCCCCTTTTCCTTATCTAACCCATCAATTTGTATTGAGTTCAGAAAGGTTTTCCTACTCAGTCCTCCTTTTTGGGAGGAGGGTGTATAGATATTTAGAAAAGCAAAAAAATTCTTGATGACAATCTTGCCAACTATTGTCACTTTTAGGTAAAGTTGTGGAGAAGGCGCATATGGACCTGCAGTCTCAGCTGAACTCTGTAAACTTCCTTGATTCTTACAAGTATAGTTTTAGATCTGGGTATTACAAAGACAATACTGATGCTTTTGAATGATCTATTCTGCTGCCAGAAAGGTGTCAGGCTGATGATCTGTTTTGTTACTATTGTACATGAGGTTTGGATTGCTTACTTGCTTGTGGAAGAAACAGGAACAGAGGGATTCAGCAGGTGTGCAAGGACCAGACCATCAGACAATCTCACCCACCTCATACAGTTGGGTCAATTGGCTTAAATGGAAAGTTGCTGAGGTGTGTAACATGACGTTACACTTCGGAAAGAGGGTGGAAATGCAGGCCTGTAGGTAGGCTGATCAAGGGGAAGGCACAAGTGTCTCAGAACAGTAAGGTGTGTGTAATATGTATAATATGAGAGAGCTAGAAACACTGCAACTCTTGAAGTAGCAAACTGTTTTCAATACACAGTCTTAAGAGTTTAAGATGTATTTCAAATATCAGATTTTTTTTCCGTCGGGAGTACACAGTTAGAAGTATGGGAGAAGTTGGGCAGGTTTTCCCCATTCTCTCCTGCTTTATACTCCTTTTAAATACTTGAAATATTTGGAAGACATGTTTTTAGTTTATTTCATAATCTATGCGTAGTTCTACCTCAATGTAGACATTGTAATAGCTGATTTTACTTTTGCTTATTTCTGAAAGGAGATTTTTTTTTCTAAATTACCTGATATAAATAAGTCTTAATTCTAAATCCAAGAACCAGAAGTTGTGTAATAAAACACCAATTACCTTATTTCTAATTCCTCTAATAATGTTTTTTAAAGTTCCTTTTGGCTTGAAAGTGTTCTGGCTTCCTCTCAGAGGAGAATTATTTTTGAAAAACTTAAACACTGTTGTTGAATTACAGGGCAGTCTCCTGTCTTTCTTATACTTAAATTGCACTAACCTCTTTTTAAGCACTCGCACTCACCTCAGAACTTGAGTACTAGGGCATAGGCTACTTTGAACAAAACAGATCTAAAAATGAAAACTGATGACCTTGCTAACTAATGTAGCAGTGTATTGGGTAAGCAATTTCCATATGAAGGAGCAAGTGGGGAACTGGATGGGCCCCATTTTGCTGGAAAAGCCCTCCTTGATCTTTTTCACAATTTGACACCCAGGGCTTGAAAAATTTCCCCCATGTCTCAGTCTACATGTTAAGGTGTAATGAACATGTGCCACTACTCTCCCAAGACATGCATACTTAATTTCCATTGACACATTTTCACTCCACTCAACAAATCAATTCTTTCACTCCCCAAAATATTAATTTTGTTTTTTCTCTCTGAAATAAATGAGTTCTGTCCCCAATCAGTTTTCTCCCTCCCAAATGAATTCTGCCCCTAAATCAAACCAGTTAATGCTGTCCCCAGATTAAATCCACACATCTGTTTCCTACCCTCCAAAAATGTCTTTTGCAAGGCCCTTCAGCTGATTGCGCCCTTGTTTCTGGGCATGGAAAAGGCCCTCAGCTTTCCAGCTTCTATTTCCCTCTGGGCTCTCTGCTCCTCACTTCCCCTTTTTTGCTCTTAAATTAACAGTGGCTCAGAAGCTGCTCTTCTGGCTTCCCTTTCATGTGTAAAGCGGAGTTGCTAAGGAGTCACTCTCCTCCATACCTCCTGAAAAATAGTTAGTGGTGGCTGTTCTGCTGTGTTCCCTACAGTAGAGTAGAAGTATCAAGCAATCACTAGCTTGCCCAAAACTTCTGTAGTGGGAATTCTAAACCGCAAAATATGCCATGCAACCTTTTGTACCTGTTCAATTATAAATTGATTTAAAAACAGATTTCAATTAAACAGTTGAAACTTGTGTGTAGACAAGGCCCAATTTCTAGTCAGTTACAGTTGTGCAAACCCAACACTGTAGGGCTGCAGGGGTATCCGTGTGCTTGTGGAATCTTTATTACTCGTGGTGATGTGAGAGAGAAAAAGGAACTGAAGTTGAGTGTGCAAGGCTGACAAAATCATCTAGCTAGTCTTTAACGTATTTGGTACGGTAGTCACTGTGACAATAAACCTAAAACCTTCCTGTGCTGCTATTAGTCATTTTGGTAATAAGTGTTCTTATACCAGTTAAAATAGTTAAAAAAATTAAAATATAATTAAAAAATGAAAATACTTCCCTCTTATCACTACTTAATTCTTAATGTATGTAATGGCTTCTCGCATTTATTGAGGCCACTCAACTGGTACATTAAGAATGTTTTTTGTGCATTCAAGGGTCTACCTGAACAGAATGGCTTGCAGATTCCTACAAATAGATACAGGTACAGAGCTTTATCTCTGTGTAGATGTCAGGCTCTGTAGCATACCTGTTTGTAGGGACAAGGCTGACATTTTTTATCTGTTTTTGGTAAGATTTTGAGGCTTTTGCTAAAGTTACTGTTAACTATTCATCATTGAAAACTCAGTTACAATAGAAATGAAAGTATTATAAGATATCATTAACCTACCTGCCTCAAATCTAATTCTTTAAATGTTACTGTGCTGGATTTTTTCCCTTTAGCTAAGGAAAGTGATCCAGAGGCTTAAATTATACAGCTAAATTGTTAGTTAGAATAAAATGAGTGGGAATTTTTTATTTTTTAATGAATATATTTAGTTTGTGTTCCTGATGCACACCAGAGGTGTTAGTGCTAAAAATTGTCTCACTGTAGCAGCCAGCGGGATATGTCTAACTTGTGTTCTTGGCTTTTTTTTCTCTTCTTTCTCCTTCAAAGGCTGTCCATTAACTGTTTTGGATTTTTATTTGAACATTTGATTACATTGATTATTATAATTAGTTTTCTAATTGCGTAATAATACTTGATTTGCGCTATTTTATCCACATGCAGTGACAGACCAATGGATTTTATTAAATTTAGAAAACATCCAACAAAAGTATCCCTGGTTTCAGATTTGATTGACAGAGTTGCCAAAACCTGAGATTTCACAGAAGCTTGGAGAATTACCCAATGTACAACACTATTAATAAAATTCTATTCACTATTAGTCATATGAAACTCATCAGCAAGCAAGTTGCTTGTAAAAGTCCTAGGACTTGATCCTGAAAATACTTATACATGTGATATTCCCATTTAATTAAATAGGACTCCTCGCAGGCATTAGGATTGGGGCCTTAGTTGTGATGTAGTTACTAGCATTCTTTCTACCATCCACAGTCTTCTCAATGAAAATGACCTCAATGAGGTCACATATTTTGAGATCTTTCATTTAATACTGCGTATTTTCCATGGATCTAAATAAAAATTTGCCATGAGAGAGATTCCAGGATTAAATTTTTATGCTTTACTTACTGTCTGTGAATTCAAACATTAAGGTAATTATCACATTTAGTAGAGATGCATTATGTGCAGTGTTATTTCTCCATGTGGAAAATAGCAGGTTCACTCTTAAGTGCAAACACTCCAAGCTGTTTGGTATGTCTGCTTTGGTCTAGACATTTTGGTCTGCTGCCTGCTTAAAGTATAAAAGGTATCTAGGTTTTTAATTTTGCTAGACTTAATCATTGTTCTGATTATGAATAAAGCTGATTCTATAAAGACTATTAAATGTCTTATCTATTTTAGTCAGACTTTAAAATATTTGTTAAAAGAATTCTTACACTGTAGCAGACTTAGAAAGATTTGATTCATAATTAATAAAGTGAGTAACTGCATAAATAGCAGCATAAAATATTGTAACATAGTCATGTTGTAGCTGTGTCAATGCCAGGATATTAGAAAGAAAAGATGGGCCAACAGAAGTTGGTTCAATAAAAGATATTACCTCACTCGTCTTGTCTCTGATATTGTAACAGTCAATAGTACATGAATATTTCTGCTTTGCCAAACTTACCAGCAGTGAACACCCTATAACTTACATTTATAATGTGAGTTGCCCATTTTTCCTTTTCTCAAATGTGGAAACCTCAATTCCACATTAATTGACAAAGTAAATTTCACTTCAAACGGTAGCTTCCAAGCAAGGAAATTTGTATACTCATATTTATATATTGGACTCCTTATCCATATTCTACAATGAACAATATATAAATTAAAATCTTTATTCAATAGACATGTTCATGTGTAATTGACCCTGCTTGGACTGTCCACTGGCAATGAATAAACCTGGACACTTCTGCACTGAGCGCATAAGCATCAACTGCTTTAGCTAAAGGCTTATATCCTGTTGCTGGAAGCTGTGGTAGACTCATTAACATATGTATGGCCTACCCTGAGGAGGGACAGATACCTACATACCTCCTTGTCCCTTCACATTGAACTGTATGTGTTAACATATGTGGGAGACTAGCATAATTGGATTATTTCCTTCACATTTTCCATTCTTTCTTACATATGCACGAGACATTTATCACTCATAGATCTGTTTGCATTGGAGCAGTGGCTCTGATACTCCTTTTTTTCTGGTATTTGGTCTTGAAATCAGTGGCATAAGGAGAACCTCTTTCTCTACTCCAGTGTGTGCTGGGAGTAGAGAGAGAGGAGAGCCTGAAGGTTGAAAGAGCAAGGGAAGACTCTGTTGGAGTTGTGGCCTAAATAGAGGGCATCTCTGCATCATGAGAGGAGACTGCTTTGTTTGCTCTTTGAACAGTGCTTTGTAGAGTCAGGAGCCAGCTGCAGACTGGACCCGCTTTGGTACAAACAAATAAAAATATTTGATTTCCACTGAAGTTTTATTTTTAAATTACGTTTATAAGGTAAATAGCAAGGTTAATCTTATTCTAGCTGGGGGGAGGGAAAGGGGAGGAGCAACCACTCCACTTGCTCTGCCTCTTAATGTTCTTAAACTGTGCCACTGAACTTGACTGTTTAAGATTGCTGGCTTCAAGAAGGTGGAGATTTCATACATTAAATGGGTGGCAACCCTTCTCAGGATTAGGAGAACCTTCTCTGTGAGAGTGGGGAGGTGGACCACATAGAACAGGAATAATGACAGCCAGGAGTAATGGTGTAGCGCTGTGTACTGTGTGACTAGGTAATAAATAGAGTAGGTCTTATGCCCAGGTGAAATGGAAAAATAGTTGCAAAGAAAACAAGTATTGTTTTTATCCTCGGTATATTGTATGTGCATGCCAGAAAATAGAGAATTTGATTTTAGATTTTTACTACTGAGTTTAAAACGTCTGCCTTGTTTCCTCATTCAGATTCAAGGCCCAGCTCATATTATGGCTGGCAGTGGGCCAAGAATAGGATCTGTCAGTGGATTTGCCATGAAATCACAGCTTCAGATTACTGGTAAGTCTTTTAAAAGATTAAATGTTTTCTCCCTGTTCCTGGAAAAACATATAACCAACAAACAAGGTTGGGTACGTAATTAATAACAAGATGCTACTGGTGAAGAGGACAAGACATTCAACTTTGTTCTGCAATGAAACCAATAGTGTTGTCGTCTTTCCCTGACAGAGATACCATCTTATTAATTACATCTTTTGTTAGTTGTATCTTTTTTCCTTCCTAAAATCTAGTTGATGATAGCATGATAAAAACCAGACATGGGAAATTTCTTTTTTCTCATATTCCTCCATGCACTTATATTTAAAGGGAAATTGTTGGGTTAAGAATTACATGCATAAAACGTTTTCCTGAAAAATGATTAAATCTTAATATTTTGTTACCTTTTTATAATATACTCTGTACATTTCAAGTCTGGTAAACTTAAACTGGCTTCCTCATATTGGTTATCATGAAGTAGTACGTTACAGCTGTGGGACTGCAAGTACTGAAGGGGAATATTTAAAGGCAAGGTTTCACATTTAAATTTGGGACTATTACTCTGCTTCAGCACTCGTGAGGCAACTTGGTTAGAGAGCAAACAGCAGTGGATTTGTATGTGGCACTCTTACACAGAGCATCTTCAACAGAGCTGCAATTGATAATTTGCTGATTCAGCTTCATTGCTTTCCCTCTGGTGGGCCTCACAATTTTATTGAAATGTCATAAGGCATCATACTCAAGGATGCAGGAGACCTTGCTGTAGAATTGGTGTGGATTCTATGCAGCGTGGAGTGGGATGATATGTAGAACCTTTCCTTTGGGTGGGCACCCATGTGTGCCTTCAAGACTCAAGTTGCAGTGGGGGTGGTCTAGGTTGGACATTAGGAAAAAGTTTTTCACTAGGAGGGTGGTGAAACATTGAAATGGGTTACCTAGCGAGGTGGTGGCATCTCCATCTTTAGAGGTTTTTAAGCTGAGGCTTGACAAAACCCTCTCCGGGATGATTTAGCTGAGGATAGCCCTGCTTTGGGCAGGGGGTTGGACTAGTTACCTCCTAAGGTCCCTTCCAACTCTAATATTCTATGATTCATCATACAATATGTTCAGCAAGGATTTGGAACAGAGACTGGTGGATCTGGCACTAAACACATTCACTGGCAGTCCTCCCATAGAGGGGTTGCAGGCTTGGAGGCTACTCCAGCCATGAAACTGGAGGAGTATCCATGGAGTAGAAGCTGCACTTATGTGACCTAGAAAGGAGGTTTCTTTTCTTCCACGCTCCTCTCCCCCCACCTTTTCCCAGAGCTTAACAATGCAACTACTTGAACTATGTGTTGGAGAGATGATCTGGGGTTATGCAGAAACTACACAGACCTGAGCTTGGGGACGATGGAAGGAATAGATTGAAAAAGCAGAGGGGAAAAGGAGCACAGAAATAGTAAGGAAAGTGACAAAAGAAGGGACAGCAGCAGCCATAGGCAATGCATGATTGATTGGGACCAATTTTGGTCCCTTACTGAGGGCCAGCAGGAATTGGGAGGAGTACCTTGCCCTCTGCAAGCTGATTTGAAAAAGCAACATTGACAAAGTTCAAAGAGTGCTGTGTATTAATTACCATGATATGTGGTTTTTAGAAGGGAGTAGGGTGTTTATGGCACAAAAAAAAAAGAGAGCATCCATTCTCCAAACAGAAAGGGGGGCAGGTTGATTAAAAAAATGAAAGAGAGGAAGAGTGTAGTGAGGGCTGAGAGAAACTAGGATATTTTACATTCAGAAACAGTTAAAAGAATGTTAAGGTTTCAAAGCCAAATACTCAAAAAGTTAGGAAATGCCATAAATAAGTTTTTCAGTGCAATCTTAATTCATACCCCCTTCTGAATATGCAGGGATCCCTTCAGGGATCTTTTAGCTACTTTGGGCCATTGAGAAACTTTCAGATAAGGACTGAGACCTCGAACTTGATTTGGTATCCCATGATAAACCAGTGTAGAGAGTGGAGGACAGGTTTGCTAAGTTTGTGGTAGCTTGTGTTGCTGAGATGTGTTGCAGTGTTCAATATTAGTAGGAATTTCCTAAGTGCTGAAGGTTTCAGGCTCAGCTGTCTTGTATTGCTCTAGTCCAGCCAAGAATTGACAATAGACTGAGATCAGACTACATTTGCCAGGATGGGATGTCCCCTAGTGAGCAAGAGATGATAGAAAGCATTACTCATGAATGCTGCTGTGTGAAAGCTTTGCATCAGGGAGGAATTCAAGAGCAGTCCTAAGGTATGGATTGAATTGATCAGTTGCAGATGTGTACTGTCTACCAAAGGAGACTGCACTGTAGCTGCAAACACTTCAGAATGCTTTCCTCTGCCCACTGGTACCACTTCTCTCTTGCTGGGTTCAGCATTAATCAGCTGTTCTTGATCAACGAGCTGCTCTTGTCCAAGCATTGGGCCATCTTGGTGACAGTAATATGGTCATATGTGTTTCAGGATAGGTATAGCTGAATGTCATTGCATGTTGCTGACATTTGAATCCATGTCATCTGATCAGTTTACGTTGTGGCTGCACATAGCTGTTGAGTAGGACCAGAAAGATAATTGATCTTTGTGTAGGTCTCCATAGTTGAGAGATCTGGTAGTGAAGGTGCAGTTTCCCATTATTACTCATTGGGTATGTTTCTTCATGAAGGATTTGAACCATTTTAGCATATTAACCTATATTTTATGATTGAGAGTATCAAATGGTGCTGAGAGGTCCAGGAGAATGAGAATGAATATCTGCCCTCTAGCCATTGATACCAGGAAGTCATCTATCAGTGCCACTAAAGCCCTTTCAGTTCCTTGTCCAGGCCTGAATCCAGATTGCTGGGTCTAAGATATTGGCTTCAATTAGGTGATCTTGAAGTTGGCCTTTGATTCCATTGCTCATAAATGGAATGTTTGACACTTGGCAGGAGGTGGCTAGAACTGAAGTATTGAGGGTAGGTTTCTTCACTGTTGGACTATTGCATGCTTTAAGGAGGAAGGAAAGGTTCCTTTCCCGAATCAGTGCTCCGGTTGTGCCGGAATGCCCAGAACACCATTCCAGCACCTTTTTAGGAGGAAAGGATGTTTAGAAGATAGAATTGTGTTCCAGTTTTTTCTGCTGGTCCCAGGACAGGTGTTGCCTTTCTCTCCGCAGCTGCAGAGGGTCATCCAAGATGGCAGGTGTCTGTATCAAGCCCAGGTGGCAACAGGTCAGTGTGGAGGGAGCCAGGAATGCTGCAGCTGGGACCGGTTGGGGGGACTTGGAGGCACATGCTCAGTGACTCTGGGGGGATGCCATGTGTGCATTCCAGTCAGTAGGTAGAGCTGTCAGCATGACATCTGATAAGTGCATGTGGAATCGGTGGATAATTTAGCTATCAAACAAGCCTCTATGGAGCCTATGGGAACTGCTGTTTTTCAGGACTTAAAACTTGGACAATTTGTGTGGATTTTTACAGGGACAACAAAAGCACATCCTTGACACCAGTGTGACCTTTCTGTCAAATTTCAAATCCCTGCTCCAGAGCGTGACAGTAATACAGCTCAGTGCAACAGTTGAGAGAACTTTTTAACATGAGCAAAACACATTTTCCCTGTCTTTGTGCTTAGAAGCAGCTGAACCATTTTTAGTTTAAAATAAAAAAATCATCTGCCTAAGGCAGACACCTGGAATGGAAAATGTCAGCCGAATGGATTAACTTCTGACAAATTTACAAGCAGCTGAAAAAAGTTGTATCATGGAAGTGTTAGGCACCCTTAACTAAAGGTGTATAACACACATGTATAATAAAAAGCTTATGAAAAGGTGATGGTGATGAAAAACGAAAGGGGAAAATAGCCAGAAAAAGAACTAGAGAAATTGCCTAATTTTAGAGGGTCAGGGGTTTGTATATTTTAATCTAGCACTCCAGTTAGATTGTGACTACTTGGATTGAGGAAAGAAATTTAAAATTAAAACCGCTGTCTTTCAAAAGCTTAGTATTCCTCCTCTTATTAGTGTCTTCTAGGGGAGGAAAGGGAATTTGCACAAACTTTCTGAAAGTAAACTAAATTCTGTGCTAAATAAATTCGGTTCTACGTAGAATACATAATTAGCTGAATGTTTCATGAAATTGTCAAGTGTGAAGAAAAGAACATTGCCTAGGCTTGAGAAGAATATTTGGCAAATCATCTTACATTACACCTTTACTGTGGCTGAAATCCAGGCCATGGGTTTCTAGTTTGTTTGCTCCAGGGGTGGATCTGAAACTGGAGGGGCAGAGTTTTCCCTCTAGATGTGCCCAGATGGCATGTGAGACACCCCCAGACTGACGTGCCCAGCAAAAGCATAACAGAAACAGGAACTGGGTTGTCATAGGGGTTTCTTTAACTCCCTGCTCCTGGGGGAATCTCTTGTTGTCTGTATTGTCACAAACCTACGTGTTGACCAGTATTTTGAAATAAATTACCAAAAGAATTAAAAGTGGTGTGATTATATTGTGGTGTTTTGACAAATAAAATTTGCAGAATTTTAAAATATTGTGTGCTGAACTTTTAATTTTTGGTGCAGAATTTCCCCAGGAGTAATATGTTCATAGTGCATTATAATTTTTGTATTTTCAAATTTACTTAATACAGGAAAATATAATTCTTTTAGTATAAAATACAGCACACATGACAAGTCAGTGAGGGATTGCAAGAATTTGAATTCTCCCTGTGTTTTTATAATAGAAGTGGAAATTACTCAAACTTGTGTTTCTGCTGCTGTGTAACATTTACCCAGCAATGCCTATGTTTTCAGAATAACATTGATAAGGGTCACATGAAGCCTCATTAGTCTTAGTCTTGCTCAGCTGCTGCCGCCAGTATTTTAGAAGATCTTTGTGCAGCAGCAGACAGGTCTAATGGAGAAAAGGCTAACAGGATTATGGAGGAAATAGCCCAATGGAGGGGGAGCAGAGGGAGTAGGTGAGTAGAGATGGACAAACTAGAAAAAAACAGATAAATATATGTGGTGCTGGGAAGTGAAAAGGGCTGAGGACTGGCCTATTCAGTGGTCTTGAAACAGTCTATCAATGTTTTTCAGGACTAACTTTGATCCCTTGCTCCACAACCAGCAGGCTGAAAATGCTGCAGTCAGCACGCTAAGGAAAGAATTCACCTCACATCAACCCCTGGAGATATGCTGTTTATATCCGTCTAAAGATAACTTTATGTGCTGTCTGTAAAGGGAACTATGTCCAGTTTTTGTTAGCTGGAGGAAAGGTAGCCATGTTAAATCAACCTGTTAAAGTGGAAAGGATGAGTAAAAGGGTGGAAATTGGGGGGAATCGTGGAAGGCCAGTAGACTTAGTTTACATGTGTGAGCAAAAAATGTTTTGATTAGTAGAGAATAATCAAGAATTCCACTTTGCAAAGATTACTACAATCCAGATAAGGCCTCTTACACACCACTCCCCAGAACCTTGCTGGTACCCTGAATAGTCAGTGGTAACATTAGTCATCCCTCTTCCTCCAACAACAGTGTGCAGGTTTACAGCAGTGGAAGCAAACTACTTTTCCAAAATCTAACTACCTCTATGTTAAAAGCAGTAGGCATTGCACTAAAATAAAATACAGAAATAAAATTTTGCATCTTTTGTTTGTTCATTAATGTCAGTAGTATGAAAAGCTCTGACTAACCTTTTTAAGATATATTTAACTAACCATTTAGTTTTATAGTTTATCTATTAAAAATACCCTACCCAACCATAATTTCCATTATTTTCATCCCCAATAAATTACCCAAAATGTTTAATTTGAATGCAACCGTGAAGTAATTTTGCAATCACTAATAACTGCTACCCTTAATCTGGTATGTATCAAAATTTGGAAACCAGTTAACCTAGAAGCATACAAAATTATCCCATTACTACTGCATCCAGATCAGATGCAAACTTCAGGAAAGCAGTCCTGTAGTCCTTGTTAAAACAGACTCCAAGCCCCACATCCTGTGAGTTACCTACATGGCTACATCTATTCAAAGAGGGAAAAAAGTTACATACCTATACTGTAATGGTGGTTCTTCAAGAAGTGACGGAAACATGTATTTCACAACCCATCCTCCATCTTCCCTGCATCAGAGACTACTCTTGACATTCATTGTGAAGGAACTGATGGAGGTTGGGGTGGCGCTGTCCTTACAAAGCCAGGAGAAGGGCTAGAGCCAAAGGGTGTAAGCCCTGCCTTTACTGGTCCTGGCAGGCAAAGTTCTTCAGCTTCAGTGTGCTGGGCGTGTTCATACCTACATGGAATACACATCTGCATTTGTCATGACTGGAACGTGGGCAGTCTGACCTAGTGGTCAGAGCAGGAGCCAGGTTGGGTCAAGTACCAGGAAGTGAGAGTCTGAAATCTGCCAGAACACAGACCAAGAGTCAAGGGTCAGGTTACCAAGAGATAAGAAGCAGGAGACAAACCTGAGAGCAGACCAACAGATCAATAACCAGTCAGGCCAGGCCAGGCCAGGCCAGGATGCCAGGGGAACAGGTGCAAGAAGTACAAGGCGCATAGTCCAGAGCAAGGTGAATCCTGGTTGTACGGTCCTTTTTCTGTGCTGGCTTTAAATAGAAAGTGTGAACCAATTAGGGTTCCCAGCGTTCTGCCAATCAGCTCCAAGGACTGGGGTCCTCTGCCTGAGTTCAGCTCCTATTCCGCCAACAGTTAGCACATCCCTGGGTGGCAGGTTGGAACTTGTTGGCTCCAAAGAGCCCTGTGGACCAGGGTTCAAAACCCCTGCTCCCTGACAATATCCCATCTTAAAGAACAACAGTAACAGTACAGATAAATAACTGGTTTTTATCTGAATGCAATGGGTGACATGAATTTCCTTTGAATAATCAAGCCTAATAGAGGTTGCTGCTGCCAGGATGCTGCACAGCTACTAAATGTTGCACAGTTTATTACTAAGTTTCCTATATAGAAGATTTCATATTCCTTATGTCAAACCTTAGGGGACCTGTCTGACCTTTAGCTAACCAAGAGCTTCAGTTAATGAGCTTCACGTTCAAATAATGAAGGTCCCTTCATTATAGTAAAAGACTAGAGGAAATTTGGATGTTCAGGTAATGAACTTGCAGATAACATGAATTCATCTGCTTTGAGCAAATTATCGGTCTTCAAGTCAAATTCACTCTAAAGAGATTGACATTGTACAGATATCTAGTAATGCTGAAGAAAATTGACAATCCCAAAGAAGTGTTTAATGTAAACACAGACTGGTAAAAGTTAGTGCAAATCTTGTTCTTTTTTCAAATCACAAAAATAATCTTAACTCTTTGAATGTGCATTTTAAATGCACTGGAGAAATCTCTATTGTATTCCTCCTAAGCAATTACATGTGCCATCTTATCCTGGCAGGGAAGGATGAATCTGGGCAGACAGTTGCAGTATGAGGCAGAGTCTGAACACTGCAGCCTCTTTGAAGGGGGCAACATGCACTGCCCTGGCTAGCATGTGCTGGAGACATCAAACACATTAGCTTTCTGGAGGTCAGCTATAACTGTGACTTGTAGTCTTGTTAGTGTGAGGAGACTTTGGTTTATTTAGCTCGTGATGGAACACAGATCTTTCTGCTCTGAGCAGCTGAATTCTTCAAATCCAATGTGTGTCAAATTCTTCTTTGATTTGAAATCAAGATGCACAAAACTGCGATTTGTCATCCTACTGAATCAAGTCAGATATAAAGATAATTCTTGTTCAGTAGTCTTGTGGGGTTCATTATTGTGTTTAGCTATATTATATGTCATTGTATTGTAGGTTATAGCTAATAGCTACTTTCTATACTAAGGAAAACAATATTGTATGCATTAACAAATTAGTTATAAGAATGCAGCTAGTTTTCAAAGTGCATTTTTAACTGATAGCTTATTAAATAGAATAAAATATTCATTGTTTTTTTTCCCCTTTAACAGTTCTCTCTGCAAAATTAAAAGAAAATAAAAATAAATGGTTTGGACCTAGCCCTTATGTGGAAGTCTCAGTAGATGGCCAGTCAAAGAAGACAGAAAAATGTAATAATACAAATAGTCCGAAGTGGAAACAGCATCTTACAGTGTAGGTTTGGAGTGTTTTTGCTTTACCGATCAATTTATGAAATGTAATAATTATTACATTACTGGCAATTAATGTAAAGATTCATTTCTAAACAATGTGCTCTGTGTTGTAACAATACAATATGTCAAATCCAGTGCTTCACATATTAAAGAAAAATGTGGTACTATAATACGGATGCTATAGTATGGAGTGTGTCTGTAAATGCTGTGTGTGAGCTTATGGGCATGGAAATGATGCAGCTTTAACAAAGGAATATATTCTGTGTTAGCACACATGATATGCAAATGAAGTTACTTTTTTTATATGATCTCTCAAAAGTAAGGAAAGTCTGTGATCTAGCTGACACTATCCCATGTTCAATACATATTTACTGGGGCAGGAGGTGGGTGGGAGCAGAGTTTTCAAAATTCTGGACTCTGGTTTCAAGGTGTAAGTAATATGGCACAATTAATAGCTATATGGCAGGTTATGTTTTAGAGCGTGCTTTTGGATGGTTACTAGCATAGATCCAACCTCCACTGCAAGTGTAAAATTCCCTACAGTCACTGGAGATCAATGGAGGCATAAGAAAAAGTCCCTGCAGACATTCAGGCTCCTGTAATTGTCCCAACAAAAAGCAGTAGGGAAAAAAATAAGAGCCTCCTAATCCCTTTCATCTTCTGAAGAGTGTGGTTCAGGGGACTTCTCCAGTAGATGCTCTAAGAAGTCCAAAGCAAAATCTCTTTCCTTCAAGCCACATAAATTTGCAGAGTGCAGAATGGGGGATAATCCTCAAGTGCCATATTTCCCTGCTCACTCTCATTATGTGCAGCGGGACAAATCAGTGCTGAAAAGATCAGACCTTTAACCACACATACCCTCACGAAGGGAATTCCCCTCTACACATGCCCTAGTCAAGCTGTAGCCTCCATATATCCCTCCACATGCACTGTGAGAACGTAATAGTGAGATAGGCAGTTCCTCCCACTTATAAAAAGATTGGGAGAGCATCAGGTTGTCTTTCTCAGTCGCTGCTGTGGGTTACCATGCCCTAATGTCCAGGTTATTGTTCCTAGCTTCTGTTGCAGGTTACAGTGTCTCTCCACTTCTCCTCCCTAGCAGGTGGCTATGGAGTGATGAGATGACAGCAAAACAAATGGGAAAGAACACAGGCAGGAAGGGCCCACTTTATTTATATCTACCCCCACCAGCCTCTATTTAGAAGACCAGAAGTTTCCTTAGTGTGTACCAGTCAAAATTTATCCTGGTATCTCTATCAGAGATAAATGTGCCTCTTTCTCTGGTGATGAGGGACTCAGATAAATCTCTCTCTGTTAGAAGCTATGAAAGAGCGGCCACTTAACTGTACAGGCATGTACAAGTAGCCATGTGCGGGTAAGCATAGTCTCAGCCCCCTTTTTCTCTCATGAAAACTATCAGGGGATTTCAGGCCAACAAAAATAAAGAAATAAATATGAAATGTCATCTGACCCCTTAAGTGCCCCACATGCTTTCACATGAATTGCTACCGTGGGATGGTATTGTGGGTATGACCCCTCAAGCTAAAAAGAAAAAAAATCACATGGCCTAAGGGCTTTTCCCTAAGATAGGAGAAATTAGGGGCATGCAAATTCCTTCCTTGTTCTGTGAATGAAAGCAACAGAATCATGCCTTCTATAAAGGGAACAAGGCCTTATTCCAAACTCTTCCTGTCCCCCCAACCACCCCCCAAAAAACAAACAAACAAACAAAAAACTTCAGCAGGCCACAGAACATATCCCTAAATATCTCAGTAGATCAAGGAAGAAATAAAAATTCAAATTCAATATGGAGACCTTGAAATCCATATTGTCCACCATCAGCAAAGGGGACTTTGACTTTTACAAATGTGCTGGTAGTGTTAATAGCAGCTCTGGGCCAGGAGAGGATCCATGTCTTCCTCTTCCTGCACAAGCAAAGTATCTATTCATGCACTTCTGGGATCAATGGTTTCCTGAAAAGATATTCTTAGTGGGCCTCTGCTCAAATGAGGCCATTACAGAGCTTCCTCTTATCCCTCCTTCAGCTATTTTTTACTTGCACTGAGGGATGCATTCAAGTTGCTTTAGACATGGTGGCAGATGCTATAGTGACAGTTTGTATTCTACAGGGGGAATTACTTAAGGGCTAAACTTGAGACCCATACTACAAGGTCAGCAAGAGTTTAGAATACTGTGAAAGCAATACACTCGTTCTGCTTCTGAAAATTTTGAGGGAGTGAATTTAGGGCTAAGTGTGTAGTACTGTCATATCAAAGAGAAAACCCTGTTAATGAAGGTGCCCAACATTACTCCAAAAATATTGTCCTGGTCACTTTATTTCATTTTGTAGTCAAAAGCATAGTAGTGCAAAATGCTGTATCAGTTTTTGACAATCTCTTTTCACATAGTCCCTGTTCCATCACACTTTCCTTGCAGCTGTGTGGACTAAATATGTGACAGTTTAGACCTTTGCGTTTTCACAGCAATGCACATTAAATTAATTATTGAATATCTAGTGTTAATTAAAAGTTGTTTCTTTTCATTAAGGGACATAATCAATTTAAAATCTAATCAGCTTTTCAAAATATCAAAAATAGTTTTGGGTAGTACCCCTCTCCTGGGAACCCCTGGCCAGTTTTAGTGTTTTACAATGGCTTTGTTCTTTGAGAGAGTTTTCTCTTCCCTCTTGCTATGTGAAAAATTCACACAGGACCTTTCAAGGTAAACAGTAAAACTGAACAGACAGTTTTTTTTTAAAAAAGGTGAAAAAATAGAGAAATATTTTATCTAATACTTTGATTATAGTAATTTGACATTTTAATTGTAACACTCAATAGTAAATTTTCACACAAGTATGACTAAATTGGTAGTATGCCTCTTAAACTCAGAAATAATCTCCACTTTCTGACCCAATCATGAACAGTTTTAGCAACCATTTTGGCTTCCCTTTATCTTTGACTGGTTCTTGTTTTCCTGTCATCCACATAACAAGGAAATGAATGTATTTCAGCCGCTATAATTTACAAAAAGCTTTGAATTGTGGTATGTCAGTTAAATATTACTATCTTTATTTTTGATAAGCTTTGTTTTTTAAATGAATGCTGTTGTGTAACAGTTTGTTGGTGATGCTTTGCACAGTCCTACTCTCTACTATTTTTTTCCCAACAGAATTGTCACTCCTGTCAGTAAATTAATCTTTCGAGTCTGGAGCCATCAGACATTAAAATCTGATGTCCTTCTGGGAAGTGCTACTTTGGATGTTCATGAGACACTGAAATCAAACAATATGAAATGTAAGTCTGTAACTTAAAAACATTTATTTTGTGTGAAATTTGCCAGACTTTCATTATGTGGAAGTTCAAAGGTGCCGTGTTTAACTCTTTCAGGAGTTCCAAACAAACCACAATGCCACAATTCAAACAATTTTTTTTTTTCTGCTGATTGTGTTTAATGGTGTCCTCTTGCAATTTATTTCATTCTGGCTGGTCATGCTGTGTAGTCTTATAATGCACTGTGTTTTTACAGTGCTATTACAAGTATGGTATTTTATACCTTGCTGGTGTGGAGTAAGAGGTAGAATGTAAGAGCAAAAAATTGAATTGAAAATCAAATAGCTTTTAAAAAAAAAGTCATGGAAAAGAGAATTATTTTAAAGATGAACACTGTTGGAATCATGATCCTGGCACCAGATATATAAATATGCATGTGAAGGGTGTTTTTGTTCGCTTGCTTGTTTGTTTAAATTGGTGAGTAGCTACATAATTTCACAAGACTCAAATATCTTATGTAGCTGAATATATGCACCTCCCACACTGTTTGCAAAGAGAGGCACATTGAATATTACAGAAACCCTCTTCAGATGATCCACATTATTGTTGCACGTACCTTTGCATTGGCTCCATTTTGTTCTGGCCTTCAAAGGGCTGTTTGTTTTGGGTCTTTCACATGTCTGTACTGTAATTGCAGGACTTACTGGTATCAGTGCAGAGCAGGCCAGCACCCAGACAGGTGTGGTATTCCACTACTGAAGTTGGAAGAAAGTTAACCTAAGACTGTTGCTGTAGGCAGCATCAGATATTGCAAAGATTTTCTAAACTGTGCTCCTTTGTGACAAGGCGCAGTGGCTTAGCCTGTAAAAAGTAAATTCCCTTCCTTCTGTAGATGCAAGACAAAAGCTTAATGTTTTTAAATGTAAATTTTCTTAAGTGAATGGATAAATATTCTTGTCTGTAGATAAAACTGATATATGCACTTCATGAAGAATATTGTGAATTCAGGTTCTTATAGGTGTTTTGGAGTTCAGCTCTAGTTGTTGAGAGGTTGAGCCAGCGGTCTAAACACAAGACAGAGAGCCAGAAACTCCAGGGTTCTGATCCCTGCTTTAATATTAGTTCTTTCTGTGCACAAGCTACTTCACCATTCTGCCTTAATCTTCCCATCTCCAAGGGAGTAATACCTATTTACAGGAGACTTGGGAAGATTAATGGTTTGCAAAAAGCATAATTAATATGAACAACATTATTCCTACAGGGATTCAGAGCGAATGTTCTGTCTATAATCGATCATTACTTTAATAAAATGTAATAATATCTTAACATAAAGGGAAGCGTCTAACTTTGCTGTACTTTTTTTTATAGTTGAGCAGGTGGTTGTGACATTGCAGCTTGTAGGTGACCGAGAACCAGCGGAGGTGATAGGAGATTTGTCTGTTTGTCTGGATGGGATGCAGGTTGATCCTGAGCTCCTAACTAATGGTGATGCCACAAGTGTAAGAAGTGAGTATATTTATTTAAGTATATAAGTTATATAATCTCTGCTTATCCAGGGCTGTTTACTGGAAGGATTAGTGCATTTATTTATAATAGTTACTTTTAGCATTTGTACTGCACTCTTGTAAAGACTGAACTCTTCCATTAACCTTTTATTCCTTTTGAAGTTTGAAATTGTTATCCATAAAATGACTGAACAAAAGGAGTGATGGGACTTTTTTCTTTCCATGTTCATTCCAATGTTCAGTCTGACTCCCTTTTTTCTTGTCATCTCTCTCATTCACTGTTTTCTGGATTCTTTTTGTTTCCTGTTTAATTTTTCTTAAAGCTGAACAGATTATTATAGACTCATAGCCGAGTGTGCTAGTTATTTTATTATGCAGCTAGTGTCTGCATGTTTGTAGAATATCAGTAAATGAAAAGTGTTCTTTCCTAGGAGCTAATCATTTAGTCACTGTGGGTTTCTTATTTCCTCCCAAAGTTTTTTTATTTATGTGTAGATTATAAAGGCAGCTGTTTGGGTATCTGTAGTTTCTCTTTTCTTGTCACTTATCTGTATTTTATCAATGCCCATCTTTCCCCCTTCACTCTGCATGATTCTCTTCTTTTTTTTTTTTTTTTATACTGGGTCTCAAAGTATGAGTGGCTGACACAGTACTTTGAGTTGGAACTGCTGCATACTGCATAGAGACTTCAGATGGACTCTGTCTTCAGTGCATGATAACAATCTGCAGTTTGACTCCATTAACCATGAATTTTTTAGACTCTGCACTTTGAATTAACGGCATATTCCTGTACTCACATGAGCACTTTCAAGTATGCTCTTTCTACCAGAACATGATCTAGAAGCTTGAATAGTAAAATCAGTGTAGCAATATTCATGCTATGACCTAAATTGCCTTAATATAATTCTGAGGAAACACCATTCTGGACAGTAGTTTTCAGTGGGCAGAATTTTCAGAGTCCTAATTTTGGAAGTGTTTTTACATAGTTTGTCTAGCTCTTCAAGAAGAAGCCACAAATATATTATAATGGAGGATTTGCAGGTCTTTTGGTCCCTACTTCTAACACAAGGCCCTCCTCCATGTGTTTTACTTTCATCTTCAGTTCTGTGTTTGTTTGTACAGTGCCTAGTACAGTGGGGTCCTGGTCTACTCCAGATATTACTGCAGTACCAATAATAACAGTCCAGCACCATGTTCTCTGGACCATGCTATCTTTATCTCACAATCCCAAACTACATTCCATGCTTTCCTTGATGTCAAAATGTCCTTATCCAGCTGTCAAAACCAGCAGCTCGATCCCCTGGCTTTAAGCCATGTGGGGCCTGTAGGAAGCCTATGCCATGAAGTGATCCATATTAAGCCTGTCTCCGGTGCCTGGGAAAGACCAATCAGAAGGATCACTGCAAGATCTTCAGAGGCTTCTGCCCCAGTACCCAAAAAAAAAGAAGCCAGAAACTTAAATACATCCCATTGGAGGCAGCTTTCCAAGCCCAGGAGCAAAATCCAGTAGAGCCAGGACCCAGCGCAGTGCACCAGTGTCAGTAAGAGAAATGGGCCCAAGGAAGGACTCTATGCATAGACACACTCGGCACCAAGGGACGTTTCGCGTGGAGAGATGTAGCACCGCTCTCAATCCCCGGTCCCACAGAAGAAGCATAAGACAGGCAGGGACGCTCACTGATACTGAAACTATCTGGGTGTAAAGGCTTGAGCGGAGTGCAACCGGCATCAGGCCACTCCAGGCTCAGACCCTCAGACGTGGTACCGTCAACTCCAGCCCTGCTGAGGGGTCTGTTGAGTCCGGTGCCCTTGGACTCCCCTTCGAAGCGGTGAGAGAGCTCATAGAGGGCACAGCACCAACACCCCCTCCTAGGTGGGATCCAGACCAGGACCCCAGACCACCAGGTTCAAAAAAGCTGCCAGCCCCGTTCAAGAGCAAGTCATCCGTGATGCTGTGGTCGCCCTCCCCACGGCACCGCTCTCCAGCTCAGTCAGGCACCGTGCCACGCCGCCCTGGTCACCTAGATGTGAGCAGTACACCTCTGACTCTGAGGCGGAGTTGCAGCAGCGTACTGAGGGAAGGGGGGCCATGCCCCCTGGATGCTGGCCGGGGGAGAGGTGCTGGCCAGGCCCTCGGAGGAGGAGCTGTCCTGCCCCCTCTTGCAGGCAGCCAGGGTATCCTCCCAGCTCCTCCACCCCTGCACTGGGCACAAGGAAGGACCGTGGGGACCAGAGCCTGTCACAAACCCCCCTTCACCGCCCCCTTCGCCCCCCCCCACCCGCTGCCAGGCAGCTCCTGCCATCCCCACAGCAGGGGGAGAGTGGGAAATGGACCTGCAAACACACACACCCCCACCCACCCACAGGATGCTGCTGATGCTGCCAGGGGGCGGGGAGTGGGGGAGAGCAGGACGCAGGAGGTGGGGGGGCTCCAATGTAAGTATGGTCCCCAGGCGCCGGAGACTCCTGGTACACCACTGCAGAGGCATACAGCTCAAAAAGGAGCCAGCTTCATTCGGGCAGGTGGCACCAGAGGTTTGAGGCGGCACAATCTCTCCCCATACCTTAGCCTCCCCAATGTTAGATGTCAGCCTAATGGCCATTCTGGACCCCATGACATTCCACCAGGCACAGAGGTCACACTCCGGACAGTCACTCTCACTTGTTTCTGATAGCAGAACCCTGCTGACTCGTGCAGTTGGAAACATATCGCGTGCACCAGTTGCAGCACCGAACCAGATCCTGAACCTGGCATTGAGCCTGGCACAAAGCAGGACCTTGACACTGACGACAAGAAGCCGCTACCGTGGGACACCTGGGTGCAGAAGGGCAAGAGCAGGGCATGGTGCCCATCAGAGGTGGTCTTGGATAGTGCAGACCCCATACATTTTAGCCCCAGTGGGTCCCTCCAGAGTTGCTTTGCCTTTAGTAAAAACCATACGTGACCTCACAAATGACTATGGCAAACTCCAGCCCACGGCAAAGAGAGTGGAGAGGAAGTACTTTGTGCCCCCCAAGGACCATGAGTATCTCTTTACTCACCCTCCACCAGGATTGCTTGTGATGGCGACAGCTAATGAGGATGAGACGCAGCACCAGTAAGGCCCCACACCAAAGGCCAAAGATGCTAAGGGTTCCCCGCATAGACTTGTTTGTAACAAGGCTCAACAGGAAATGCCTGCAGTGCAATTTGTTCTTTGCTGGAGCTGCGGGAGGAGAGCTCTGATCTTCCCTTCCTCTGGCTCCAGCAGGGACCCCAGCGCCTATGTACCCAGGTAGAGCGCTTTGCCATGCTCCCTGCTAAAGCCAGGGGATGGGGAGCACTGATCTCCCATCCCTTGGCTTCAGCAAGGAGCCTGCACTGGTCTTGTAGCCCTGCGGAAATGCATTGCACCTGAGTCCTTAGGGAGCAGCTATCTTCTGCAGCTAGCGAGAGGGGAGTGGCGGGCCACTTTTGGCCACCGGGCCACAGGTTGGGAACCACTGATCTATGTCATAGCATGGGAGTAGATCTGCCAAAACAGTCTTCTCACATCAAGTCCACCATGATTAATTTGGTGACTCTAAATTCTATAGGGCTGTATAAAACTATGATTGTGGGGAGTGTTTGCAATATTTTATATGTAAATTCATGGTATTTACACTCTTGGAATTACAATTGCTTGCTTACATGAATTTAATCAGATCGAACATTACCTTATTTCTACCTGGTTTTTTATATAGGGTCCCCCTCATAGTGGTATCTGAGCACCTAGTTAACTTCATATTTGTAACTGTGAAAACCAAACGTATGTTAATGTGCAGTTCAGTGCTGCCAACTTACAGTATCACAAGTGCTGTGTTTTGGGGCCAAATTTGTACATGAGTAAATACAAGGAACTCTAGAATTTAGGCTGATCGGTTACAGTTCTGTTTGAGGCCACCAGGAACTGCTGTTCTGCTTGGTGATCGGTCAACTGCTAAAGATGCCAGCAGTTCCTCTGTTCCTCACTCTGAATTAACCTATTGCGTGATGGAGAAAGGGACCAGGTTATGAGAGTACCAGAGAGCTGGCCCACTAAAGCAAAGCAGAAACAGCCCCACACCTGTTGTCACCAAAGGAGGAATCCATGAAGCAGAGGAAGTTAAAATTCCAGAAATGCAGCTTCCTTTCTGCCTTCTTACCCTACTGTAAGCAGAGCAGGGAGAGTTGGACATTAAAAACAGCTCCCTCTACAAAGTGGAATTTGGTGGTGGAAGGTTGCTTGAGTCTGTCATGGGGATAGGAAACAAAAGTGGTGATTTCTCATGATTAATGAACTTGTGCAGTTTGCAATATCACACAATAGCTGAATATTCAGAAGCTTCGTTATTACACCTTCTTTGAGGGGAAAGAATGTGTGACTGTTCTTTTCTTGTGCCCCTCAGTAACAGTAGCTTAAAATGTGACTGGTACATAGATTTGTGTGAAAGAGGCATTCACAAATGGGGAGGTGCTCTTCATTTAACCTCAACATTAGAAATGAATGTGAGTGGAGAAGTATATTTTCTACCTTGAAGTCTACACTAAAGAACACGTTCATTGACTTACTTTTTCTGGTATTTAAGGTCCCACACAGAGTGATGGTTCCAGAGCAAGAAACGACACAAGGTAGGAGTACATTTCTTGCCTTAGTTGTTCATGTGCTGTTTTTAGGTTGTTATGGCACAGCAGCATCGCTATAGTTAAAGTTGCATTGACTTTTGTTTAAGGGTCAGCCTTATTCAGTCCTCTAAAATCAATATGCTCAGGCAAGATTCCTTTGAAGTTTGGTGTACCTCAGGAGGGAGCAGAATAAGATTAGTGATCCAAATTTGGAGTCATTTAAGCTATGGGTTGCAGAGATGAAAACCATCCCCCCTACCTCTCCCAAAATAGCCATTGTAAAAGTTTCCATTTTATGTGGGGGTTTTTGCACAGAGCTAGAGATCAAAGTTTTGATATGATGTGGGTCAAAATGGTCTCAGTCTGTCGAGTTTCACTTAAGGTAGTATGTGGCATCCCCACTACATCTGTGGGGCACCCTAAGAAAGGTACATTTTTTTACAGTGTGCATGCACCAATATAGAAAAATGGTTAGAGGTTTTCCATTCCTGACATTTTGTATGCTTTAAAGCTCAATATTTGTACATGCTGTAATATCCTAACAGTTACTTAGATTGCTTTGAGATTTGGTGGGTCTAATGGAATAAGGTAGGCAGTGTTTGTGATCCAAATTTGGGTTCATTTGACCAAAGGATTCCTGAGTTATAGGACCTTGCCAAAAAGACAGATTTCCTTCTGCTGCATTCTCAGTTAAACTGATAAATTCTAATAATAGAATCCTAGGAGATGAGGATTGGATGGACCTTAGCAGGTCATCTAGTCCCACCCCCTGCTCAAAGTTAATGAGTGGATGAATCCCAGGTTGATTGCTGTGAGCTCACAAGGCTGTGGAACTGATTTGGCCAGTCCTTCCTCCTCCTAGGTCTTGGACCTTGTCTATAGACAGACCTGCTCTTGCTTAATTAATCTGGTTTAGTTAAACCAGTGCAAACCCATGTGTTGACATTCTTAATTTGGTTGGAACGTGCTTGTTTGGGTTTCATTTAGTCCTAGTCTTAATTGATTTAGACCATATTCATTGTGTTGGTGGTGTGCATCCGTACTAGCAGCGCTTGCACCCATGCACGGAGCAGTGCACCGTAGGTAACTATCCCACAGTACAACTAGCTGCAGGGGGTTTGAGAAGGGCTTGCAAAGCCTTCTGGGACCAAAACACTGTTGCAGGGGGGAATGTGAACATGGCTTCAACCTCCCATAATGCAGTTTCTTCCCTCCTTATCCTGATATCAATGGCAAACAACCCATACTTTTTCACACCTTTTTTAAAGCCTGGTTTAGCCATGCGTATGCCATAGCCCGAGAAGCATGAACCTTCCACTCAGCTGTGCGCTCTCGTTGTGAGCATTACAAACACCTCCTACCTTATACTGCGGTATTTGCAGAGCCAAGACAGGAGCCACTGCGCAGAGCATTGTGATCTCATTCAAGCAGCCCTGCTGCAACCCATAGAACAGAACAATTCCTGGTTGCTGCTGGCAGTTGTGCAGCACTTGAACATGATGGAGCGCCATTTCTGGTCCCGGGAAACAAGCACTGACTGGTGGGATCGCATTGTTACGCAGCTATGGGATGATGAGCAGTGGCTACAAAACTTTTGAATGTGGAAGGCCACCTTCCAGGAACTTGTTTTCCCCAGCCCTGACACACACCAACACTAAAATGAGACCTGCTCTGACAGTGGAGAAGTGAGTGGCAATTGCTCTGTGGAAGCTTGCAATGCCAGGCTGTTACCGGTCAGTGGGGAATCAATTCAGAGTTGATAAATCCACCGTGGGAGTTGTTGTGATCCAACTGTGCAGGGCCATTAATTGACTTCTGCTAAAAGGGGTAATGACTGGGCAACGTGCAGGACATAGTGGATGGTTTTGCCACTCTCAGTTTCCCTAACTGCGGTGAGGCGATAGATGGCACATATATCCCTACCTTGCTGAGTACATAAACCTAAAGGGATACTTTTCCATGGTGTTGCAAGTGCTGGTGGATCACAGGAGGCCTCTTGGAACGTTTGTGGGATGGGGATTGGGAACAGGGCGATGCTTGCAGGCTGTTCTTCAGTGGCTGCAGAGGGATGCTAGCTAGCATCAGTCTACTTCTCTTGAAGCTCAACCAGATGTCTCAATTCGTCTGATGAGTCCTTCATAATCCGCAGCATCCTATCCTACGTGGCACACTCATGCTCCTGAGATGCTCTCATGCTCTCCATGTCCAGTTTTTCAGATAGTGAAATCCTCCAGGCTGTTAGCTCCATGTCAGCTATCCCAGAGGCATATGTTATTTCATTCAGCATGTCCCTGCCTTTTAATCTACAAAAACCTCTCTGCTGGTGTGGAGGATGCACTGAATGTCAAGCTTTCCACTGTAAGGCATGCAAAGCACAAGGCAACCACTGTCAGTACATATCCTGGGTCTAGTGCAGGGTTTCTATTTAAAAAACACTGCCCTTATTACACTCAAGTGCAAGTCAGAACATAATCAGAATCCCTAGCTGTTCAGTGAACCAGTTTGCTGTTCCAGCCATGGGTGCAACTGGACTTGTGCTACAACTTGTGGGAATCCCACATCAAGAGCACAGGTGGACAATGTCCCCTTTTTCCCCCCAATAATATCTATGTCGCTTTGAGACCAGGGATCAGCAGTAAGACTCCCAAAAATGTGAGAATTATTAAGGTTTAACAGAACTTTACAATTTAAACATAAAAATAATGCCATATGGTTACCCATAATAAAGAAAGGCTTCAAATTAAAGCAGCCAGTGAGAGCACATTACACATTCTTTTGAGTACTTTGTGGCTTTCTCTAATGCTTCCTCATTAATGCTTTTTCCATTTCTGATGGAAGGAGCTTCCCAAATTATTACTATCTTGGGAAGATTCTTGCGTTAAAGGAGTACACAAACAATATCTAAAAATCCATGGCAGTTCAGAAGTAGGATTATAGAATTGTCATGTGATAACTTTGGAAATGAAGTTCTTATTTCCTTTCCCAAATCTCATAATGATCCATTGCCAAGGGAATTACACTGGTGTTTTTAAAGAGTTCTGGTAATTTGGTTTTTGTATATCTGTAACTAAGTAAATTTATCTGATATAACAGAAATGTGACATTTAGTGTCAGGATAGTTTACATAATCTTAGTTTGTGATTTCTCTACTATTTAATATTGTTAAACAGGTGTATCTTCTCTTGAATTGCATTTAGCAATCTTAAATCTTAAGTTTAACAAAGGTTTTTGTTGTTGTTTAATATACAATGCCTAAATTTATCAATCTTAAAATGGGTATAATGTCTGCTTTTCAGGAATGATGTGATCTTAATTCCTTAATTTTTAAAAGATCTTTTAGCGCCTATAAAATGGCATTAGAGAAGTACAAATATTGTGTAAATGTAACATGCAAATACTGAAAATAAATCTAAATTGTGCTTTCCCTTTATTAATTTCCCTTAATGTAAACTCATGTTTAATTCATAAATATTTTCTTTAATGTTGGATTACTTTATTTATTAAGGTTATATTGAAAATATAAATCTGTGATTTTTATGAGATGTACTCACTCACATGTGAAAACTGTTTAATAAAAAATAAGTTTTGAAAGCAAACAGAATTTTATACAGATTGTCAACCCCCATCTCTTCTGCCGTTTCCAGTACTCCATCCTTCCAGACGTGGCCTGTTGTGTTTCTTCATCTGTGTTTAAACTTATCTACAAATGCTTCCTGTCAGATATACTGCAACCAACTTAAATTCTGTACATTTGTGTGTCTGGACAATGAAGAGGTTTATTGCTATAGCAAATATGTAAACATATTGTACAAAAACAATTTGTATTGTATAATATGTTTATAACCTGTAATTAATTTAAGAATTTCCTCCATTTAAAGCCGTAATAGTTCAACTTTTCAGTTCTAACACCTTATACAAATTCTTAAGAATGCTTGTTTCTACCTTTCCCCACAAAGGACTAACACAAATGGCCTTGAAAGCTATGAGGATGCAGGAGCCAGTGAAAGCAGGACTGTTAATGGCAGTGATTCTCCATTACTCCCAAATGGGGGCTTTAAACCTTCTAGGCCTCCCAGGCCTTCTCGACCACCTCCACCCACTCCTCGTAGACCCACTTCTACAGCTGGTATGTATTCCAGTACCAAATATCCTTTTCAAAGCTATTTATAAGGTACATTTCATTTGACCAGACATAACCATTTTGAATATCTTTTCTTGAGATACACTGATCCCCTTTTTTTTTTAGCAGTTGTTAATTCTTTAGAAATGCAAGATCATTTCTCCTAGGCAGAGCATCTTGGTACATTCTTTCTTAATAGTTGTTCTAATGGTTAGAAATCTCTCACTTTTGTGTCCATTGAAAAACAATGGCCATATTGCAACCACTGTCAGAAGTGTAGGAAGCCCCCAAAGGACCTGATCATGTAAATACTACCAAAGGTAATGGTTACTTCTGTGGGGTGGTCCATTGAGTTCAGTGTGACTATGCTAACTGTTGGAAGGATTGGTGTCTAAAACAGCCTTCCCAAGTAGGTAACGGTAGCCGTTCCGACAGATTACAGTGTGTGTACGCTACAAATCTGACCATCTACAGTATGAAAAGCTGTCATATAACAGAAATAGGCTGCCAAATTCTTCCTATTTCTTTGCCTTAAAATAGAGTAGATATTTTTGTTACATTTTATCATCTGCCAATTGCTTTAAAGAAAAAGAAAAAGGGCCATGATAGTCGGACTTCTTTTCTGGTTGTTTAAGTGGTGGCCTGATGTCTCCTAAGAAATCTATCTTGAGCTGTGGACAAGTATGCGTAATATCTATGAACTGTGTGCATGGTGTGTTATACAGTCTGTATTCAAATACAGAGATACAGAAAACCACATTTATAGGAAATAACAAAATTAATTTTTCTTAGAGATGTTAGGGGGAGTCAGTTTCCTCACTAGCCCATCCCAGGAGCCTACTGAGAAGTGGCCATAGTATTTGATTGAATGGCCAGTATCAGGTGCAGCTTGGGACCTCCTCAGGAAAGCAACTACAGAGAATGCTTTCTCTCCTGCAGAGCTCAGGAAGTAGACTAAATTGGGATTCATGGATTCTTCTTTTTCAGCCACTAAACTAGACAGCATCCCATCCCTCATTTATAATATTTGAATATCGTTACATGGGCAGTGCAGCTCTTTATCACGTACAACGCTGAGATCATTGTTAAAAGGTGATTGCAGTGTTTGTTAAAAAATAGAGCGGATGTCCAACTCAACTTTTCAAACCCACACATCTTGGCCAAATCAAACAGTTTTTTGTTTGTTTTTTTTTATATGCTGCTGACCAAACTGAAACTTTAAATGCCTCCCTTTAAAGTTTTCCACTCATTGTTTTTCTCTTGAGTGAAGTTTCTTTTTAGATAGATGTCATCTAATTTGCATTGTTTGGAAATGTTTATTGTTCATTTGAAAAATAAATGAGTATTTAATTAACTAATCAACATAAAAAGGGATTCATTTACATACCTTCAGTACTTATTGAAAGTAGGCAACTTGCTGTGTTAAAGATTATGAAATGTACCATCATAGAAACATAAGAGCTGTTTGTTGGTTGTTGGCAGTACTAGGAATGTAGTATTTCTGCAAGATGGGAAAGAACTGCTTCTGAGTTATCCAGTAATGTAAAATGTGTGGCTTTATACCTGCACTCTTTTTGACAGCCCTATTTTACTAACCTTTGTTTTTGTGGATTAACAATTTCCAAAACAGATTTCTTGGGTTTTAAACAACAAGAGAAAACCAGCGAAGAACCTTTCTTCTGATTTTCTTTTCTCTGATTTCATAGCATGTGTCAATGGTCCTTCATCTATGTCCATAGAAAATGAGGGGTCCAGTGCAGGATCATCACCAAGTACAACTCCAAATGCACCTTCAGAACAGAGCCCTGAAGGGGCAACATCTGGAACAACAGTTCCTGCAGCTTCCGTTTTGACCACACCTCCAGTATCCAGACAAGTCCAGCCAGTAAATCCTCCATCTCAGCCACACAGTACAGTCAGTCAAGGTCCTCTTCCACCTGGGTAAGAGTTCAAGGCTATTGTACATTTTTGTTCTGTCTTATCTCACCTACTGCAAACATCCATAGCTTTTGTATTTTGCCCAATAAAAATACCAGTGTATAGGTTGGGATTTTTAAAATTTGCGTGGTTTGATTGGTTTTCAGGAATAGATTATGCAAGTAAGAAATTTAAATTTGTTGATGTTTCTGTTCTCTTTGGTGGCATGTCCTCAAACTAATGAGTTGTAAAAACCCTTTTATTCATCTGGCAATCTTTGTCTTCAAAACAGGATGAGATCATATAGTAGGATATAGATTATAGTGAGCTAACATTATTTTGAGGAAAGCAGTCATTGCTTGGTGTAATCAGGCTCTAAAGCCATCCTAAAGTCCTTAATTCTCAATAGCCTGGTTCCTGTGAACACTGTTCACATGATCCTACGTAATCTGCAATTGTAGACTTCGCTAGAGAAACAACCCCTTTGCCAAAGGATTGTGCTTCAGAAAGTAAGCATTTGTTTTTTTCAAAACTGCGTGTCCAAACTTCACAATTGGTCACACTGGAAAGGTTTTCTTCACAGTGTAATTTATGAAGCGTTGCCTGCCTAAATAGCCTGAAACAATAGCTCTCAAGGGTATAAACTGCTCCGTTCATCATATTTGCCTGTAAACTCTGAAACCAAATGACAATATTGGAAATGTCAATCTCAACTATTTCACTGCTGGTAATTTCAGCAGAAACATCAAGCTAATGTATTTATTCCCCAGTACCAGGTTGACTCTCTCCAGTTGCCAAAAGTCCCAAATACTGTATACCATGGTACTAAGCCTTGTTGCCCACTGATGACTTCTGTGATGCTGATATGTGGTGTCTGCAAAAATCTGTGGCAAAATGAACATTTTGAGACTTAATTAAATTGAATTTAATGACAAAAACTATAACACATTGGGTACTGCTGTTCTGATTGTATTATTCATTTTTAAATTTAATTAAACAAAAACTTAAAATGTTTGATTTACCTGTTGTTGCCACAAAATTTACATCGACTTGGCCACACAGTAAACAGAATCTTGTGCATATCTGTTATTGCACCAAGATCATAGGTGTTTTGTTGCTGGAATATTGCTTGGACCAGCTCCAGTTTAAGGACTTGGGACTCCAAATACGCTTTCTTTTCATGACTCGTTGCCTGCAGTGCTTTTTCCTAGTCATCAAGCTGCTCCCAAGTTGCTGGCTAAGAAGTGCAATTTTACTATATTCCCAATCTCTCAAATTCTTTTCTAGCATTCATAGGTGAGGATTTTATTGCATTTCACTCCCTTGCCAGTACACTAAAACATTAAGGAAGTAGCCTGGTACAAGAGTCCCCATAGAATGATAGGGGAACAAACAAGTAGAGGAGACAATTTGAAAAAATGTTTTAATCTGTGGGCATTTAACTCTTGGAAAGACTAAACTCCTTTTTGGTTCTCAAAACTGAGGGAAGGTTGCCAAGAAAACTTGGGATCCTGGCTCTTTGTTCCTCTCCTTGCCCCATCCCTGGGTGCTCCTTCTGTTTCTCTTCCTCTCAGCTCCCTAGTCATCCTGTGACCTAAAGCAGACAGTGTCCTATGCTCCCACTCACATTCATTCACCTATCTGGCAGCTTCCTCTTCTTCATGCCAGGAAGAGTTCATCTTTGGTTCGTTCTGCTGTGAGCTACCCACCCATTGCACTCTTTAGCCTGGGCAGAATGGGAAGGCCATCTGGGAGAGGGAGGCAGATTTCAAGCCAAAAGAAGATGGTGTGCAGGGTTGGACTGACTATGCGAAGGGTTCCTGGAGTTTCCTTCCTTAGCCACAGATGTATTCTCTTTCCAGGTTTCACCACAGACCCTGGAGAATAGCCAGTCCTGAAGGTATCAAGCACCTCAATACTGGATGGTGTCCATAGGGCCAAAGAAACATCTTTAGTGTTTCACAGATTTATAAAGCAATATTTGTGCTATTTATCTTAAATAGCCAGTTGTAAAATTGCACTGAAGTTTCGCTGCACTGCTTTCAGGTGTATATATCATGCTGATCTTAGCGCCTCAGCAGCTGGGCTAGAATAGTTTTCCTACTGCTCTGGACCATTCTGTGTTAGTTTATTGTGGATAAACTGAACTGTGTGCAGTTTGTCGTTCTTTTCCATTTCCTGCCATTTTGTCACCCTCCTGTTCATTAGGAGTACGCACTAGATTGCCATGCATTATAGAGAATTAGTGTTAAAGTTTACAGTTTAAAAATACCTTGGCTCCTAATTACAGTGTCTGCAAAGTTTTATTCAGGTTTATATGCCAGCTTGCTCTTTTCCTATTATGAACTCAACGCCATTGACATCAAGTGAATAAAAATTGAATTCAGACTAGGATTCCACCCTGCTTCTAATTGACTGTTGTAATTTGTATGTGGTGCACCCTTCAGATACATTAGCTCTCTTAGTACTTCGTGGGTGGAATTCCATCCCTACTCTAGTTGGAATTTGTTTGCTATGCATTCTGCTTTTGAAGTGTTTGAAAATACTTTCTTGCAAATTCCCCTTTTAAGTATTATGTTCTATCACTGCATCCTATATACTTTTTTAATGGGTCCCATGAATGAGGTACTAGCTAAGTGTTTTACAAATGATAAGTACTTTACACAAAGTAATTATAGCACTTCTATTCGCTTTAAACTGCTAATGCATGGTTTGAATAATTTTGAACCTGAAACTAGACAAGAATTATAGTTGTTCTTTGTGTAGTGTCCTCTTCTCTCAAAAGCGTAGTATCCATTTAGCCTTCGAAGGCAAAGCTAATAAAAACAAGAGATCAGACTCAGGCTCCTGGAGATGGAGCTTTCCCTTCACTTGCCCTCAGATCTAGGCCAAGAGTACTTCCCTGTACATTGGCCTCCAAGCGAGCATAGAGGTCTGGCAGTCTGCAACACATTCACCCAGACCTTCACAGGACAGATCATCAGAGGTTACCAGGAAGACTCCTAAGAGGATGAATACTAGTACTAGTTCTCATAAAGAGCCTATTTAAAAAAAATCCTGTCTCCTCAGAAAAAGACCACTTTGGAGACCTCAGGTCCTGGTTTGGATACCGTTGAGTCTCCAGGTACAGGTACTGCATCTAGAGCTCTAAGGTTTTCCAAAAGTCACAGTACCAAGCAAGCCTTAGTACCAAAGCCATCCTGTGTATTGCTTCAGAATGACTGTACTACAAAAGAGTCTAAACATACTACCTCCAGAAAGGCAATACCTACAGACTCCATGCTATAGTCAGTACCTAAACAAGTCACCCTGGCTCCCTCAGTACCAATGAAGAAACCGGCATCTCACAATATTTTGGCATTCTCAAAGCAGTCATCATGTTTGATATTGGTGACTTCTGCCAAATGGGACCTGCCAAAGCAGTTTCAGCCCCTGGTACTGACTGTGGAATCTTGCTCCTTTTCAGCTCAGATCTATCTGGCACCACTCAAATTTAGATATTCAAGAGACTGATTTGTCTTAGACAAACCAGAGTTCTCTGCTTTTAAGGGATATTGAGCGCCTGTCAGTACAGAGATCAATATGGTCACCATGGTGGGACTTTTGCATGGTAACGCTTAATTCTCCAATACCCTCTGAGCTTGGCTGCGCTTCTCTAGATGATGTAGAGGAGTTCTCTTTGGATTCCCAGATCTCAGTGCATGGTTCCTCTACTTACCAACATGGGGAGACCTTCCCTGACACCTTTATGGGAAAAGATGTGCTAGAAACGAGACAAATTTGTGTCCCTTCTCATTGGTTTTAGCAATATTGGATGGAACACCCTGTGCCCTATAGCCCCCCCTCATTGGCCATACTGGGACGTTGGGCTGCCTATTGGCAACAGTTTTCTAGAATCCTCAGCCTTTCTTGTGGGGACCCCCCAAAGAAAACAATCTCTAGTACCATCTGTTGCTCCTCAGCATCCTCAACCTCAGGAGTCTTTTGAGGATCAAGAGGCAAGAGTAGAAAGGAGATTACTCCACAAACTAATACCTCCTCAGCTTTTCCCAGATGATGAGGCTGTGATGCCTCCCTCGCCTTCTTTGGCAGACAGTTTTAGACAGTTTTGGGAGCTAATGAAATGGACGGCTGACTCATTACAGATCCACTTGGAGGAGGTGCAAGAGTCACAGCAATTAAGCCCTTAGATATACTGCATTTGACACCTTCTGTTTGAGGGCTCCCCTGGAATCTGCCAAGCCCATCTGGCAGATCCCAGCAATGATAACTTTTATGTAAATGCACCAAATAAAAATAAATTCTGTCCCAGCCAAGAACTCCAAATTTTTATTTTCACACCTTTCCCCTAATTCTTTGATTAGAGAAGCTGTCAATGAGTACAGGAGACAACATCACACTAGGTCAGCAGCCTATGACAGATCAGAAATATCTCAACCTCTTTGGCCATGAGAGTTATCCATGATCCCTCAGTTTAGGATTATGAATTACCAAGCTCTGATGGTGAAATACAACCACACCAACTATATCAACTTTAACAGCTTTACTTAACATCTCCCTGTGGAACATCATGAACAGTTCCAGGCCAGCATAGGCAAGGGTCAGCCTTTGGCAAAAACCTCATTACAAGCCTCCTCAGATGGTGCTGACATGGCAGCCTGTTCCATGTCTCCTGCAGTCAACTTGCATCCGTCATCTTGGGTCCAGCTGTGTGGATTTTCTAGGGAGGTCCAAAATACCATTGAAGATCTTCCCTTTGATGGTTGGAAGCTCTTCTAAGTCCCCAGACTGTCTGTGCATGCCCTGAGGGACTCCAGTGTCACCTTAAGATGTCTTGATATTCAAATAAATGAATGCAAATAAATGAAAATTTAGTAGGTGCCAAATGGCCCAGAGATCCCACCCAGTCTAGCCCTATAGCATGTAAACTCCCACTACTTAACCATCTCATCATCAAAGTGACAGTTTTGATGAGCTGATTGAGGGTTTGGAAAACGCCGCCTCATGAATCTTCAGACGCATTGTTTTATCTGCCTGCTTCCCATTTCCAACCAGCATGGGAGCAGATTATATCCAACAAATGGGAAGTGGAGGTTATAAGATCAGGTTACTCTATCCATTTCACTTCTGTCCCTTCCACTTTCTTCCTCTCCCTTTTCAGGACCTCTCCCAAACACTTGCTGAGACAAGAAGTCATCTCCATTGTACACTTACAAGTTGTAGAACCAGTTCCACTCCAGCACAGGGGAAAATGATTTTATTCAACGTAAGTTCTGGCCCCAAAAAAAGGACAGAGGCCAATATTAGATCTCAGATGGCTAAAAAAAATTAGTGAAAATACAAAAATTCAGGATGGTAACTCTCACAGCTGTAAGTCCATCACTCGATTCAGAGGATTGGTTCTTGACCCTTGACCTTCAGGTTGCATGTTTTCATGTAACAACTCAACTCTTCTCCACAAGAGGTTTCTTCATTTCCAAGTCAGCCAGGATCACTTTCAGGATTGGGTACTCCCTTCTGGACTCTCACCTACCCCAAGGTTCTCCAATGTTCTGGCAGTGACCACTGCCAAATCTTCGTCATTTGGAAATTATAATTTTTCCAGACCTAGCTGCTTGGCTACTAAATGGCTGACATTACAATGAATTTCACTGTGCAGTAAAGACAGCAATGTTCCTGTTCCATGAGTTAGGTCTTCAGATCAACATCAAAAAGTCCATTTTGACCCCAAAGTGACAGCTAGCCACTATGAATTCTTCCCTGGAAGCTGTTTGTGGAAAAGTAAGCTACAGCTGCTGCAAATTCACAATGTTAACCCATCTAATTTCAAAGATTCAGATATGCCCTCAGAACACGACAAGGAAGTGCTGCCAACTGCTAGAACACATGGCATCTTATACCTTTGTGACTCAGCATGGCAAGTTACACCTCTACTGTTTTCACAAATGGCTCAGAAAATGGCTGCTTATTCCCCTAGACAAACAATCTAGACAACTTGGTGTCTGTGACTTTGAGTCCTGTACTTGCTCAATTGGTAGAAGGACCCATTCAAGGTCTGTGTAGGTTTTTCTTTCAGGCATACAAAGCACCATCGCCAACTATCCCAGCAGACATTGCTCCTGTGATTACGAATGGGAACTGGACTTTCTCCCTGAAGAGTTGGGGAAATGAGGGCTTTCATGGTGGACCTTCCATTTACCATGTTTTGTAAGAGCAAAATGTAATTATGACCACATCCTAAATTTCTATGTAAGGTGTCTTCTGTATTTCACATCAACCAAGTCATCCATTTCCCATTTTTATCCCCAAAGCCACATTGGACTGGGCAGGATGCTGCCTTCCGTGCCTTGGATCTCAGAAGGGCAATAGCCTTCTATCTGGACAGAAGCAAACTATTTAGAAAGTTTCCCAGATTGTTTGTTTGTCTCAATTGTTGACAGATACAAAGGATCCACAATCTCCACCCAGAAACTCTCAAGGCAGATCTCTGGATGCATTATCTCCTGCTGTGAATTGGTCAATATCCACTCTCCTCCTAGAGTGCTAGCCCATTGCACAAGGTCTCTATCTACCTCTGTTGTATTAGTCATACATGCTGGAACTCTGTAAGGCTGCAATCTGGATCTTCATACATACTTTTTCCAAGCATTATGCAATGGTTTATTCTCCTAGTTCTAATGCTGCAGTTGGTAATGTTGTCTTATCGTCAGTATTGAACTTGTAAACAAAGCACCCTCCTCCTAATGGGGATGCTGCTTGGAAGTCACCTGAAGTGGAGCACCCATTGGGACACTACTCAAAGGAAAAGGTGAGGTTACTCACCTTGTGCAATAACAGGAGTTCAAGATGTGTCCCCCTATGGATGCTCCACTATCCATCATCCTTACCCTCTTTTTTTTAGTTTCCTCTCTGGCATTTTGCGGTGGAGAAGGAGCTGACGTGGTTCACCCGTGCAGCACTGTATGTCCTCGATACAAAGCATGAGAATGTGTAGGGCATTATGTGTGGACTAAATAGGTACCGCTACCAAAAATATCTGATCTGAGGCACATTTGAAGCGGAGCATCCATAGATACACAGATCTTGAAGAACTCCAGTTAGTGCACAAGCTGAGTGTCCTTTCCTTTTTTTATTTCTAGATGGGAGCAAAGAGTGGACCAGCATGGTCGAGTATACTACGTAGATCACGTTGAAAAAAGGACAACGTGGGATCGGCCAGAACCTCTTCCTCCGGGGTGAGTCAGCAGAAGAAGTCTAGCCTCCAGGGATGTGTCTAGGCTAGAGTTTAGCTCAAGTTAGTTGATTACTAATTAACTTGAGCTAGCTAACACATTTGTTTAAAAAAAAAGAGAGAGAGAGAAAAATTAGTCTGGATATTACACAAACTCTTATTCCAGGACACACATGTTTATGGTTTACCTAGGCTGAGCCCTAGGGTAAACATCAAACGTTAGAGGGTGGTCTCTAGACTAGCATGTATAAATTTGTTATAAGACTAACATGTATAAACTACCAAACTAGTATGTATACATGGCTAATTCCAGTTAAAAAATTTCTAGTGTACACAAACCCCAGAAGACTTTGTGACCCAATTTAAGAGCTTGCACATGCTGCTTTGGACCATCTCTATCCCTGTACGAGTAGTGTCCTGGAGATGAGGCTTAGTCACTTTTTCTCTATCCTATTATTTTCCAAGAGTCTCCAAAAAAATCTGTGCGCATTGTATGTGTTGCGTAGGTTTTGGGGAGAGGGAGAAGGTATAGGAAAAAGAGAAGTGGAGAAGTTTTACTAGCTGTCAGACACCAAGCAGTCGTGTCTGCTTATAAAGAAATAAGGTGCTCAAGATCAGTCATGGTAAAAGAATCTAGATTTAGTCTTCCCCACTCTGGGGAAAGGAACCAAAACACCACAGTAAAGGTTACCACAAATAACAGCACAAAAAGTACTCAATTTCCTAGCCAGCTCTAAATAAGTCCTGGTTAGTTCTTTGATATCTATCCTGTTATCATGCCTCATGTTCCCAGCTTCTAACCTTGCTGCACACCTGCACCTTAAGCAAAGTTTTGCTAATCATACTCGTCCAGTCGTTAGTAGCCCAGCAGCCAATAACATTAGCTTTTACACCAGAGCGTACATTTGTATATTTGTCCATGTCCTGGTTTTCTGATGATATCACATCTTTTAACCAAAAAAACCTTTTTTTACTTCACACCTCATTCATCTCACATTCACACTCTCACTGCTGTTAGACATAAAACAAGAAAATGTAGAACGGCAGAGAGAACTGAATCTCTAAGGGAAAAACAGCCCCCTCCTCCGCCCCGAGACAGAGACGCCCACCTGTCACATTAAACTTGACAGCTTAAATTCTCTCCACTACATCAGTGTATATCAGGTATTGATCAATACAGGTATTGCAGCAGACCTTGTTTAATACCTGACCACTGCTCACTTTAATTTTTTGGTAAATGTCACTTATTTCAACTAGATATGGAGTGGGAACTAAGTAAAATCAGGGCGCTCTTTTGGTTTTGTGAGGTTAGATTAGAAGTATGTCAAAAAGAGCATGAGAGTATCTCACGTTTTGCAGCCAGAGCCGACAGTGTTACTTTAATTTTTTTTAAGAGGCAGTTGACTGCAGTTACTTCATGCATCCATCCCACCCCTCCGATATAACCAATATGTAATAACAATAATGGCTTATCCAGAGCAAGCCAGATGAGTAAAGCAGATCTTGAGCACCAATTAAAAGCACTGAAAGCATTGCAAGTGGGGTGACTCTGACTAGATGGTGGTATTGTGGAACAAAGTGAGAATAATTCTCCATTAGAAAGCAGTTTTCTCTAGCGCTTTACGTTGTTTCAGCAGGAGCTACAATGAGGAGATACATGCTGACCACATTGAACTTTTCAGTTAACCTATGCTTCTCGTCCAATTCCAAATTGATCTCCCGCTTGTCTGACTCTAAAATGGTTCTAAACCCTAAACCCTGCTGAGATGCCTTGTTTGCATTCTTTAGCTGGGAGCGGCGAGTTGACAACATGGGGAGAATTTATTACGTCGACCACTTCACTAGAACGACAACATGGCAGCGACCGACGCTGGAATCTGTCAGGAATTATGAACAATGGCAGCTTCAACGCAGTCAGCTTCAAGGAGCTATGCAACAGTTTAACCAGAGGTTCATATATGGGGTGAGAAGTCTATCTGATATGATGTGTTACGGAGGAGCATCCTGATTTCCAAACTCCACCCATCCCCCTCCCCCTTGAACAGATCAAACTTCCTTCCCCTTCTCCTCCATCCCTCCTGCACACACTTGGGCTTGGCAAGGGACTGCCAGAAGACTCTGTTCTCTGTAAGGATGCCAGAATTAAAGTTGCGCTTTCTTTGAGGTATGGTGGCTGTGTGTTAGTGATGAGGCACACGTCTCTGGACGTGGGAGGAGAGGGTATGTACAACTGATAGCCTTAATTTATTTCCTTGCTTTCATTTTTATGTATGGCACAACCATAGCTGACAAATAGTAGTGTTTGCATATAGCTTGTGAAATATTCCTTGTGTGGCAAAGTGTGTGTATGATCTACTGAGAAAGGTCAAAGGGGTGAGAAAATGGTTCAAAACCAGCTGTGATTTAGATGTAGCCAGCTAGCAAATGTAGTGTCTGTTTACGCTGGTAGGATTTGGAGATGTGTTCAGGTTAGCTCTTTTTGTTCAGTCTTCATGAATTCTAAATCTCAGTCACTTCACTATGTAGTGTCTTCTGTTGGTTGGCCAAAGGTTAGGATGGGAAATTCACCCGAGGAAGCAGTTGAGGCATTTTATGAAGGTAAAATGCAATGATAGCATGTGAATGGTAAGAAAACAAGGGGTGGAGGGGTAAAGCAATCCAAAATCCATCAAATATTAATGAATGGTCAATGTCAACTGGGCATCTCAAGATACTTAGGACAGGTGATGTAGGTTGTTAGTTGCTACTTACAAAGCAAAAGCTTACCTCATAAATGGTGGGGGAACCATGTTAAGCTACAAGAACAGAGCAGCATTCTCTGGTTGTGTTAGGCTTTGAATGTTTTTGATTCTGAGTCTTGTTTCATTTTATGTAAGCTGGGGCACTTTCCAAAAAACGAAGCTTAAACCTGATATTTAATCCTTTGGCACTGAGTTACAATTAACTATGCTAATTGTTGCAAAATATGTTAACAGCACTATTCTGAACCCCTAGTTTCATATGGTTAAAGAGAATTAAAGAGCCCAAATGAATCATCAGTTTGTAATGAATAGCCATCTCTTCTGTGGAAAAAATCCTTTGGACGGTGGTGCCCTGTGTAGCACTAGCAAGAATGCATTTGCTGTAGTGAGCTATGGCTAAACTAGAAATCTGGAAAGCAAATTGGTGGTGGGTGGTCATTATTAATGCACCATTTTGTGTGTGTGATCTGCAGAACCAAGATGTTACTTCCACACAGAACACTGAGTTTGATCCTCTTGGCCCCCTGCCTAATGGATGGGGTAAGTCCTTTTCAATTGGTGTTTTATAACCTACCTAAACATTAAGCATACTTCTGCCAAATTATTTTACCAAATGTTTTTTATATACTTTGTTTTTTTCTTTAATTAAATGTGGATTTAAAATCCCTTTTTATTAAATCTAATCAAAAGTACAGTTTTAAGAACCACGTTCTGTCATGGTGCATGTGCACTACCAAAAAGGGATTAAAAAGTACACTGTATCATTTTGTTTCACTTCTAAGTTGCAACTGACTTTTTTAGTGTCCTTATGTACAGTATGGACTTTTTCCTGCTGCGGTTACTATCTTCACCATTTTAATGATACAGATTGTTTGTTTTGTATTGCTTCTGGTGGAGAGACAGTGCTTTGAAAGTTTTTGTTGGTCTTGAAAGCATTTGTACAGATCTGCCAACTAAGCAACTTTGTGAAAAATATTTCCAGCATAATTTTAACAGTCAATATTATTGCGTTATTTTGTTTGAAAGATAATATAAAAATTGTCAGGAGTTGTCTGCACTACAAATGCTTTGTTGTCACACCTACACTGGATTAGCTATACTAGCAGAGCCCCCAAATGGAGATGTGAATAAGATGACAGATGGAGTTCTTCTGCCAGCATAGCTAAACCACTTCCCCAAACGACGCTAGCTATGTTGACAAAAGTACTCTTTTGTCAGCATAGTTGTGTCTATACCAGGGGTTTCACTGGCATGGCTTTGTTGTTGGGGGTGTGATTTATTTATTTTTTTCCCTCCACACTCGTAAATGATATACGTATGCTGGCAAAACCTTGTAGTGTAGACTAAGCCTTAGTATTGAGATGGTGGGGTGGGGAAAACTAGATGGTAATCAGAGTGATATAATTTTAAAGTTGAATATCTTTACTTGGCAGAGCTAGACATGGATTTTTTTATAACATTAAAAAATTGCAAATCAAACTTTTGAAAAGTCTCTAACATTATTGTTTGGGCTTCTTGTCTTGGATATATGTCAGATATCAGTGCATTAAACTGTCAGGCCCCCACTGGTGCATTATTCTACACGTGTGGTATTTCAAAAAACACTGATCATTAGTTTGTTTGCCCACCCTCCCCTCCACCCAAAGAATCAAACCTCCGTGTACAGTAGAAATTCTGCTACTTGTATAACCTCCTTGCAGACATGCCTCTGCATGTAGGCTTTTCCTTTAAAACTGAACAGAATGCTTGTTACCTGCCAAGGCCTGATTTCAGGGCTGTGTGTTTCTCGTGCAACACCTAAACATAGTGAGGAGCTGCATATGCTGTGTTTCTCGAAGGTCAAATTGCAGAAGACTGAATCTTGATGGTTAAGCAAAGGAGAAATGGATTTTCAGCAACACATATGTATAAGTGTGTGCATATGTTTGCCTAAACATTTTAATTGGGTGAGAGGATAAACATCTATATTTATTTATTTTTCTTTTGCTGCAGTTTTGGCTCATACTTGAATGTGAAAGACATTCTACTGTTCATGTGCTGCCATACTTCCTTAGTACTTACATACATGTGTGGTGTACCCATGCTCGTTTCTCAATTCTTTCATTAACAAGTTACACTATATTTGAAGGCCCAGGGCAATGATCCAGGCAGTTGGGATTTATAATGGTGCATGAAGGAGCCTGTGGAGAAAATTACTTCCATTTTTTCATTCTCTAACTAAAAATAGCTTTTTCCTTCTCTGAATGGGAAAATAAATAGTATAATAAATAACTGTACATGTATGGATGTTTTAGGTACAGTTTTTGTTAACAATGAAAGGCTGATTGATTTAAAAATAAAAAAAAATATTGGTATTTTAATTTTTAAATTGGAAAAATATCTGCATGAGCATTCCAGAACAGCCAGCAAAAGTAAGAAAAAAATTAATTAAAGTAAAATGGAAAAGTGAAAATCTGGATTCTTCCATCATGAGTTTTCTTCCTTTGGGCATCTGCTTAAGAAACCTGTTTTTTATAAAAATGGGAGGGGAAAAAAGCTTTCTTACTCCTATTATTGTTGTTATTATTCATAGTAAATATATTATGCTGCAGCTCAAAAGCCCCAGTTGGGATAGGGATCCTGCTGTGTTGGGTGCTATACGGACACACAAAATAGATGGTCCCTACCTTTATGATCTAAAGAATATCCGATGTACACCCTGAATGTTGCTTTTTGTTGAGGGTAGGTTACGGTACACTTCCAAACGTTCCACTAGCACTTGCATTAAAATAGATTTCTGTTGCTGAGAAACTGGTAAGAAATGATGGATTTGGAGAGAGAATAATGAATCAAATATATTAAGTTTGAGATGAGGTGCTGAAATACTGCCACAAGATGTGCCAACTATTTGGTTATTTTAAGCAATGTGTGAGAAGTAAATTATGCTGAGGCTGAAATTTCTTTTTTGTTCTTTCTCCTCAGAAAAGAGAACTGACAACAATGGCAGAGTCTATTTTGTCAATCACAACACACGTATCACGCAATGGGAGGATCCCAGAAATCAGGGGTAAGTATTTTAAACCAATTAGTTACATAATTTCAAATGGATTTTGAAAATAAATGTTATAGTTACTATTTTTGGGAGATTGAGAACTAGGGGCTATTCTGCGCTTAAAACTTACAGCGTCACAGCTGTATCAGTTCAGCTGTGCCGCTGTAAGAGCACTTGTGTAGCCACATTACGTGGACAAGAGAGAGTTCTCCCACCGGCACAATGAAACCACCTAAACAAGCGGCAGTAGCTGTGTTGGCGGGAGAGCATCTCCCACTGACACAGCACCACCAACACAAGCGCTTATACCAGCAAAACTTATGTCACTCTGGGGAGTGGTTTTTTCTGAATTTTTGATTGCTGCCCTCTATAGGCTTTTCAGACAAGACTCACTTAAAATGTAGAAAGTGATACAGACCTAAAGCAAAAATTATTAAAAGAAACATTGTTTGCATAACAGGAAACCAGTCAGGAAAATTCCGATTAACAGCAACACCTCTTCACAAAAACAAAAATCCTATTCTTTTACAAAATCAAAGATCAACAGGAAATGTTTCCATTAATGGAGGAAAATTAAATGGAAAGAGCCTTTTAAGCACACCTTCCCTTAGTGTTTGTAATTCATACTTTACAGCATAGCATTAGAGCATGAGGACCCAAAAGTTAAATTTACTTTTCTTTTTTGATAGTCCAAGTTGAGAGAGCTGCATAAAGTAGACAGGCAGCATAAATAATCAATGTTATTTTGTTAAAAACAAAAACAAACAAACCTCAGTCTTAGATTATTAAGATGAAAATAGAGTGGAACTGAAGTTTCCTTTAAAGAAGGTGGAGTATTTCTATATATAGCTTTAGTTTATGAAATGTAGAACTTAAGGGAAATGTTTAAGCCTCCTGTTGTTATTTATCTGCATTATTTCCTAACTTAAAACAACTATTCAGAAAGCTCTTTGCCTTCTGATGAGGCATGCAGTATCTACAGAGTGGCTGTGTGAAAACAGTGAACTCTGAGAGCAAGAGTTATTGCAGGGATGTTACTATTCAAGTATTCCAAATATCATCTCAGGGACTTCCAGCAAAGTTTGAAATAAGAATCCCTGATATTATTTATTGTTAAATTTAACACACAATATTTGAAGCCATCCTAAAGAATAATGCTGCCCCATATCTGGAATAGTATTATATGCTTTTGCTTTGAAGTTGTCTCATAATTTCATGGCTTTTTTTTCCCCCAACATCTGTGCAGATATTAATGAGGGTGTTGGCGATCTTTGATCATTTACATAGTTCCTCTTTTATAGCAAATGTTTAATACAATTCCTGTGATTTAAAAAAAAAATCTGGTTACACTGTCAAACAAAATTCTGCACTTTGAGGAGAAAACATATACAAAAACTTTGCTAGTTTTCTTCAGATTTCTATTACCTATTGGTTTTTCCTTCTCTGTAGTTCAATTTACCAAGCTGATATTGATTATTCTGGTCTTATTGTGGTATCTGGCATTGAAATTTAAGAATAAAGCCAAGTAGAAACAAATCAAACAAAATTCCTCAGAGAAATAAATCACCACAAATTTTCCATAGTTTCTGCTAATTTCTGTTGTCCCTGTCCTTGTTCAGTTGACATCTTGTATTAACTTCATCAATTATCTTGTATTTTCTTGTGTCCCATAGTCAATTAAATGAGAAACCCTTGCCAGAGGGCTGGGAAATGAGATTTACTGTGGATGGCATTCCCTATTTTGTGGATCACAATAGAAGAACTACAACGTATATAGATCCCCGCACTGGAAAATCTGCTCTGTAAGCTTTTATTCAAGAAGGCAAACTATATTACACTGAGCTTTTTTGCATATGCTTTGTTTACAGGTATTGCCAAGTATGTTTTTTGCAGAAAGTTTTTTGGCATACCAATAGAACTTTTAATTTCCCATTACTTCCTCCACTGAGAATCTTCAACATTCCTCACTGTTCTTTCCCCCTACATATGCTATATTTTGAACACTTTACAATTCTTAATCCTTGAGGCTTGGCTCTTCTGATGGCTGTTATCCTTCCAGCCAAATTCTAGATCAGACTTTTTAGTCTCCAACTATGCCACTCAGTCAATAAAAGCTATTGTGCTAACCCTGTGTTCTCCCTTTTCCTTATGTGTATTTCAGTTTGTAGGTAAATGCAAATGGAATCCTTTAACATATTCTAGCATCCTGAAAACCAGGATTTGAATATATATATAGAATTGACATACTGACTTCTCAGGCTGAGTGGAAGTAGATTGGAAATTGGGGTTGGCACTTAATTAATTTAATGTAAGAATCTTTGTTAACTTTCGTGGTCAAAATGTCATTTTTACAATTGCATATGAACGCAGAATCTTTCTAATAGGTTCATTTTCCAAATTAAAAATAAATTTACAGTAAATTACTCAAAGATTTTTTAAATAAAGAAAAAACCTTTTGTGAATGATGGGCTCTCTGAAGCACACTCCCAGTTAGAAAACTGGCTTGTTTAAGCAGCTAGGTAAATCCCATAAGCTTCATAACTGTACTGTTTTGCAGCTGTTATCCTGAATTTTGGCAATGTTTCAACAGCTTATTTTTTCTTCTCGTTTCCAGAGACAATGGACCCCAGATAGCCTATGTGCGTGACTTCAAAGCAAAGGTCCAGTATTTCCGGTTCTGGTGTCAGGTAAAAATATATATATATATATATTTAACCTGGGAAATGGCTTGATGAAATTCATCCTCTAAAGCTGCATCCAAATAGCTTCAGTTGGAACCATTTTAAAACATAATTTGAAGCAGTTTAGACTAATACAGTTGGCCAGCATGGACTGGCATAAGCTTTTTTTTTAAACTTAGTAACTACTAGACTTCAACATTGTTCTAAAACTCTTTAAAACGAAGAAGGGTTCAGTTTTGTCTTCATCAATGATTTTTGTGAAAAGTAACATTTCTAAAAGGCTCAAGAGAACAACATATTTCTGCTCTTCATGTAGAGAAGTTTACATAAAGACCTAATTTAATGGCCCTCAGTCTCATTCAGTTTCATAATTTAGGCTGTCTGTCTACACTGCAGAAAAATCCATCGCTAAGGAGTATGAAAAATCCACACCCTGAGCGACATGGCTATACCAACCTAATCCTCGGTGTAGACTGTGCTATGTTGATGGGAGAGCTGCTCCCATTATCATTCCTATTGCCTCTTGGGGAAGTGGATTAACTATACCGACGAGAGGTTTCCTGTCAGCATAGTAGCGTGTGAAGATAAGCCTTTAGGCTCCTACGTCACTCAGAATTGGCTTTTGAAAATTATCAGAGACACTGGGACCAATAATTTTGCAGTTTGTATTTTTTGTGAAGAAAATGCATTTAAATATCAATCAGTTTAAAACTCTGAACAGCGTTCAATAAAATTTGGGTGAGGAATTTCTCTTGAGAAGGGATTATAGATCTATGCAAATTATCACATTCTCTTAGGTTGTTATATTAGAACCTGTTTAAAATCTTATCATGGAATCATATATGTCATAGTGATATCAAAAGCAAATTATTATTTATATTACCATAATGCCTTGGACCCTATTGTGCTAGGTGTTATACAGTGAACAAAAGGACAGTCCCTGTTCTTGGGAATAAGTTAAAACTCAAAACATTAATTTTGTTTTTCTGTATCATACAGGCCAGAGAGATTCATCAGTCTTTTTTACAATTTCTGTTAATTTTGCTTGAGTGTTTATTCAAAACACTTATTTAAAAGCTGTGTATGTATTTCATTTTTGAAACATTTTGCATTTCAGCAACTGGCTATGCCACAACACATAAAGATTACAGTGACGAGAAAGACGTTGTTTGAGGACTCATTTCAGCAGGTATTGTATTGTTAACACGTGCTTGCTTACTCTGTGTACAAAATTGTACAGCTCTTTTGAACTTTGTAGCTGAAAGAACAGCACTCTTAATCTTTTGATAATGGTTAAAGTGACAGGAAAAAAACACACTCATGGTGTGCCTGGAGCAAATTCATAATTGGATACACAAGGCAATGCTAACACTTAACATACCGCCAATGACTCCGTTTGGTGCTTGTGTGTGCCAAAAAGATTACATCATCATTGGTTTGCCTCTCTTCTGGTACTCTCACAAGAACACATGGGTCTGTAATTGGTGTTTTAATTATTCAGGTTTGCTATGCAGAAAACCACAGTCTTTAATTGGAAACAAATCCTTTTCCAGAATTTTTAAAAGGCTTTTAAGAAAAATAAATCCTCCTTCAAATGATAGTCTACATAGATTCCACTTCTAGTGTACATGCAGATTCTTTTGGCCAGCAGTGTCTGTTGGGGCCATCTCTGCACCTTAGACTCTCCTTCCTCCCACCCCCACCAGAAAAAACCACCTGAGGGCATCAAGGGCAGAGAGGCCCAACCATCCTTCAATTCCTTCTTTCTGCCTGTAGCAGTGAGACAGAACCACTGCAGTATCTCCTGCTCTAGGCACTGTTTTATTTTCTCTTGACTAGTCCATCAGTTAGTATAGTTCTCCTTGTAACAAAAAACACTCTTTTTTCCTTTTAGGGTGTGGGCCAATATCTGGTATCAGGATCTGGCTGCTGTGACTGAAACGAAGTCCCCAGCATTCAGAATCTGCCCCTCTTGTGACACATCTGTTCTGTTTTAATGGTGGGGACACTACAGGTGCCATTTTTGCCTCCGAGAGGGGCACATCCCCAATAAATGCTCAGTCTGTCGCACCTTCTCCAAGAGAACACAGAAAGCAAGAGGTCCATCTCAAACTTCTTCCAGAGTGCTCAATAAGAGTCTTTTCAAGACTTTTCTCTTGGCTCTAAAAGTGCTTTATTTAGTGCTCCTGTGAGCTGGGCTCAGCACCAAACTTCCCTGTTTCTCTCTTCATCAGAGAGGTTGAACCCTTTTGCTACCAAGTCCGACCGAACAGCCAGGGCTTCTTCCATCCAGTCGTCAGAAATGGGCAGGAACACTGTTCTCTAAGTGAGTGCAGACCTGGGTCACCATCTCCCTTATCTACTAAAATGAGGCAAAAAACTTCACCAAGTCTCTGTTTCACCTCATGCTGCAATTCATAGTCCAAATTGAGTCTCTCTGATGCCTCAGCACAAACCAGTCACCAGGTATCTCCAGTGCTACCTGAAGCCACAATCTGCATTTCTCCCTGTATCAACCACTCAGTACCACTTACACTGTTGCATATTACTCTAGTGTTGACCTCTGCAGTACAGAAACATTCTCAGTACCAAGTGACCTTGCAGTGATCACACAGCCAGTTACCCTTCCTCTCCTCTTCTGCCATTAGAAGACCATCTGCCTCAATACCGATCTCTAACTTCCTACCCTTCTGAACACGGCAGGAGGTATTCCCTATCCGGTCACCTCTGTCACTCTTATGAGCCATACTGGTATGACGGAATCCAGGACCTCTCCTTTACAAACATAGACCCCAGGGATGTCCTGAGGAATATTGACCTTGTTATCCAACAATATCACCTCCAGCCCCATTCCTCTATAATATGCAGTCTTTCCTTAATTGAGGTCCTAGAGATACACAATTTCCTTCCCTTACAGGACATTGTAGGTCTGCTTAAGAAAACCAGTTTATACAGTCCCACACCTTGCACTGGCAAAGTCGTCATAGTAAGGAAGAACATCTGCGACATACAGAAGAGTAACTGATTTCAGCAGCAGTATCCTCTTCCTCACCAGACAAAGCAGTAGTTCTTTCTACTCCTACCAAGCCTGATGATTTTAAGATTTTTTCCAGGACCTTTGTGTTCTATGACAGAGATCTTGGAGATTCCTGTGGATGCAGTACCAGAAAATCCCAAAGATTACTGGACATTCTGGAACACTTCTTTGTTCCTGGTAGACTTGCTATGCCTATTAATGAAGGGTTGTTGGAACTGGCAGACGACAGAATCTGTGACACCCATGTCTGAAAAACCAGATAGATATTATCTGATCCTCTCCCATGGGATTGAATATTTCTATGCCAACCCAGTTCCAGGAACCTTGGCGGTGGAGGTGCTCAGGACCAAAATGAAGGGCTTCCAAAAATAATGCCAAGAAACAAAGAAACTAGCTTTGTTTGGAAAGAAAACCTATTCCTCTGCAAGTCTTTAGATGTGTATTTCAAACTGTCAGACACTTCTGTCAAAATATGATTATATCAGTTGGAACAAGGTGCCACAAATTTATAGGACACTCTCACAAGAATGTAGAGAGAGTTTGAAACCCGTTTTGTCGGACGGTCAGCCAGAACATTGCCACAGGCCATTATGCTTATGATACAGCCAGCATGTTTAGTGACTACTTCCATCACAATGCACAGGATTTCACAGCTGCATTCTTCTGGAATACCAAACAAGTTCTAAACAATGATTGAGAACCTCCCCATTAGAAGATTTGTGACTTATTTAATGCACATACTGATGAAGCCTTGCATTCTTTGAAGGATTCAAGAGCCACTCTATTCTCATTGGGACTACATGCCAGCTTCTAGTAGGGATCAGGCTAGATCCCAAAGCTTCACGAGACAGAGTCCATCTGCTTATTACTACAATCCACAGAGGACATTGTAGCCACCAAGTAGGAAGCAGATGTTCCAATGCAGAAGGCCTTCTGCCTTTCTTCTTTACTGCATACCCCATGTGTGCCTGACAGCAGTAAGTTTGATGCCATTTTCTGAGAACCAGTCAGAACCATTCCAAGATCCAGATCCCATTTCCCCCCCCCCCATTTGACAACTGCCATTTTATTTTGGGAAGCCTAGACTCATTACCTCAGACCAGTAGGTCTTAGAAATTGTAAGCAAATGGGTATTCTGTCCAATTTTAGTCACTTACTCCCTCTACCTCCTCCAGGGTCTGTTGCTTCAAATTCAGAATGGTAACCCTGGTCTTCCTAATTTCCTCCTTAGATCTCCAAGACTGGTTTGTGGCTCTTGGCCTGTAAGATGCCTTCTTTCACATTTTGACTCACCTGGCACACAGGAAATATCCCAGATTTCAAATAGGGGCATCTCACTACCAGTACAGAATCGTGTCCGGGCGTCTTTCAGCAGCACCAAGATTTTTGTTAATAGCAGTTGCATTTTATGGAAGGATAGAATTTAGCAGCACAACTGCTGACAACTAGCAAAACTTTTAAAATATGGCTTTCATTTCAAATTCAAGGTTTCACAGAAGAGCAAAAACTGATTGTCCTTGGACAAAGTTTTATATGAAATCACCACACCAACTGGATTGTTGTGACTAGAAAATGTCTGCTGTCTGACCAAATCAGCATAGTCACAAATTTGGTATTATGCCAAAAATAGCACTAAGGAAATTCTTTTTAGCATCCATGTTTCCTTTTGATACCAGAAATAAATATGGTCTGTGTGCAAAGATTAATTTATCTTGAAAATTATATTACATCTGTTTGTGGGAAACGGCAGCGTGGAAAATATGAGTTGTTTAAAACGTGTTTAAAAAACTTAGTTTTTATTGTGGCTTTTTTAGTTGTTTAACATGTCTGTTACAGACTTCTCTCCTATCCTTCCTGGCTAGGATACCATTTAATGTGACATCTTGGTGGTGCTCAGTAGCTCTGGGTTTTCTTTTTGGATTAGCCACTGATTTGGGGTACAGATTTTCATCCTTTTTATAGTTGGAGAGGTTACCGTACTTGATAGACTAATATATTCAGTTTAACAATTCTTATATTCCTTTCTGTCTCACTTTTACACCTGTCATCTTTTAATCTGCTAGACGGTGTGGAAGAACCCAAACTCAGGGGTCCTTACCTACACGTCTGTTGCCCAGTGGATGGTCCAAATAAGCCAGACAGCAGTTTAGCAAAGTCAGGAGTTTATTCCTTACATAAGGAAGGTGTCCCCTATATGCTAGGAGAGACATCGAGCATACATTTCTAAAAGCCTTTACAAAAGACTTAACAAACAGTCTATTTACATCACAGTTTCCATAGCAACAATTTCACATAACCTGTGATACAGAAATTTCTTAGCTCAACTTACCCTATCTAGGAATAAGCTTTCCTTCACAATCCATTCCCGCCTACATCCTAGGCCAAATACTTTCTTATTATTGTTAGGCATTCTAAGGTTAAACATCTGGCGTCGAAGCATATCTCATTCTAGCCTGAACATCACATCTCAGGCTCTGTCAGCCATATCACAAACTTGTTGAAGGTGAAAGACAGAGACTTCATTTTCTTTTCCTTCCATAATGGAAATATGTTTCTGCCAAACCCTCAAATGCCTTTGAACACTTCCTGAAATGTTGCTTTATATACTGTACCTAGTTCGCTTCATGGTCAATGAAAATATCATTTCCGCACTATTGGATAGCAAATAGAAATATGACAAGACTAGCTGTTTTTATCCTTTATAACATGTTTTTCTTTCACTAAGATAATGAGCTTCAGCCCTCAAGATCTGCGAAGACGCTTGTGGGTCATTTTCCCTGGAGAAGAAGGTTTAGATTATGGAGGTGTTGCAAGGTAAACTAAAGAAATGTGTGTTTCACATAACAAATCAATATGAATACCTCATTTTCTACAAATATTTGGTGTGAAAGATTGTCACAAAGAGATATTTTATTTGCTGTCTTTTTAAAACATCAGTGAGAGTTTTCTATTCTCACTCCTATCACCTATGCGGTCCTAAAGTTAATTGTCAGAACGATTGTAGGAGGAAGAATCTTCCTGTGTGAATACATATTAAGTTTAAGAGGTTCCTCAAAAAAGTTTAGAGCAAGAGGTGGAGCATTTATGCAACTCTGCACAATACTTCATCAGATAAAACCATAAACAGCAAATTAGAGACTTATTGAAATAATGAATAAGAAAGCATTTAATAAGGATCCTCAAATTTTGTTCCATGTGCAAGTCTTTTTTTATAGTACTTAAAATGAATATGTACATCCTACCTGCAGATCAATTTTTGCTGTACTTACCTTTTTTTTCATATACAGTATTGTGAATTAACCTTATTTAGTATTATCAATTTGATATATGACAATATTGTGAGGAAGTCAGTAGTATATTACATGCAGTTCACTTTTTCACTTTGGGATTATCCTTGAATTTTAATTTGCAAATAAATAGTAAACACACATGCTTCCCACCAGGAAATTCTAATTTCTATTTAATCATAAGGTTAAAAAGTGAACTCTTCCAGCAAAGAATTGGGACCAAGTTATAGTATGATATGGATGCCTCTTCTACAAAGTATGGTGGTATCTTTTTAAAAATATGAACCTGCCGAAGTGATCTCTACCAGATTTCATGCTTCTATTAGAAAAGTAGCCCTCGTAAACATCTACTACAGAGAAAAGAAATTAACTTTCTAAACCAGAAATCCTTACTGAAACTTAAACACCCAGGCGTATGGTTAATGGATACAAGAAACTACATCTGAAGCTTAAGTCAGTGATAACCTCATCTGAGAACTAACCAACTCTGTACGTTAGACATTCTCCTTTTTTGAGCTGTGTCAGCTAACCTTGTAGCATACTAACATCAACTGTGTGCTAGCGATAGGTAGCTTAATAATTTCCAGATAGCTCAGTTTTAACAACTGAGTGCCAGCCAGTCCCTAAAATAGTCTTTAGCATATATAGCAGCAAGGATACTTTCTAATGTCATCCCATTTCCTTTTGAAGTGTTCACAATTTTTTTGTTTTCTGTGTGCTTTCAGGGAGTGGTTCTTTCTGTTGTCACATGAAGTGTTGAACCCAATGTATTGCCTGTTTGAATATGCAGGGAAGGACAACTACTGCTTACAGATAAACCCAGCTTCGTACATTAATCCAGACCACCTGAAATACTTCCGGTTTATTGGCAGATTCATTGCCATGGTAAGTTCAGATAACAGATGAGTGCACATCCACCATAGTGTGTTTATTTTTCAATGGCTAGTTTAAAACACAGCCCTTGTTTCAAATGAAGAGAGATGAACTGTTTAGGGTTTGCTTGCCAGATAGTCTGGCTATAATGGCTAATACATTCAGATCACATTTTGAGGTGTGCCAATAATAATGATTGTATTACAGACCATTTTATGATACCTTTGGACTCCAGGGTTTGTTTATTGCACTATATTGGAATATTAGGTGACCAAGCATCTTTGTCTGTTTTCATGTTTTTCAGGCTTTGTTCCATGTCAGATTCATAGACACAGGTTTCTCTCTGCCATTCTATAAGCGTATCTTAAACAAGCCAACAGGACTCAAGGATTTAGAATCTGTTGATCCAGAGTTTTACAACTCTCTCATCTGGGTAAAGTGAGTTTCTAACTTTTTTATTCATTTTTTAAATAAAAATCCCGATGTTTTTGATGTTTCATTTATTTGTGAAATTTAAGTGTAAACTTAAAATGTTTTGCAGGTAAATACTGAATAACAGAACTGTATAAACTGCAGACCAACATTGAACTTCTTGCATTTTAGTATAGTTCCAACATACCCCTTCAGTAGTTTGGTATTGCTAAGATTAATTGTCCTCCATAGTCCACCGAATATTACACAAGCTTACGATCTATTTCTGTTTGTTTTCACTTTATATTCAGTTAAATTAATTTAAGCAGTCTTACACATTGTTGGAAATAGAATTGTCTGAATAGATAACCAAATATTGTTTCCCTCATGATAGATTCAGTATAAAAAAAAAACTTCAGTGGAAGTTAATGTAAAAGGTGTTTCAGTGGAGTCAGCTAATACACAAACCCAATATTAATTTGTTTTAAGAAAAATTCATCTTTTATGAAAAAAAACAGAACCAAAAATAGACCAAGTATTAGGATGTCTGAAATGAACAGTTAATGGATTTCACCTGTGCCTCACTTCTGTCTTAATCCTTTACCAGTTCCCAGCCAAACTCATCTCCTAAAAGTATTTCTAAAGCATTAAAGCACTTAAAAGTTAATTTGTTAAAAATCTCTGCCTGTCCCTGACTCCTCTTTCCCTGCACCCCCTCCCTTGATCCCAAGACCTTTCACCTCTTTTCTTTCCCATCTATGACTTCTCAATATCCTGTCCATGCTCTATGCAGCCTTACCTAGTAGCTTTCCCCCACCTTGAAGGGCCTTTCTCCCTCTGCAAGAGAGACCAAACAAATTTGGAGTTTGTAGGCCTAAGTCATTTTGGAAAGTTGAGTAAAAACAAGTTTGAAAACAACATAACTTTAAGATTTTCTTAAGCAAACTTCCGAAAAAAACTACTCTTAATTGAGGCACAAGATTTAAAATTTCAGTACGATTAATTGCTTTATGGGGAAATTGGAGGGAAGATTGAAAATAATGTTTAAAATGGAAAGCTAGATTCAACCCTGATGATTAACAAGGAGCTGCTCCATAATAGTACAAATACAAGAGAAAAATGGGCCCTGTGGATGTGATAAGTAGCAAAAATGATATAGTATTGTCATTATGACTTATAGAGCACTCTCATTGCTGGAGACTCAAGATGATTTACTTCATAATAAAATAATTTTAAGAACATAGTTTTAAAACACCTTAAAAACTTAACAAATAAAAACAGGGAGGAGTCCCTTTAAAAAGAAGGAAATGGAAATTGAAAGTAGGAGACGACAATTACAAGTCCAGTAATGGTCAAACTTAAAAACATTTTTTGGAATACTATTTGTAATAAAAAGTCACTGAGGTGTATTTAAAACTGGTGGGAAATTGATTGAGGTAGATTTTAAAAAGACGCAAGTTCCACAGACCCTGCAGACTCACCACAGAAAGGCCCAGTGGCCTAGCAACTTAAGACTGAGTGAAGGGAACTTTAGCTACTGACTGGGGTTTGAACAAAAATACCTATGAAACTGAGGCTTAGAAAGAGCTCTGTAGTATAATCAGAGTTTGCTTACATGTTTATGTGCTTTCAGATCAAAAGTTCCATTCTTAAATCAGGTTGCTATATCATAGTCAGCTAAAGTTTAAAAAAATGCAGGGATGCATTTTTTGATATAGTATGATCACATTAGCTCCATACAGCAAGCAAAAATGGTACTACATTCTGCACAAGTTAAAAATGGAAGAAAAGACCTGCTGAAAGACCTACAAGATGGAATTATAATAAAACAGTCCTTGTTATCATAAGAGGGCATATGTTGCTGATCCCACTAAATTATAGTGCAGCCTGCACACATTATGCAAATAGAGAAGTTTACATGTAACCTCAAACACGTGGTTTTCTTTGGAAAGCCTGTAGTCAAAAGTGATTTTTAACTTGTCATGAACTCCAAACAAGTTTGCTTAATAAGACTCTTGATAAAAATCTCATCTAGTTGGCACAAGATATTTCTGCAGTTATTTATAATACATTGTGCTTGTTTCTTGCAGAGAAAACAATATTGAAGAATGTGGCTTGGAAATGTATTTCTCAGTTGATAAAGAAATTCTAGGTGAAATAAAGAGCCATGATTTGAAACCTAATGGTAGTAACATTCTGGTCACAGAAGAAAATAAAGATGAATATATTAGGTAAGAGCAAATGAGGATTTTTTTTTTAAACTATGCCTTTACTGCCATCTGTTTCTTTCTCTAGTTAAAGCAGGGGTTGAATTTGTCTAGCTACATAATGTAAAGCACCATAGAAATACTTCCATGAATGACCTATGATTAGCAGTAAGTGACTGTTTTGAATGTCATTTCTGAAGATTGACTTTTGAAAGAAGCTGAAGACCTACTCTTATTCTGAAGATGTTCAAGCTTAATGTCCAGGACGCTCTGTTAGGCAGAAATCTGAATGTAAGACAGTACTCTACGCCTTTTTTTATATTGTCAGGTTTAAAATACTAGTTCCCATATGACACGTTTTTAATGTTTCTTTCTTATTGTCTGTTTTATCAAAAATACCTTTAAAGGTTCTGTTCTCAGCCGGTTGTCTGTTAGATGCACCTGCCGTGAAGTCAAAATGCTTATTTTGTGATGTCACAGTCAGAAACCTGGAAAACACTGTGGTGTCATAAATATGGGATTGACTTCACTACAGGATCATTCTGGAGCGGTGTTGGGTAGGAGGGATCCTTTTTTTAAATCTCTTGAATACAAGCAAAGGGAATGCAGGAATGTTTGACCAAGTAAACTTCTTAATAGTGAAGTCTTCACTGCAGTACAAAAAGCCTTATTACAGATGTGGACTTTCAAAAATAATGTCTCACAATGATGGTGTGTATTGGAGGCATAGAATAAACTGAATCTCTTTAGGTACATGGTGTCATTTTTTCATCTCTAAATTATTTATTTTATTATGATTACTATTGTTGGGCAGATCTTGGTATAATTACATGAATGAAGTGTCAGCGTATTGAACATTTCTAAATAAATACTACTAATACACACAAAGGGTAACAAATTGGATAGGGAAACCTCTATATTTTAGAAGATATTAATAAAAGAAAACCCCTGAATGGAATCTGCAAAAACCCTTCTCTTCTAGCGTCCAGCAGCCCAGGTAAAGCTCCAATTTCCATTGTGCTCCCACTTTTCTGACTCTTGCTTTGCATCCTGCTTTACATCTCCCAAGTTTCTAGGTTTGATTTCAGAAATTAGCCTTCTCTCCTTTAGACTCCAATTCTCCTGACAGGTTAGGCTTGAATTCAGCATAATATCTGCTTCTCCCTGGGTTCAGGTTCTTCGGGTCTCCTGCCTGCTTTTCACCCTTTTATTTATGGAGAGTGGAATTTCTGCCACAGAGCAAAGTTTCATGATTAACAGACACAAATATGGAACTTTCCAAATGGACATAGTCGTTTCTTGGTAAGCTAGCAGTCCTACTTATCTTCACCAGTACAACTTGACCTAATTTTTACCTTTTCATGGTTAATGGCTGAGATTTCTGGGGAGAATATTGAACAAAAGTACAGCTGTGTTTTTTCTTTTTTCTCAAATACATAGGGACTGCTGTGTGCTCATTAGTATAATCATTGGACAGATACCGCCTCCTCTTTGATCGTGTAAGCTTTTTCTTAGCGGAATGGTCAGAAATGGAGGGCTTTAACTTTCACTTTAATGCTGGTTTGTGCATATTGAGATATGGTTACAAATTATGTGGTGTTTTGTCCCCAGAACTTTCCATAATATTCTTTAACATAGCTTACAGTTCATCACAAAATAGGCTAACTAAAGAAACATGGATCTGGGCAGCGTGGAACAGTTTAAATGACAGATTACCCTATCTTTTTCCTTTTCCAGGTTGGTAGCAGACTGGAGACTCTCCCGAGGTGTTGAAGAACAGACACAAGCTTTCTTTGAAGGCTTCAATGAAATTCTTCCACAACAGTACTTGCAGTACTTCGATGCCAAGGAACTAGAGGTAAGGGACTCATTTGGGTATTGCTAGGTATAGTTGAAGTTAAAGTTAACAAGACACTGAGTCCAGCCATCAGTTTGCAGAACTGAACTGTATGATTGTTGAAGAAACTGTTTGTTAGTGGTGAGAACTTTTCCTAAACATTTTCTTTGGTTAACATGGTTCCCTCTCCTTTTCCACCATGCAGATCACTGGCATACTCTCAAGGCCCTGTCTATACTAGGTCCTTACTGTATTAGCCGAGTTACTTTAAAATTCTCTAATAGTTCATGCTAGCTTTGTTTAAGGAAGCAGTAGCCAGACAATGCAGATGGTGCTCATCATGCTTCAACCCAAACAGCTTTAACTGTGTGAAAACAAATATATAAAATAGTTTAGCTAACACAACTGAAGACTAGCTGTAGAAGAGGCCAGACTCTAACACACATTTGTTTTGGTCTGAGAACAGGGCATCACATAGAACTGCTATTGAAAGCATTTTTTATTTAAAAAGAAATATACGGAATAGTGTATATATACAGAAGAGAGCAGTATTATGGTTCTCACTGGGTAGGCGTATCTAATAGTTTTTTTTAGCTGAGCTCTAGATTTGAGGTCCAAAAACAAGAATTATTCATGTCTTTATTAGGGAAGCTTGTCCCATTTTATCTGGTTTCTTCCTAATCAGTGATTTACACTGAATCTGAATAAAGCTTTGTCAGTGAGGTCACCAGCGTTACTGCTTATGCATTGGTGAGCAGCAAGCCGTTACTTTAAATGAAATAAAAAGTGAATATACCAGCATAGTAGATTTTTCCAAGTGCAAGCCCAGGTGTTCTTTGCTGCCACCATAAAGGAGCCATAGAAGCAAAATGTTAGCTTATACCTCTATATTTTTTCCCCCAAAAGGTACTTTTATGTGGAATGCAAGAGATTGACCTGATTGACTGGCAGAGACACACCATCTATCGGCATTACACCAGAACGAGCAAACAGATTGTGTGGTTTTGGCAGGTTTGTAGTTGGCTTTTGCTTTATTTTGAAAAGTAAGAATTACACAAGGGATGGAACAGTGTGCTACAGCTTGATGAGCAAAAACCAAAATCACAAAACAGATCTATGCTACCACAGTAGGTCCAGTGCCACACACCTTATTTGTGCCAAGTGATGCACTTTGGAAAACATAATCCCACCTCTACATTCAAAACTAATGGGTCCAAAGTAGCTGTTACCACTCAAGAAAGAGATCTTGGAGTCATTGTGGATAGCTCTCTGAAAACATCTGCTCAATGTGCAGAGGTAGTCAAAGAACCTATTTGGAAAAAAAGACCATAAATATCTTAATGCCACCATGTAAATCCATGGTACGCCCACACCTTGAATACTGCATGCAGTTCTGGTCACCCCATCTAAAATAAAGATATATTAGAATTGGAAAAGGTATAAAGAAGGGCAACAAATTTGATTAGGGGGATGGAACATCTTCCATATGAGGAGAAATTAAAAAGACTGGGGCTATTCAGCTTAGAAAAAAGAGGCCTAAGGGGGGGAATATGATAGAGGTCTATAAAATCATGACTGCTGTGGAGAAAGTGAATACGGAAGTTTTGTTTATCCCTTCACATAACACAAGAATCAGGGTTCACCCAATGAAATTAATAGGCAGCAGACTCTGCAGCCAGTCTATGGCAACAGCTGTAATAATGCAGTGTTCCTTTCTTTGCAATTCTTGGGAATTCCAGTGGAGGTGCAACAAATGATTGAGGGGCCTCCCATTTGAACGGTGTGCCTTGTTCTTTTCCAAAATGGATGAGGCTTTGCACACATTAAGGATTCAATAGAAATAGAGAACACAGCAATGGCTGAAGTGTTAAATGCCTTTTTTGTGTCAGTTTTCATCAGAGGTTAGCAGTGATCGGACGACTAACGTCAGTGTAAATGGGATAGGATCTGGGGCTAAAATAGGGAAGGAACAAGTTAAGAATTACTTAGACAAGTTATATATCTTCAAGTCAGCAGTGCCTGACCAAATACATCCTAGAATACTAAGAAACTGTCTGAAGAGATCTGTGAGCTATTAGTGAGTATGGTTGAGAACTCATGAAGGACTAGAGAGATCCCAGAGGACTGGAAAAAGGCAAATATAGTACCTAAGGTTAATAAGAACAACCCAAGAAATTATAGAACAGTCAGCTTAACTTCAGTACCTGGAAAGATTATCAAAAAAATAATCAATCAGTCTGTAAGCACCTAGAAGATGATAATGTGATAAGTAACAGTTAACATGGATTTGTCAAGAACAAATCATGGGAAAGCAATCTAATATCTTTCTTTGACAAAGTAACAAGCCTTGTGGATAGGGGAGAGCAATAGATGTGATATATCTTGACATTAATAAGGCTTTTGCTACTGTCTCATGTGACCTTTTCCTAAGCAAACTAGGGAAATTTGCTTATATGAACCTACTATATGGTAGGTACATAACTGGTTGGGAAACTATATTCAGTTATGACTGGGTCCCGCAGGGACCTGTCCTAGGTCTAGTTCTATCTATCTTCATAAATGATTTAGACATTGGCATGTAGAGTGCACTTATAAAGTTTGTGGATGATACTGAGCTGGGAGAGGTTGCAAGCACTTTGGAAGACAGGATTAGAATTCAATCCACAAACATTTTGGAGTTGAGCGCGACATGTGCATACTCAGCAGTTCCAGTCACATATCCAAGACAAGTTGGTCCAGATTCTCACCAACAGCTCAACTGCATTGTTTTTTATGTGAACAAGCAAGATGGTACAAGGTCCCACAGCCTTTTCCAGCAGGCAGTCAAATTATGGATCTTGTGTATTCAGAGCTCGGTCACTCTAAAAACATCCCACCTGTCAGGGCCCCAAAATGGTTCGGCAGATCTGAGTGAAGCCTTCAATTTAGGCCATGAATGGTCTCCCAACACAAATATTCTGATTTAGGCCTTTTATATAGAGGGTTTTCTATCCATGGACCTATTTGCAATCTGGCAGAACAGAAATGCCCCGTTTCTGCTCCAGGGTCAATATCAGATGCTTTCCTATTTTTGTGGGACAGAGACTTCCTCTATGAATTCTTTCCAGTGCCCCTGATTTCCAGAGTCGTCATACTTGAGCAAGATCATGGCAGAATGATCCTTATAGCTCCAGCCTGGCTAAGACGGCTGCATTAAGACCTCTACAGTCTGTCTTCTCAGGAATCCTTACCGTTGTCAGTGACTAAAGACCACCTAATACAGAACCATGAATGAGTGTGGCACCTAAATCCTCAGCTATTGGACCTCACAGCATGGTTCATCAGTGGTTGAGTGTGTAGGAAGTACATTGGTCAGCGGTTATCCTGAACATTCTTTTTAATAGTAGAAAACTGTCTACAAGAGCTACTTACCCTAATTAGTGGAAGCATTTCTTCATCTGGCAGCTTCCCATAATGTGTCTACAACTCAAGCTAGCATTCAGTCAACCCTGGACCATCTTTTAGCACTCAGCTTGGTTAGGGTGCAGCTAGTAGCCATTTCAACTTTTCATCCTCAAGTAGAAGACTGTTTTAACTCACCCCATCACAACCAGATTCTTGAAAGAACTCAATAGATTATTTCTGCCAGTGAACCTGGACTAGGACTTGAATTTGTTGCCTGTGCATATGGAGCCTCCTTTTGAGCTGTTGGCATCATGCTTTTTTCTGCACCTTTCAGCATAGGCAGTATTTTTTTTAGTGGCCATCACCTCTGCCAGGAGGGTAAGTGAACTAAATGGATTGGTCATAAATCCACCTTACACGTTTTTCTACAAAGACAATGTCCATCTTGGACTGCTCCCTAAATTTCTCTCTAAGATGGACTCTAACTTCCCCATAAACCAGTCTACCTTTTTATCTAAAGAGGATATGGGCCAAAATGGCCTCTTCCCAGCACTTTGTGTCATAAGCAGAGCATATAAGAAGTTGTGCAATAACAGTTCAGAGTCTCTTCAAATGGTTCACCAGTTGCATTGTAATGGCTTGTACTGCTAAGGGACTAACGTCCCCTGTTAGGCACATGGAGCATTCGACTCAAGCACGGTTAACCTTGGCTGCGTTTCTGGCATATGTTCCAATTGTCGACGTTTGTAGAGCAGCACCATGGTCCTTCACCCTTGCCTTCACCAAACATTCCATACTGTCTGTTGCTTCGAGGGAAGATGCAAATTTCAGCAAGGCAATCCTACAGTCCCTCTTCCAATGAGACTCAGAGCCCCACCTCCTTGGGTAACCACTTGGGAGTCACCTGCACTAGTGTTTCCCAAACAGGTGTGCCACAGAATTTTTTTGAAAAGTACATGAGAGAACAAGGAGGGGAGCCACCTTCTGATTGGCCATTTGCCTCACTGCCCCACCTCATCCAGGGGCGGAGCAACCAATCAGAGTTCAGTCTTCCTTTCTTCCCTCCCGTGTGAACAATGGGCTCCTCTCCTGCAGCTGGGGGTGGGGAGAAAAGCACCTGGCATTTGAGGCGTGCCGTGTCAGAGAAAAGGTTGGGAACCACTGACCTACAGTGTAATGGACATATATAGGCACTCGAAGAAGAAAAAATCACTGACCTTTTCATAACTGTTGTTTTTTGAGATGTGTTGCATGTGTCTCTTACATGACCCACCTCCTTCCCCAGTACATCAGAGTCTACCATCAGGCTCTGGCGCAAAGGAACTGGAGGAGGGGTAGGGCTTCTTCACCCTTTATACCCTGGAGGAGCTCAGCAGTGTGCAGGGCTGCCCCTGTGGGTTCTATTAGGGAAAATTCGCTGGCACCAAAGCCCGAGGTGTGCACATGCCTACTGTGTAGTGGACATATGCAGCACAGCTCAGAAGAACAGTTATGAGAAGTAGTAACCATTCTTTCTCTCTAAGACCTTTGCAGCAAAGCCCAACCTTCCGTCATGCATCGTATTAATAAAGCCCTACGGAAATCAGGAGAACACACTACCTCCTAAAAGACGGGAATGGCTATATGGTGTGGAGATGTAGTTGCCTGAGCAATGCTGCTAGTGTTCAGCTTTATGAGAAAGTATTCCATGACTGCTGCTGGGATGGACCTAAGCTCAGAGAAGCTTGTTTCCTCCTCAATTGAGGAAACCTGTTAAAACCTTCCTTGTAGGGGCAGCTAGTGACTGGCACTCCTGGCCATTCTGAATCCCAGAGCATTAAAGGTACTCCAGGATCCTGCCCAGCTGCCCCTCTGTATCCCCAGGGCTTTATTGCAAATTGTGAATCTGGAGACATAGCATTAGTGATGCTTCTGTCAGGCCCTGTAATACAGCAAGCTGGAAAATACACATTCTCCGTAGACACTGGAGACATAAATTCCCTTTTGACTTCCACGACCCTTCAAGAACTAGATGTTTGGCTGTTGGCAATAGGTTCTCTTACCTCCTCTCCCAATATTAATACTGCCACTAAAATGGGAATCTATTCCCAGGAAGGATATGTTCCCTGTTATGCCAGTAGACAGCAAACCTTCTATTCAGACGTTATCATGTCAAATGTTGGATACCCAGTGTCTGATGTTCATAATGGAGATTAGAGCAGTGCAGTATTACATGATAGATCACCTCTTGGACAGTTGTTATTTGAAAAAGAATATTTTTCAGGAACATATTTACTCTCTATCCTAAACTACAAATAGTTAGGAGCTATCCTGATGCACTCCAAAGAAAATTTTCTTGATAGTTACATATACAGACAGAAATCCAACATGTACTTAATTCTGAATAAGGACTTAAATGTAACATATAGCATGTAAAATTAAGAGAAAGTAGCTTTTCATGTTCCTTTGGGCAAGTAATTTAATTTAAGTAATTCTCTACTTCAGTGCTTATCTGTGAAATGGGGATTATAATTCTTCCCTAATTTTGAAAGGTGCTGAGAGAGACTTTATTAATGCAAACTATTATTACTGCTGCAGAGGCTTTTCACAGTTCTAATTGGTTAATTTATGGTTACTGATGTTCTTTGTGAAAGGTGCACCTGCATATCTGTTTTATATACTTTCCCTTTCAGTTTGTGAAAGAAATAGACAATGAGAAGAGAATGCGGCTATTGCAGTTTGTTACAGGAACATGCAGATTACCAGTTGGAGGATTTGCTGACCTCATGGGTATGCAGAATAATTCTTCTAATGTATTAGCTCATTTTTAAAAGGACAGAACTGTATTGTGTGATTGTTTGTGAACAACTTCTGTTTTTAATGAATCAGACCAAATACATGTCACTAGCTGTTCTCATAAATCCCCATTATATTTGAACCATGACAGGTTGGAGAGAAACATACACTGATCTCAAATGGTCTCAGGCACCCTTCAAAACCATTGCTTTAAGTTTGTGTATTTCACCCTGTAAATGGTTTGATCTGGGTGGAGCTGAGTGATTGAAGACAGATTTCTTTATTCTTCTATTGCCAGTAAAGATAGTCCTGTCTTTCTGAAATGCTTTAGATTTGACGTGTAGTATCTTGTCTACTGTGTTAAGGAAAGTTAGCTATATCCCACATTTTCTCAGCTGCAAATGTGGGCATCGCTCTCAAAAACTGGATTTTATTGCAGGGAGCAATGGACCTCAGAAGTTTTGTATTGAAAAAGTTGGAAAAGAAAACTGGCTACCTAGAAGTCATACTTGGTGAGTACACATTAGGTTAGAATATTATTGTCTTTCTAATCATCCTTTGTTACTGATAACACTTGCTAAAATGTTAAAGTAGTCTAATGTAGCAACATTGTGTTTGGGACTCTAGAAGTGATTCTCAGAAATATAAAGGGGTACAGAGATTAAAAAACACAAATTAGCTCTGTCCTGGAATCTGCTTTACAGACATAATCACTCTCTATTCTGCAAATCCTACCTTAGCTTTAGCTAAAGTGGAGAATGCCCAGGACTTTTTGCAGTCAGGCCCTAAATAAGTAGGGATAATCCATTTGAACTGAATCCTACTTTAGTGTAGTACCAAAAATCTTTTATAGGTCTTTCTTTAAACCTTAGTGATCCCATAATTGTTTCCGGTGGGTAATCAACATTGGTTTTTTACTTGGTTTACTTTTTTATTGCCTTCCACTTGTTTTTCTAGCCCACTGTAGCAACAATACCCTCTGCAAAAGTATTTTACACTTTTACAGTGGAACTGCCTGTAAAAGGAAACTGACGTGCATTACACAACCCTAGATATTTTCCTTCTGCAGCTAGATCCAGATGTAGAGCATTTCTTCTTTGAGTGCTTGCTTATGTTGATTCCATTGTAGGTGTGTGTGCACCTCCATGCACGGTTACTGGAATTTTTTCCCCTTAGCAGTTCTCATAGGGCTGGCTTTGGTGCCCCCTGGAGCCCCACACACGGCATGGTGTATTTGGTGCTGTCGGCCCAACGCCCCCTCATTTCCTTCTTTCGGCCACTGATAGTTACTGGAAGTGCGCATTGCTTGCTGCCTCTGCAAGTCTCTCTTAGCGATTTAGTGTGAAGTGTTCTCCTAAGTAGTTGTTAAGTAGTTAGCGTTGCAGTTGTTAGTGTAAATAGTTTCGTAGGTAAGGTAGTCCTTAGGGACCTCCACCCATCAGCAGGGTCCCGATCGCCAGGCTCTAAGCCTTGCAAGTCCTGCGGAAAAGCCTTGCCACTTAGCGACCCCACGATAGCTGTCTGAAGTGCCTCGGGGAATCGCACAGGAAGGACAAGTGTCAGCTCTGTGAGGCGTTCAGACTGTGAACTCAAAAGGAGCGGGAAATCCCTCTGAAGGCCTTGTTGATGGAGGCAGCTCTGAGACCGGTTTCGGAGCCATCCTGCTCCATCTCGGTACTGAGCACCGCGTCGGTGCAGAGCGCTCCTCCAGCACCGGAACCATAGTGGCACCGAGCTTCTTTGCTGTCGAAGAAGCAAAAGAAACAGCAGTCAGAGAGGGACCGCTGCCCCACGCAAAGGAGGGTCAAGGACGCGGGGTCGCGCGCCGAAGTGACACAGACACAGTGGGCCAAGCAGTCTGTAGAGGAACAGGCCTCACCTAGGGCTCTGGGCCCTCACAGAGAGCACCCTCCGACTCTGGGGAGCGGAAGAGGGCCTCTGCAGCTCGTGCTGCCGTCAACGCCGGAAGCGTTTCAAGTGGCAAGCGAACGGATGGCTCTGCCTCCTCCAATGCCAATGCCCTGGACGTAGCAGGCAAAAGGGAGGGCAACCGGCATTGAAGGGAAAACCCCCCCCGATGGGACTCCCCGCATGGCTGTCACCACAGAGACGATCGCCACCCTTGAGACATGGATCTCCAGGGAATGCTCTCCGTCATCGAGGCGGTCACCGGAGGCAGGACCCCAGTGGTGTCGACACATCACTGCACTCAGACCCTGGCACCAAAGGCAGTGGTCCCAGCAGGATGGCACTGGTCCCACTCTAGATGGAGCAGACACTCCCCATCGACTGCCAGGCATCGATCTCGGTCCCCGGCACTGAGGAGTTCACCCGTGCGTGCACGGTGCAGAACCCAGTCATTGGCATCAGAACACTCACCCAGAGAGGAGCAGCGTTATCATCGGTCCTTGGCACCGAGATATTCCCCGGCGGCTCGGCACCATTCCCGCTCTTCCCCCCACCGAAGGCCTCCATTAGAGAGGCAATGGTCCAGACGGCGGTACTGCCAGTCACCAGATTCACGGGTGCATCAAAGGGACAGGGTGACCAGATACCGCTCCCATTCTCCACGGCACCGCCCTGCAAGAAGGGGGCCAAGCACAAGTCGTCGCCGCTCACCAGGGAGCGAGTGCGGGACTCCGGCGAGGACAGAGCCCAAGCAGCCCGCCCTGCGCAGACCCATCGACCTGGGGGGCAGGAACAAGGTCCGCGTCAGGCCATGCCAGGTTGGCCTAAGGGCCAGTGGCCAACCCATTGGCCCTATTGGAACCCCTGGGGGCTTCCCTGTGACCACGGGGCCCTATTCCCGCATATCCTCAGGGAAACAATCTGCAGCCCCGGCTCCCCCTGCAGAGGCCCACAGCTCTGCTTTGGAGGTGGAATCCAATCTGCTGGAGGGACATCCACAGAGGTTCCCCCCCCATGCCCTGGGGAAGTGCCACCTCCTCCAGCCCTATGGCAGTCATCCTCCTCCTCCCTGGACGAGGGGCGCTGTTGCTGGACCATCGGCCCCCTGGGATGATTTCCAAGCACACCAGGAACTTCTGAAGAGGGTGGCCTCCAATCTGGGGTTGGAAGCGGAGGAGCTGCAGGAGCAGCCTGATGACCTCTTCAACATCATAGCGGTAGCACCGGCCTGGCTCACCCTGCCAGCACATGAAGGGGTCCTTAGACTGGCTACGGGTCTGTAGCAAACACTATCCTCTCTGCCTCCAACCTCAAAAAGAGCGGAGAAGAAGTATTACGTCCCCACAAAGGGGTTCGAATGCTACTCATGCCGTCCCGCTCCCTGGTAGAGGCAGCTGCAACGAGCGGGGCAGGCAGGGGCAGCCCGGCTCAACTCCAAAAAATAAAGATAACAAAGAGCTGGACTCGTTTGGGAGGAAAATGTATTCCATTGCCAGCCTGCAATTCCACTGCTAGGGAAGTATGCTTCTAACCTCTGGACTCCGTCAAACACTTTGGGGAGGCCCTGCTTCCAGGGCAAGCACCGGACTCCTCCACCGTCTTGGAGGATGGTAAGACAGTGGCCAGAGCAGTCTCTCAGGCAGCCTAGGATGTGACTGACTCAGCTGCAAGATCCATGGCCTCTGTGATCTCCGTGCACCACTGCTCGTGGCTGCAGTCGTCTGGTCTGTCCAAGGAGGTGCAACAGTCCATACAGGACCTGCTGTTTGATGGAAGAGCCCTCTTCTTGGAGCAGACAGACACTGAGCTCCATGGCCTGAAGGACTCCAGGGCCACGTTGCGCTCATTGGGCCTTTACACGCCCCAGGCTGCAAGGAGGCAGTTCTGCCCACAGCAGTAACCTAGGTACCAGGTGCAGCGCTTTGGGACCTATAGAAAGAGGGATAGAGACAGGAGTTGGCAACGCTGGCTGGCCCTGCCCTCTTCCTCAGTTAACCCGCCAGCTCCCTCCCGGCACTTGGGCAGATAGCACCACTCATTTTGATGGTGCACTTGAGGACAGCATTCCAGTCTCAACACAGGATCCAACATCCCTGCTTTTCCTGAACTGACTTGCCCCCTTCCTCCCAGCATGGGCCCATATGACATCAGAATGTTGTGTCCTGGGCACCATTGCAGTGGGATATACCCTGCAATTTTCTTCCCCCCCTCCACACACTTTCCCATCCTCATCCCTCTTCAGGGACCCCTCTCACGAGCAACTCCTTCTAAAGGAGTGGGAGAACCTTCTTACACTGGGGGCTGTGGAGGAGGTTCCACTGGACGTGAGAGAAAGAGGCTTCTATTTCCGCTGTTGACTCAGACCCATTTTGGACCTGCGGGGCCTAAAGAGATATATCAAAAGACTGAAATTCCACTTGGTCTCCCTAGGCTCCATCATCCCCTCCTTGGATCCAGGAGACTGGTATGCTGTTCTCAACCTAAAGGACACACCTTTTCATATATCGATATTTCCAGGACTCAGGTGTTTCCTCCTGTCTGTGGTGTGGGGTTCCCACTGCCAGTTGACAGCCCTCCCCTTTGGCCTGTTTGCCCTGAGGGTATTTACAAAATGCATGGCAGTAGTAGCGGCATATCTCAGGTGTCAAGGAGTGCAGATTTACCCATATCTGTATGACTGTTCAATCAGAGGCAGGTTGCGGGGCCAGGTTCAAACCAGGCTAAACTTCATGAAGGCCATATGTCACCATCTGGTCCTGTTGGTGAACAAATAAAAATCCGCTCTGGTGCCAGTGCAGAGGATAGAATTCATTGGGGCCGTTCTTGACTCGATGCAGGCCAGAGCGTTTCTGCCACATGCTCAGTTCGAAGCCATGACCAACCTGATCGGCAACCTCCCCTTACAATGGTGCAAACCTGCCTGCAGTTGTTGGGCCATACGGCAGCGTGCACCTAGGTGCTTCGTCACACACGTCTGAAACTCAGGCCACTCCAGCTATGGTTGGCCTCGGTGTATGCCCCAAGCAGGCACTGCATGGACAGGGTGTTTATGGTGCCCCCGCAGGTCCTAACCTCCTTGGATTGGTGGTTGGACCCCCAGGCAGTGATGAAGGGGATGCTTTTTGCAGACCTGGAGCCCTCAATGACTGTGGTTTCGAACGCTTCAGACTCGGGGTGGGGTGACATATCAGCCCCAGCTGCAGGACCCAAGGGACCAGGAACTACACATAAACAGCAGGGAGCTTGGGGCGATCCGTTTAGCATGCAGTGTGTTTCTTCCCTTCCTGAAAGGCAAAGTAGTTCAGGTCCTGATGGACAACACTGCCCCGATGTAGTGTATCAGCAGGCAAGGCGGGGCCCACTTCTCAGCCCACTGTCAGGAGGCAGTGAGGCTGTGGAGCCTGGTGATAGGCCATGATATTCACCGGGTAGCGCCACATCTCCCTGGTATCAAGAACGCCACAGCACACCATCTCAGCAGGACTGTCTTACCTTCCCACGAGTGGTCTCTCCATCCGTCAGTAGCTGACGTGACCTTCCGGAGGTGGGGGTTTCCCCAAGTGAATCTCTTCACCTCAACGAGAAGTGTAGCCAGTTCTGCTAACTTTGGGGGCTAAGATAAGGGAGCATTGTCGGATGCCTTCCTGTTTCCCTGGTTGGGGGGCTTTTGCACACTTTCCCTCCCATTCCGTTGATTCACAAGGTCCTGTTAAAAATCAAGAGGGACAAGGCTGAGGGTCATTCTCATAGCACCTGTGTGGCCCAGGCAACACTGGTTCACAACGCTTCTGGCGCTGTCAATGGACGCCCCCCAGAGTTGCCACGGTGGCGTGACCTGCTTTCTCAGGATCAGGGGCGCCTCCTGCACCTGGAGTCCCTGCACTTGACGGCGTGGAGGCAAATGGCTGAACTTGGAGGAACAAGCTCGTCACAGATGCAGGCAACACTAATGGGTAGCAGGAAACCTCCACAAGGTCATCATATGTAGCCAAGTCGAAGAGAGTCACTTGCTGGGCTGCAGCACAGGCGATCATACCCCACCAGGCGCTTGGATTACTTACTGCACCTTAAGCTTCGTGGCCTACCTACAGCGTCATTGAAGATGCGTCTGGCCACCATTTAAGCCTTCCATCCTCCAGTTCACAGGACATCAGTTTTCTCTCACGTCATGGTGGCTAGGTTCCTGAAGGGTATAGAAAGACTCTACCCCCAGGTCAGAGATCTGTTACCCCCCCGGAACCTAAATTTAGTCCTCTCTAGGTTCATGGGGACATCGCTTGAGCCTTTGGCTACCTGCCTCTTCTGCTGTTATCGTGGAAAGTGGCCGCCTTAGTGGCCATCACCTCATCTAGGAGGGTGTCTGAGATCAGGGCACTTAGCTCGGAGTCACTGTACATGATCTTTTATAAGGACACGGTCCAGCTGAGGCCCCATCCGGCCTTCCTGCCCAAGGTGGTGTTGCAATTCCATACCAGCTAGGACATCTTCCTGCTGGTATTCTTCCTGAAGTCGCATGCTGCAGAAGAGCAACAGAGGTGGCACACACTGGATGTACACAGAGCCCTAGCCTTCTACATAGAAAGGACAAAACCATTTTGTAAGTCCATGCAGCTGTTCATCGCAGTAGCCAACAGGATGAAGGATTTACCTGTCTCGTCGCAGCAGATCTCTTTCTGGATAAACTCCTGCATACGCTTCTGCTATGAACAGGCAGAGGTTTCCCTCCTGGGCAACATCACAGCTCACTCAACTAGCACGCAGGCTTCCTCTGTGGCGTTCTTGGCGCAAGTGTCTATTCGGTCATACGCAAAGCTGCTACATGGTCATCAGTGAGTGAGTAAGACTTTTACTTCCTACCATGCCATTGTTCAGCAGGCAAAGGATGATGCCAGCTTCGACAGGGAGATACTGCGATCAACCAACTTATAAAATCTGAACTTGCTTCCAAGGTACTGCTTGCGGATCACCTTCAATGGAATAGACATGAGCAAACACTTGAAGAAGAAAAGACGGTTACTCATATTGTAACTGTTCTTCAAGGTTTGTTGCTCATGTCCATTCCATCATCCATCCCCCGTCCTCGCTGTCAGTGTTGATGTCAAGAAGGAGCTGAGGAGGCATATGGACAGCAGTGCCTAATATACCATGCCATGTGCGCAGGGCTCCAGGGGGTGCTGAAGCCAGCCCTATGAGAACTGCTAAGGGGAAAAATTCTGATAACCATGCATGGAGGCGTGCACGCAGCTACAGTGGAATGGACATAAGCTACACATCTCGAAGAACAACTGTTACAAGGTGACTCACCGTCTTTTCTTCTAGCACTGATTGTGCCCCCGTTGATAATTCAGTGCTTGGCATATTTTGATGGATATGTTAGGCCATCAGTTTATATTGCATGTCATTCATTAATGTTCTGGAGTATGGCAGGGAAGGCACAAATGACAAACTGAGACTGCTTTTTGGAGTGTGGGAAGGGGATGTATGGAACTAGTGCTGTAGAGTTCAGACAGATGTTCCAGGAAAATATCAAGTATGGAACACAAAAAAATAGAGCCAGGATATTCAGAAATAGTGAATAGCTGTAACTCTGACTTCAAGTTTTTTTATACAGCAGTTTCTTCCCTTGTCACTGCACTTCCTATAAAACCTTAATCTTGGCTCACACCAGCTGTCTTTTGTAAGAATATCCTTGGGCAGGTCACATGCAGTCATTGAATCTGGAAACTCCAGATTGAAAAGCGTGAGCTTCTGCTTGAGCTACAAGATAAAATCTGTTAGCACTAGGCAACTGCTGGCCCATTACCCTCTATATGGGGTGCAGTCACTATAAAGAGACAAAGCCATGTTGTCTGTGTTGGTCACGTAAACATCTAGCCAAAGGAATGACACAATTACTTGCCAGTTTTGAAAGTTGTCTCTCTATGAGACCTGCATTTCCTAATGTGGTGAATCTGATGCAAAGATGAATGAATGCCATTCAGTGCAATGTCTGACTGTTTCCTTTTTAAACCACTAAATTTGTTCTTTTCTACATCACAAGAAGCTCAAATTTCTCATGACTTTAAAGTTAAGTTAATTATTATATGTTGTAAGGATAGTCCCCTTTATTCACTCTGAAATAACTTCAGCCTTTCAATAAACCAGCCAGAACCTGCCTTTAATGTATCATCAAGGCCTGGAGGACGCGACTGTAAAATTTTGCAGCAAGGTCCCCATATTTTGTGGCATTCTGGTACAGTACACTGGAAATTTATATGGCGACTTCATTTAATTTTTTTAAAATATTGTGAATAAATCATGAGTGCTGTCTGTTCTGTGATTAATTTCTCCACCTGTGAAGGGATGGGGAGGCAGTTTGGGACTGGGTAAGCACATTAGCTTTGTATTCCTGCTAAAAGGATTAGCAGTGAAAACACTTGAGTATGAACATTAAAACCTAAAAATGCCAAGTTGAGAATCAGTGTATCATTGAGAGAAAGGGCAACTGAAACCTCGCAAAACTGCTGTCTGCAAATTGAGAAAGAGAATACTGCTTCTCTTTTACATACGATTCCCATTTTCAAGGTTATTTTAACAACAATTTATTTAAATGAAAGTTGAGACAAATATTCTGTGCGAAGGGGTAGAAGCCACCTTATATTTGACAGCTGCACAACTGGAATACACAGGGCTCTGTCTCTAACTTAATTTTTCAGTTGTCGTAAACTTATTTCCAAAAAAATCCGCATTAATCTGGTCTCATTCCACCAACCATAATACATTTTATATTGGAAACATCCTCCTGTGATTTAAAAAATAAAAGCAGAAAAGATGCAACTTACTCTCTCTTCAGTAGACTTGTTCCTTCAGCCATTTTCCTTTTTCTCAGGGGAAAAAATAAGTAATTTTGAGTAATATTTCAAGGGCATACACCTTTAAAAGTGACTAATGATTTTGGTTGTCCAACTTAAAACACTTTAGGGATCTGATTTTCAGTGGATGAGTGCTCCACACTTCTGGAAGTCTAGTCTTTCAAGTGTGTCAAATTTTGCACACAAAAATAGAGGCATCTGAAATCACTGGTCACTTTTTGAAAATGTGTAGATCCAGGCTATGAGTGGATTTTTTTTATTCTCCATCTAGCTATAAAATAAATAGTTGTGTAATAAGTGAGACTTCCATTTTGGATAGTGATGAATTAAGAGTATCCTGGATTTATGTTCTTGGCGCATCTGTTAGTGAAATGATTGTTTTTGTTGTGGTTTGATTTTTTTTTTTAATTCTTTTTTAGAAGTTGTTTAATTTTTATTTTCAGTTTCAACCGCTTGGACCTGCCACCCTACAAGAGTTATGAGCAGTTGAAGGAAAAATTATTATTTGCAATTGAAGAAACGGAAGGATTTGGGCAAGAGTAATCGTGTGAATTTGCACCTTGAAGAACGTGAACTTGTGTGATGTACGTTCTTCACTTCCTCTGCTTGTTGCACATCTCATTGTAAAGTAGACTTGACTAGGATTTATTTAAACAATTACTAGTGTGCAAGTAAAATCCTGAAATTTTATCCCCACTAAATCTGGATTTCTACAGAGCCCTTCCAGAAATCAAATCAGCAAATTATATGGCTACAAATGAAATCTGATCTAACGAGACATTTAATACAGCTCTGGGTTCTGCTTTGTTTCACTATTCATTAATTAGAATGTGTCCTCCTTAATGACAGGTTTTTAAAACTAGTTTTTGTCTTTCCTTTTTAGTAGCATTTCTTTGCTACTGATGCACTGGGAAGTCCATTGGTAACTGCAATGCTGCAGCATCCTCATAAGCATCTTTACAACAGTGTTATTAGAGCCAGCTTGTAACCAGCTTCTGGGTTCTATGAGCAGATCTATTGCTTGTGCTGTTGTTTCTTACTCAAGTGTGGCCTGACTATTTTTACCCTTCTGGAGCTTGTTCTCATGTCGTCTTGATTCAGACTATTGCTAAGGGGATGTAGAACTATTTCACGCATCCAGGGTGTAGCCTTTAAAAAAAAAAAAAACTTTTAATTTTGGCATGTCAAACACCTATCGGAGGCTGTGGCTATGTTTGAGTGCCCTCTCATATCTCAAAAGAATTTTGATCCATGTCCATATAATACACACACTTAACTTCGGATACAATATTAACACTGTGGTACTTCAACACTCATTTTGTAAAAGATGAGATCACCTGGGATTGCAAGTAACTGCACTGAATACCTTTGCAGATTGATGTTTCTTGTCCAATGAGTTAATGGAAAGTCGACTCAATGTTACTGTTAAGTGTCCAATTAAATAGTTTGCTTGTAAGATTTTGTATCCAGTTGTCAGGAAGAAGTTTAGCAACGTAACTGAATTCTAAACTATGGGTATAAGCAGCCTCAAAATTATATCACTTATAATTTTGGTGGAAAACTGATCTGCTATAATTGGCTAAGAGACTGTCAGGACTGGAAAATTTAGTCAAGGATTGCAACTGTTCTAATGTTGCTATAGCAGTAAATTCAATAACTTTGTAGAGCTTAGAACTAATGTGTTCAGGTTAAATCATCCTTGAGTTTCTTCTGAGCAGTAACTTCTGTAGTGTGTTTTCTTTCTGATTTGGACCGATAACACTTTTCACTTCCTCTTATAATCTATTAGTATTACAATTCTCTAGCAGCATACAATAGTATTGTACATGATATGTCCTCTTTTGGAATTAATGCACTTTCTGTATCTGGTCAGCTCTCTCCCAGCCTTCCTCCCTTGGGGTGGTTAAACTTCCGTGAGAGGAGTTTCTAGCTATGGGAAGGGAGATGATACTTGAAGTGGCAGTACTGCGTGTTAATGCAGACCTGCACTGTGACACTCTGGGGGAGAAGCCCTTTGGAGGGCTTCTAACGTGAGAGCTGGAAGAGGAAAGATGGGGAACTGTCAAATCGAACTTCCATCTTGGAAGAAAATGTTTAACATCTATTATGTGGGCTTTTCTGTACCAGATCATGCAAAGGGATCAATAGTCCCTCGGTGTGCTTGTAAGAAGGGGGGACGGTTAGACCATTGTAGTGTTTTACTTCCTTTGCCATGCATATTCCAAGAAATGCATGTAAACATTGCTGATTTTAGAGAAATTGACCCACTCTTATCTTTTCTGGTGGATGAGAACTGACCTGAGTTCGTCTTAGCTGAAGGAATGTCTGCCAACTCCCAAAACATCTGATGGATATTTTACAACATATAGCTCATGGAACTAAAGCCTTATACATATTTTCTGTCAATGTTAATTCTTATAATGAAGCCTAGTTATCTAACATATTTACAAGAGAGTGATGACATAAAGTGAGATAATGCAAGATTAAGCTATGGAAAATAGTTTGTGTTCTGCATCATGATTCATGTAGAGACCTAGAAATATTATTATTGTATAAATATCACCCAAAAGGCTTTCTGCCCTATATTTTTAAAATAAAGAATAGTAATAATTGAAATAGCTATAGCCCTAGTTCTATAGGGTGAGGCTGTTTAATATTTTTATGGTTGAAATGTTTAGTTCAGGAAAAAGGTAAATGCTTGTATATATTTTTGCAGTCTGGGGTCTGTCTTACTCCATTTCTTCCTTTAACTTAAATGGCATGTTTATATGTCTTTACTGCTGTATTAGAGAGGGGGAAAGGGGGCTGGATAGCCCAAGCACCAGAAGTCATGTTAAAATATTGCAAATAGGAAATACATCACTGAAAAATAAATCTGTAAAACTAAATATTGAATTTTGGCCAAAATGTTAACCTTTAAAAATAGGTTTATAGTAAATGTTAAATTAGCAATATTTCTGAAAACAGAACTAAACTGCTTTTAAAATACATTTTGCTTTGTAAGCATTGTAAATGCTAACAAATCTGTTAATTTTTAACAGCATGTTATGTTGAAATAAAAAGGAATTAATATGAGCAATTGATGCACTCTTCTGCTCTTTATGGAGACCTGGGGAAAACAACGTGCAAAGCACACAACTTGGTGTGCCAGGTGATAAGTAGAGTGAATTGGACTCCAAGTGAGATCTTCGGTAGAGATTAATGAACATGTATCTGCCTTTCTTAAGTTGATTTAGCAGCCTGTAAAGTGCAGTAAACTGACACTTTGTCTCTACTGTATGCATGTAAGAATGTCAATTATTCCAGTTACACAAGACTTACACTAACTCTATTTGAGATTTTGCCTTATGAAGATGTTAATTTTCTCATAACAGAATTTTGACCCATTGATCTTATGTCTAACACAGTCTGGTATTTCTGGGTAGCTCAGAAAATGTTGATGAAATGTGCAATAAAAGGGTCATGACTTAAAATTTGTTTCAATGTGAAATTTTCTGTATATTTTTAATTCATCCATTTGGTTGTGTAAAAAATAAAATGGTGACCAAATTTATTGTGGTTTTAATTATATGGCAAAAAAGTAAACTATGGTGTACCTCACCATGTACCGGTATTTGGTTCATGTATTCCTGACGCTGTCCTGGATTGATAATCGAAACATTTTCCACTGTGTTGGTATCTCCAGCCCCCCTCCCTGTGTGTGCGTGTGCGTCTTTTCATTTTCTTTCAGAATCACAGTTATGAATATGTGCTCTAGTGAACTGGTATATTATGAACTGGGATGAGCAGCACTGGATTGTAAAATACTGTATTGAAATTCCATTGTTGAATTTTCCTTGAACTGTAATTTCAAACACTCAGGTAACTGTAAAAGTATCTCAGAAAGTCAAATACTTTTATAAAAGTACTTAAAGAGCTGGTCTCCCTGTCATCATTTCGTTTCATGGTATGAAACTTGCAGTGGTATCGAATGTTCCCTTCAGTAATGGGAACGGGAAGGTTTGCTTGGCAGTTCACTTCTAGGAGTGGCTCTGTCATTGTTAATTTCAGAGATTATCAGTGTGATCACATTATGGCAGGTTTATGCCAGGACGTATGGCTGTGATGGAAACCAGTGTCCTGACTTTTAGGAATTATTTTAGTCACAGTTCAATGCTCCACCTGGATCTCATGCCTGGTGTACAGTGAAAACCATGGTCTGAAGAGGCAAGGTCTAGATCACGGGGCTGCTTAAGCTGGAGGGAAAGGAAATGGCATTGGGGGGGGAATAGAATTAAATGAGCTGTTGCACATTTTGGCTTTACACTACAGCAATAACCAAGATGACGTATGATTGTGACCCAGCTGTTTACAATTTCTTCTTGCCTGTGTGGACAGGAAGGAAAAATATCTATTAAGGAACAAAGCTTCCGTATAAGAATCTCCCCAAGATTGAATCACAACCTCCTGGTGGGACCACAACTAGAGTTTATTGTGCTGATCTGTACTTAACATGGTAACTTTTGTAATATGGACAGGGCCATGGATACAGCCCTCATCATTGACATTTGCCGTGACACGTGAGGTTTTGCGAATGTTTCTGTGACCAAGCCTGTTTCCTAGTTCTTTGTGTTTATAAAAATGAAGGGGAAGAATCTTGTTTTAGTGGGACTCATCCTAGTTGCTGGGGGTTTTTTGTTTGTTTTTCTGCACATCATTACATGATTTGGTACAAATTGACACAATAGGGTGTCCTCAGGGCAGACCCAAGACTGGAATACTAAGGCTGTTGCAGACCAAGTACATTGGCATGACTGGGGTGGGGAACGACGATGAAGGCACCCAAGACAGCAGTCGGAGAAGGGTGCCAGGATTGAGGTGCATTAGCCTGCACTAAAGATGGCAACTAATTCATTCCATTCGGTCTAATTAGTTCAATGTCAGTAGTCTAATTTCAGTTAGCTATGTAATTGCATTCTTTGCTATGATTAACACTGCACTTCTGGGCTGATCAGATGATGAGATTCTAGTTAGAGAGCTCTCTGGCAGACAACCATTGGTACAAATGGTACCTTAAATTGACTTACAGCTTTGCCCACAAACTAAAGAATTGGTCCCAGCATGTTGCAACCTTTAGATAAGTCTGGGTTCCTTGGCCAGCTCTCTCCATCTTACTGCAGGTCCATTTCTTCACCTGACTCCAGGAGACCATGACGTAGTTCCTTCCTGCTACGTTCCTGCTAGCAGAGCTGCAGCTTCCTGGCCAAGAAGCCTGCTAAGAATGTGCTAGCTATTTCACAGCAGGACTTCCAGCTCCACCCCCTTTCCCACTGATGGTTCTGATTTCTAATCTGTTCCTCCATTTGCCACTGCTTTTTTCCTCAGGAGGGGGAAAACCAAACAATTGAAGAGGTAAAGCAACTTTTCACTGCCTTCAAGTTTCTTGAAAAGTGCAACAGTAGTAAAATAGTGAGCTGTTCACTAAACGCAAGAAATTTATATTTGGCCTATCTGGGTAATGTAGAGCAATGTTCCATGGACCAGTGTCGGTCCCTGAAACCTCCCTGACACAATTTAGGAGGGCTGCAAGCCAATCCCTGGTATCAAAAAGTTTGAGACACACCGATGTAGAGTTGAATGCAGGGAAAGTAAGTTTGAGCATTTAAAGAGTCAGAGAAGACCTTGATGTAAGCGAAAACCTGCTCATCTGAACCAGGCCAGTTACAGAACATAGCTGGCATGAAGAGTGTCAAGCACCAGTGTAAAAAAAATCTACTCTGGCCACTATGCAAAAGACATTACTTAGTCCGTGTCTTAGGCATCCATTGCAAGTTCCCTGGGGTTTTGAAAATCTGATTCAGACATTTCAGCTGTGTTACAAATTACCATCAGCTTCGTAAACCCGAAACACACTTGCAGTGTCGGTGGGATTTTGGCAGTGCGGGCTGATGCCTGATCTGTCTTTTGTAGGACGTAATGGAGGCCAAGTTGCACCCAAGTTCTGAATGGTACATCAGTTCTCTTGCCTTCCCAGCCACCCTAAGGCATAGCTGTCATCACACAACTGAGAATAAACATCCTTCCCACACTTCTGTTCCTGCTGCTGTGACAAAGGAGGAAACTAGAATAGTGGTTGATGGGGGCGTGCAGTGAACAGCATCTGAAAGCTATGGACGTATTGCAAAAATTCAGTGGGACAAATCCAAGAGCAATCAGTCTGGTGTAGTCCTGCGTATTAGCAGAGCACAGCAGATTCCTTGCCAAAGGATGATCTAAAATAGACCGTAGCAAAGATCATTCAAATAATAGCAAATGGGTTTGCTTTACTTAAAGCACCCCAATGTATTCTTACTAGGTCAGTGGTTACCCCATGAATACATTGATAGCTGTGGCCCCTCGCTTCTCTCTTTGGAAGTGCACATGGGGTAGATCCACAGGCATGTGGCTTTTGCCACATTCATAATTCCACTGCCTTGTTCTTCCAGTGAACTAATCCGGGGACACCAGTCTGGGTCTGTGCCCCAGACTGGGAAATGCTGCTTCAAGCCATAAATGGAAGAGCCTCGCAGCACAGCTGGGCGTGTCAGCCTGTATTCACGGCAACAGTTCTCAGATGGTACGTTAGCCCAGTCATGCGCAAGCTTCCTTACTCACCTCAGGCCCCCGGTTTTGGGACGGAGCATCACCCATCAGCCAGTGAGGTACAAGAAGGAACTGAAGTGAGAGCCCCGCTGCAATGGTGAACCTTGGTTTATTGTGTAATGATGAAAGTGTGCTTGTGTCTTAAGACTTGGCGCGTGTAAGCAGCGACTGAGAGGACGTACCTCGCTGACCGACTGGCGACGTCCCGTATGTGGCTGCAGGGCAAAGCTGACAACGTTCTAGGAGGGTGGAGGAAAATAGTCTGGAAGGTTCCATGAGATTCTACGAAGGTCCAGAAGGTTCTAGGAGGTCAGTGAGAAATGAATCACCTACAGGTGCACTAAGAATAAGGTATTTGCAAGTTTAACGAAGACGAGACACTCCTCACCTGTGGCGCCATTTGGTCTCGGGCTGGCCTGGATCCTTTGCTGAGGTTCGGATATAAAGGGTGGTGGCACAGGGTACTGGGACAGGGAGCGTGTTCCGTGCACGAGGGCCGGGAGGGAGGTGGGAAACGGCAGAGAGGCAGGGGTGGGCGAGGGCGATGAATGGGGCATTGAATAATGCCCAGAGAACTGAAAGGGCTATTGTGCAGGGCCGTCAAAGGCAGCATTGCACCCTTCACCCACAAAGCCGACGATGGCCTGAGGCAGTCAGGGTCTCTGCAGTTCACTGAACCAGTGTGACAGGCTCTGAGTGGGACAGCACGCACCGCTAGCTGGGACGGTTACATGCCTCCAGGGGACACGGATGCTGTGAGCGGTTTAAAGGGGTAAACGGGAAGTAATAACGCCAGAGCCCCTAGATCTTTGCTCCCGGAAGCTAAGCAGGGCCAGGCCTTGCGAACACTCAGACGACGGACTTGCGTGGAGAAAGCAGGTGCAGCACGTGGCGCTGCCGATGCGGAAGGTGCCACTCTTCCTTCCGAGGCCGATTCGCGCACACGCTGCCCAGCATGAAGTGAGGTGCTGTGCTGTCTTTCCGATGGCTTTGAAATCTGAGACCCGAGAAATCTGAGGTCATCAAAACACCCCGGTGGGTTTTGCAGAGGCAGGAATGCTCCGCCTCAGCATCCTGGTCAAACTGCATTTTGAGTACATCCATTCTTCCTGCCTGAAGTGGCCCCTGTATTTCACCTACTAGATGCTCTATTCCTCACTTCCTGTCCTAACCTGCTGTGTAGCTTTCCTGTAGGCTGTTAAACAACCATAATGTTGTCCCCTGGAGGCCGCTGCACTTCACACTAGAGGAAAGGGTGTTTGTGTGTGGAAATTTGGGATTTGTCAGCGTACAAGGCCTCATCTAAAGAAGAATATTAATAGTTAATGCCTCAGCCAGGCCCTCTGTGGATGGATCGCTAGGGAGCAGCATTGTGCTTTGATCCTATTCAGCTACTTTTCTAAGTGCCGAACGTGTGAGGGGTGCAAATAGTTGAGCCTGAGAATCTGCATTTTCCATTGCTCTGGCTGCGCCAGGCCGCTGGCCACCCTGCCTTCTCCTCCCACTCTGATCTGCTTCCAGGCATCTCCTTGTGCCTGGAGTCCGGCATTTCTCATCTTACAGACAAACAGCCCCCTATGTCTCTCCAGCTCTGCGTCACTAGCCATCTCGTTGGTCTTGCTGCTGCTCTCATTCTGCTCCCCCTGCCCCCACTATGTGTCACTGTCCTCCCCATACAACTTGGCATAGGGACTGAGGCCTCCTCTAGGCGGGGTGACAGACGATAAAATGGCCTCCTGCTGCTGTCCGAGGCACCACTGGGCATGAAGGAGGTGGGTGCTGGAGTGAGAAATGGGATCCTCAGGCAGCTGCCAGCAGGGCTGAAGAGGGGGGATGGAAGAGGAGGTACCAAGGCCCTGGGCTTGGGCAGGGGGAAGATCTGGAAAAATAAAGAAATGGGGGCACAGTGAACTTGATGTACCAGGGCCCCACATTTCTCTTGAAGGGCCTGGCTGCCAGCACCGGGATCATTACCCACTTACATTCCTTCGCCCTCTTCATCCCTTCCCCCTTGCTTTGGATGCACAATGTCTTGGAGCCAGTGCACTGGGGCTTAGTGGCTAGTCAGGCAACAGGGTAAGTGCCTGTTGAGTGCAGAAGGACCAGTGGGACTCTGTCCTCTCATCCTTCAGGAATTTAAGTGCTAATATTAGCATTGCTTCTCCCTAGAGCATAAGGGCTAAATCCTGGCCACAGCCAGTGAGACCCTAAGATACCCTTGGTGTCAACTGGCAGAGGGCCCATAATAGTTGTGTAACTCCCATCAGACCTGACACACTCACCACACCTCCCACACTGCTGTCATCATGGGAAGTGTCAGATGAAAGCTGGTGACACAGTTAATGACCCCGTGGGATGGAGGAGTTGGTAAGCGTGTAAGGAGTTATGCATGTGTGCTGGAAATACGTTTCTGCTGGGGGCAGACTGGATAAGCAAGTTTGTCATAGACAAAGGAATGTTGCTTTGTCTGTTTGCCTGTGTCCCTGATGTAAACTGAGCAGGGCGTTGCCGGACTCCATGGGCAGTTCATTTGCATCTGTGGTAAACCGCCATTATCAGGCGGCTAGAGTCAGCACGGTGGAGGAGATGAGTCAGGATGACTCTTGGGACAGACAATAAAGTTGGGGACTCTAAAGAGAAGCAGAAGGGGATCCGATTATCCATCGCTGAGGGAACCAAGGGGGCAGGGCTCTTTGAAACTACGAACAGCGGATCTCCACCCCTTGGGTTGGTGACAGTAAGTAGTAGTTGGAGGAGAGAGAACTGCTTTAGACAAAGCTTGGAACCTGCTGCGGTCGTGTTCTCTTTAAAGCGTGTTACACTTTTGTTTTATTGGTAACCATTTCCTGTTTCTAGTAACTCAGGCTCAAGCCCAACCCCCTTCCGTCTACATACAAGTCGTGCTAACCCAAGGTTCACGTCCAGGGTACCAGGACAACACGGGGGTGAAGAGTCAGCCTGAGTCAAGCCAGGACCAAGGGTTCAAGCCCTATTGCTTCACTGTGCAGAACCATATCCACTGGACTCAGACTCTGGAAACCCACCAAAAATATCCCACAATCCCATGGGCCAACGCCCTTTGTCCTGTGGATAGTCAAGTTTTCCCACATTGCACCACGAACAACGGGCTAGCATGGCCACATGGGGGGAGTGTGCTAGGAAGTCTGGGTTATGGGGGGTTGGACTTGGGCCTGCATAATGTAGCCTAGATTCTGGAACCCCAGGTTGGGCCACAGGATTCAACAATTCCTAAATCTGGGGTCACAAATGTAGATGCTCAAACCACAGGTTAACAAACCCAGGATCTGCTAACAGGAGTTCTACTAACCCTGGGCTTATGTTGCAATGTAGACATAACCTCTCCGTTTGAGGGTATTTCTGCCAAACGAACAATTTTATGCAACAGCGATGATCTGTTGGGTATGTTACATATGAGCTAGTGGTTAGGTCATATGGCTAGTTATTAGATCCTATGGCTGCCAGCAGCAGTGCAGAAATAAGGGTGGCATGGTATGGCATTGCCACTTACTTCTGCGCTGTTGCTGGCAGCAGCACTGCCTTCAAAGCTGGGTGGTCAGAGAGCAGTGGCTGCTGGCCGGGAGCCCACAGGTGCCAGGGCTTCACAAATTAACACTGCAGCACTGTGATAAAGAGGCAAGAAGCAGGCCAGCCTGGGATGTGAGGCCATGGAAGGGAGCACAGGGCAACGGGCTGAGAGGCAGCTGAGGCCAGGCATGCCAAAATGCAAGTTTGCCCAGGGTGCCATTTTCCCTAAGGCCAGCCCTGATAGGAAATGATTCCACTAATCTCCCCATCCCTGGATGTAACATTGTATCTCCCCACTCATCACAGAGGGTGGGGGATTTGACTGGAATGTGCCATGGGAGCAGCAAAAATCCTGATGACTAAGATGCCTGAAACTAAACATGGCCCTTTTGCTTTCTCTCTCTGTGTGTTGCAAAAATAATGGCTGAGCTGATCACGTGTCTGCTGACTGGGAAAGCTGGATGAATTATTCATTACAAATAATTTCTCCTACCAATTTCTTGGATTTTTATTGTTTGTGAATTATGTGCCACCCCATTGTGGTTTTTATGTGTATGACTAGTGAGTGATTGCATTTCAGTCTAATTTGTTTGCTAATTAATTGCAATGAGCATTCACTCTTTGTTATGAGAGCTCATCAAAAAGGGTGACAAAAAGTTTGCCAAAAAATTTTTTTCATTGAACTTCCAAATTTTCACGTAATGTTACCCTGCTCTGTTTGATGTTAAAGCAGTGTGATAGATCTTCCAGAGAATAGAAACAATGCCATGTCACTGAAGTGACCCCAGCTTTCAAAACAGGTGTGCCCTCTTCTGTTTCAAATGATCTATGAAACTTACAAATGTTCTAGATAATACTGGGAGCATTTCAAAATGGTATCAGGCCTCCCTTCCGGTATGGCAGCTCTCCCTCATGGTGATTTACACCAGCATTCAGGATTCTGTGAACACCTGGCTGAATAAAACACTCATTTACAGAAATAATGAACTGATCCAATCAATCACAGCAGTGGAAAGTGATTAGAACATGAAATAAAATAGAACTTCCTAACTACATTCAGCCATGGTGAAGTAGGAATTTCCCTAGTCAGTAGACTTGCACCACAGAGCTGATTAAAGACAGCCCATGTTACCACAAAGAGTCTGCCTAACAGAAGGGAGTATGAAAATCACAAGTATGCATATGCACAACATGCAGCAATCTGAAATCGAATAAAACTTTTTTTTGCATGTTTTTTATAATGATGGTATACAATAGCAGTCTCACTATTTTAGTAAGCCACTGTGTGTCAGCTCCTCTTTTTTAGCCTGTGAGTGTGTAGGCAAGTTGAAATCCTGTTTGCAAACATGAGTTGTGAAAAACGCCTTGCCTTATGTGCTGGAAAAGACACTAATGTGCTCACCTTTGCTCCCCAAGTCCTGGCGTGCATTAGTGCAGTCCCTGGAGGGACTATAGACTGCATTAGAGCAGCGATAAAATGGGGGCAAGAAGCAGCATTCAACTGGAGCAGTAGCTTTGGAAATAAGGTCTAGTCTACACTAGGAAAGGTTTGCAGGTATAGCTGTTCCAGCATAGTTATATCAGCAAAGGCACGGTTTACATTAGGAAAGAAAGTGCTTTGCTGGTTTCGTTTATGATGGTTCAGCAAGTGAAATAGAGGCAAAAGTCCTTTTGTGCCAGTATAACCATCTCCACGAGGGGTTTGCTAGCATAGTTATGTCATAAAAACATCCCCCCTCTAACCGATGTAGCTGGCAAAAGTTCTTACCATAGCCCTGGCCTAGGTCAGCGCTAGGCTCGGTGTTGGGGGATCATGGGTCTGACTATCCAGAGGCATGAGTGAACAACCAGCCACTGGAACGTCTCCCCAGGTCCACGATGCCTTAACGTTTTCCTAGCCAAGCCTCTCCGGCCTCAGCTGCCCAGTGGGGCTCCAGGCAGGGCCCTGGCTGGGCACGCCCGGCTGCGTGACTCAGGAGCTCAAGCTACGTGATCCCAAGGTCACTGGCTCGGGAGTGTCTGCAAGGGCAGGGTGAGGAGCACCCTGGGGAACAGCCCCCCAACGCCCTATATCCCCAGGCCCCTATAGCCCTCCAACCAGCCCCCAAGGTCCCTATAGCCCCTGGGACCCTATAGCCCCCAGCCAGCCCCCTATAGCCCCTGGGACCCTATAGCCCCCAGCCAGCCCCCGGGTCCCTATAGCCCCTGGGACCCTAGAGCCCCCAGCCAGCCCCCCGGGTCCCTATAGCCGTCTACCCAGGCCCCTATAGCGTCGGTCACCCAGGAGAAGGAAGGCGGGGTCCGCAGACGTCACCGCCCCGCCCTAGCGACGCAAGCTCGCGGCGCCCCGCGTTGCCCGGCGTGACGGAAGCGCCCCCCCCCCGAACGCTTCCGGGGCAAACCAAGCGTCCCTCCGGCAGCAGCGGAAATGATGTCAAACCCCGCTGGGCCCTAAACCCCGCCCCCCTCGCGGCCGGGCGGCCAGACTGCCGCAGCCCATTGGCTGGCGGAGCAGGCCGATCGGCGCCGCGCATGCGTGCTGCTCCCCGCGCCGGGCCCGTGGCCGTGACAAGGCGGCGTCGCTCGGCTGGGGTCCGGCTCCCGGGACAGGCCGGACATGGTGAGCGGGGCTGGAGGGGGAGGGGCGGTCGGTGAGCGGGGCTGGAGGGGGCGGGGCGGTCGGTGACCGGGGCTGGTGGGGGCGGGGCGGTCGGTGAGCGGGGCTGGTGGGGGCGGGGCGGTCGGTGAGCGGGGCTGGAGGGGGAAGGGCTCCGCGGGGTGGGGCAGGGCAGGAGGGGTCCGGGCCGCAGCCCCCGGCCCTGGGTTTGCCGCCCAGGTCAGAGCCGCTGAGCCTCGCCCCCGCGTGGGGGCGCACGGCAGCGCGGGCGGGGCGGGCCGGGGCGGGCGGGGACTCGGCTGCCCGAAGAAATGCGAGGAGCCCCTGGCAGCGAAGGGCCGCAGCTGGGTGCTCGGCTGAGCCCAGGGGAGTCAGGACCCGACTCCCGTGGCCGTGGCGTTGGAGCCCGACGCTCCCTGCCCCCCGTGAACATCCCAGTCCGGAGGGGCGCGCGGAGCAGAACAGAACCGCCTCGTCTCGCTCGGCGCGTTGGGGGAAATGCGAAACTAGAGGGTGTCTGGTCGCGATGGACCCTTATGCTCCGGCCCTTTTGGAGTCAGTGGGCCCCAGGTGGCCGCAGGGGCCTTGGTGGGAGGAACAGCTGCAGGGTTGGGGTTTAAACAGAAATAATAGCACTTATAAAAATCATATCCGGGTTAATAGCAGTCACCGGCTGTTCATTTTTCCAGTTCCCTGACCTACAGTTTATTGGTTACAATCTCCTTTCCTTCATTTTGAAATTGGGCTGTGATTTTCCATGCCTGATAATCATTTTAAAATCGTTCCTGATTTTCCATGCTGGATAAAATGGCAAACTGTAGTTTGCAGACGCATAACACATCCCATGTTGCGTGGTTCCCATAGCTGCCAGCAGTTAGTATTGTTTTAGGCGTGGCTGCCTATTCTCCTGTGCAATGGTTTCCTTCTTCCCCTGAATACAAGCATGTTTCTTTGCTTGTAGAAGTCTGTTTTACCTGTCAGTTGCGTTATGAAGCCCAATTATTCAAGGTGCTGAATGCCCCCGTTCTCTTTAATGGGAGTTCAGCGTGCCCAGCACTTTTCAAGGAGCACCAAGCACCATGCAGAATTGTGACTAGGTGACTCAGATCGTGAGGCTCCGTGAGTTAGATCCCAAGTGAGTTGTGATTGACATAAGATGGAGCATTCCTAGGAAAACTTTCAAAATCTTTCAGATTTCAGTTGATACTAATTTTACCGAGATGACAAACGGATAATAATACCTTCAAATATTTCTTTCTATGTCAACTTTTTAAAATAGTAAAGTGTTGGCAACAGTTAGGTACTAATTGCCTCTCCTCTGTAAATCGTTGTTGTCGGCTAATGGTTGTAGACCAGGTTTTCCCCTCATGTGCTTTATTTTTGATAAATGAGGAGGGAGGGGCAGGAGGAGACTTAAACCCAACATCTGATATTTTTTCTTACTTGTTGGTAAATTCCATGCATTTTTTCAAAACAAGTGCTTCTGTATTATCATTTGCATAACTGTAAAATAACAATAGAAGTGCTAGCAGCCCTAATGAGCAACCCTACAATAACAAACCAGTGTATGTGTGGTCTTGTATCCATGAGCAAACCTATAATGAGAAACTAATATGTAGGGTTGCCATGAGGGGTGTGGACAAAGAATGAGGGATGTATGAGGGAACAGGTTTCAACTTTCCAAAAGGTTATTATGACAAATGACTGAGAAAACAATGGGCTTGAGAACACAGACAAATTGCACCTTCAAGACGACATGTTGCCTGATCTTCTTTTTGGTTTTTGCAGGCTGAGGTGGAAGAAACGCTGAAGCGAATTCAGAGCCAAAAGGGAGTCCAAGGAATCATTGTTGTTAATTCAGAAGGTATTGTCTCCCTCTGGCTATGTTTCCTAAGGATAAAACAACAGGAGTCCTGTAGCACTTTAAAGTTCTGCAGGCATAAGCTTTCACGGGCTGCAACCCGCTTCGGCAGATGCCAGCACCTCTAAGGAAGAGCTGTGAGCAGGAAGAGCAAGCTAAGAGCTGATCTGTAAATGAGGTCACTGATGATCAGATCTTCCTCATATTCCTGTGCAGCCTGCCTGCATTTACCAAATGTCTCTCTTTCTAAGAAACCTACTAGATTTGTTAGTGTTTAAAGTTCTACAGGACACTCATTGTTTTTGCTAAATACAGACTAACACGGCTACCCCTCTGGAACTTTCCTAAAGATGTCACTTTTTTAGAATAAGCACTTTAAAGTTCAATTAAGTTGCTATTTACAAAGAGATTAAATGTCTCTTCAGATGCGTTTTCCTTCTGCAGAGAGGCAGGTTATGTCAAGCAGCCTCGCTGCAAGCCTGTTGAAGTCAGTAGCATTGGACGATGTATCTGAGAGCAGAATTTGCCCCCATGCATTTTAGGAATCATTTTGCAGCCAAGAAGAAGGATATCGAAGTGCATAGAACGTAGCACAAGGCAAGCTCATTTTGCCAATACCATAAGGTTTTTGTGATGATATGCAACATACATTAAATCTTCTAATGCTTCATTTTAATTTAACTAGTAGGTTTCTTAGAAAAAAGACATTTGGTAAATGCAGGCAGGCCGCACATGAATGTGAGGAAGATCTGATCATCAGTGACCTTGTTTACAGATCAGCTCTTTGCTTGCTCTTCCTACTCACAGTTCTTCCTTAGCGGTGCTGGTGTCTGATCTCTGGGAGGAAGAAGGTAAATGTTTAGGCTGTGCTTGTGGGGTATATCTCTGTAGCATACTAGAAGGACAGACCAAATATTCACAATTTGCTGCTGCATCAGTCCCATACTATAGCTTAAAATAAATGTGGCTCTTTGGCTTCTGCCAGGGTGCTGGTGCTGGAAAGGCCCCTCAGGAAGAGGTTGTGTGGGAGGAGAGCAACTGCTACCTCACCATCCCTAAGGATAGGTCCTGGCCACGGCAGTGCACTGATTCAGTGAAGCGGCTTATAAAGCACACCTGCTTCCAGAAAGAAAAAAAAAATTAAAAACTCTGAATGTTACACAAACCTGTGGAGGGCTCTGGTCCCAGCGGTCACGAGCAGCTCAGCTCTGCTACCATCTGTGCTCCTTGCGTGCTTTTCTTACAGCCAAAAAAGAGGATATATTAGTGGCTCCTAGTGGAAGTTTCTCCTTATTTCCAGCTGCCCTTTGGAAGGAAGATTGGAGGGCTGCAGAAGCAGCTGAAAAGGAGGGGGAATCAGTACCATGTCACTGGCAGTCCAGTTCCCACACTGTGGCACGTGGAGTTGCATGACTGTCGTGCTGTTTGGGTTTCCTCTGCTGCAGGGCAGCGTCTGCATCCTAGCTCTGCCCCCCAGTTCTGCACAACTCTCCGAAGCGTTTCTAGACACACTTTGTTTCAAAAAGTTTTTTAAGAAAAATCCTAAATGTTAAGCAAAAAACCCCTTAGGTTTAAAGAGACTGTACAGATGTGTCTAGTAGGTAGCCAAGAATTAAGTTAGTTAATAACGGTAACCTCTGGGACTATCTCACCACACTTACCGTGTCTCTCCACAGGTATTCCTATCAAAAGCACGGTGGACAACTCCACAACGGTGCAATACGCAGGCCTAATGCACAGCTTCATTATGAAGGCGAGGAGCACTGTCCGAGACATTGATCCCCAGAACGATCTGACGTTCCTGCGGATCCGCTCCAAGAAAAATGAGATCATGGTTGCTCCAGGTAAAAGCCCCTCAGCTTCAAAGCCTCTTGTTGGGTTTCCTTTCTCACAGCATTTGTTAGCTGTCCCTGTCAAGCTTTCCATGGCACAAAATCTTCGTAGCCTGAAAGTCTACCAGCGACTTTCTAATTTAGCGTATGCTGTAGCTGTATCCCAAGAATTTCTGGTGGTATACTCAGTTCAGAGCTGGGTCTGGTTACTACTAAACTGAGTCTGCCTTTTCGTTTTTAGGTGTTGGAAGGAATCAGTTTTCCCATATCACTTCCAGTCAAATTTCCAGTGTAAATTTGAAAAAAGGGTCTCTCCTGTTTTGTCTTTTTCAAGATAAGACCAGAAGAGTCTGAAATCAGCAGAATACATTTTATTAGTCACTTCAGACTAGCGCTGCTAGAATAACTACTAAAATGAGCCTGAGTGGGAGGCTGGCTGCTTCTCAGAATTGGAGGAGCACGCGTATTGTTTCAGTACTCGTTGGTTCTAGAATCTCAGTTTGAGGCTGTGTCTACACTAGACTCTCTTGATTTCCAGCCACTGCTCAGATCATGTCTAGATGATGTGGTTAAACACCAGCAGCAACTGGTAGTCTATAAACACTGGAACTAGCAGTGATTGGTGGGACATGTCAAGAGAAAATGCCTCGTGGCGAGAAGGCCAGCATGTTTCATTAAAGCACCGTAGTGTCAGAGAAAACTAATGCATTATGGGTGCAGTTCACCCATGTGTGGAGGCTCAGATATGTCCCTCCACATCACTTAAGACCTGTGGTGAAGCTGTGATGAGTAGGGGATTGTTTAGGTTGAGTGACTGCACAGAGCAGGGGTCCTCTGTGCCAGCACAAATAGATTGTTATACACTGGAAGGAGCTGGTTGTGGCTGCACTGGGGGTGCAGCTGAGAGATTTAGGCTGGTGTGGATCTAATGGTGTGGAATCGCCATGTGGAAGATGCAAAGGGGTAGTGAGTGTTGTTCCAGAGTATAGGAATGTGAGTTAAATTACATTAGCTGGGAGCATCCCATTCTCTAGAGAGGCTGGAACTATTCCTCCACAGTAAGATTAGAGAGACTGACCAGATTTGTCCATGGGAAATACCTGTCAAAGCCACCTCACTCACTAATGAACACTTGCTGGCAAGTATTTTCATTTTCTCATACTACTTTAAAGTAGAAGGGGAGTTGATGAACATTTAAGTAGCTGACATTTACTGTCACTAATCAACGTATGATAAACATGCAAGGGTAAAAAAAACAAAACGAGAAAACAACTTTTCTTAATCTGAGGTCTAACAATGGAGGAATAACTTCCTTTTTTTCCCTTGCAGATAAAGACTACTTCCTGATTGTCATCCAGAATCCAACAGAATGAGAGTATCCTAAATTAATCTCTCTCCCCTCTACTCCCACCCCTCCCCCGGCAATATTTCTTTTTAACTTAATAGCCAAAAACAAAGCATTAGTGTTAATTCCATTGTGCCACCTTAATAATGGACGACCTTGCGCCCTTTTTTTGTTTACAGAGAAGTAAAAGTATCTTTCTTTTGTATCACTAAAATGTCATTCCATGGACAGATATGAGGATTGAAATCAAGTGACTTGGGCAGTCAGAAATGGACAGATTTCTTTGCGTTTTGGAAGATAACTTAAAATAACAGAAATTCTAATAAGTGTGTTCTAAAAAACGAATCTTTGTGGTTTGCACACTCCTGTCGATTCTATCGTTTTAGTTTTGAATGACTGTAAATATGAAGCTTGATTATTCACAACTTACTTGTCTCCTTTTTATTTTGCTGCTTTTATGATTTATTTTGAAAAGGTCTTGCCTTATCAAATCAATAAAAGTGTCGTCAGTGATTATTTTTGTCATGTCTCCATTCCTTTTCTTGTGAAATTTTTTATGGCCCTTTGATGACTGAACAAAGCTCTTAACTCTCCCTGAGGATGTTCCTACTGGGACCCATCTGTGCCTTGGGTAGCCCACCTGAAAATGCCAAGGTGAGGGCAGGCTGGAAAAGGAGAGCTGATTCTCCCAGAACTGGTGGGTAACACTGCAGTTAGTCACAAACAGTGTTCCTGATTTCCCACTCTGATTATCAAGCAGCTACAACAAGAAATACACAGCCCCCTTTATTGCTTTTCAGTCTGTGGCTCCCAATCAGGAACTAAGTCCAGTAAAATAAGTTATTTAAACACTATTCTGTTTACCAAAATGTTCTTCTGATCCCCAAAAGGTCAGCCACATTAGCAGATCATTATTGGTTTAGATCTTACCCAAAATATCATGCTGCCAGCCAATCCTTTTGTAACTAAAACTAAAGATTTATTATAAAAGAAAAGAAACAAGAAAAGAGATATTAAATGGCCAAAGCAATCAGATATGTACAAATGACTTCAAAGTCCATATAGATCAGATTCTCAGCAGAATTGTGGAGTTTGCAGGCTTGTACAGTTCCTCTGGAATACATCCAGTGCTAGGATAGGTCTCTGTCCTTTGTTTCACAGCTTTAGGTGTAAAATAGTTGATCCAGAGGTAGGAAGGAAGCAGGAATAAAGAGAAGATGGAGATGGTGTAGCAGACTCATAGTTTCAGGCATGTGGTTTGTCCCACACACAAACACAGCACGTGGGCAGGGAAAAGCACTTCCAGTCCTGTCTGCAGGCATCTCCCTTCGTGTCTGGATGACTCATAGATGCAGCCTTGGCTTCTTTCCCTGGACTCATTGGATAGGTGATGGCCCTGGATAAGTCATCAGCGCTGATGCTAATCTGGGGGCTGTAACAGCCCCAGTTTTTGGATACAGATATATCACACACATCCATAATTTACAGTACAAAGACAATAGATACACATAATATCATACTCAGCAAATTAAAACCTTTCTAATAGCACCTGACATGGCATATTTTGTAAGAATCATTGCAATTTTGTCATATTGGTATTAAATAATATGAATGGTCCCTGCTCCTCCAGCCCGTGTCACATCAACCTCGCAATGTTATAATCCGTCTGAAGGGTGAATTTTGTTATAACCTGTGATGGGTGAATTTTATAATCTCTCTGAATTGTGACTGTTTAAAAGGGAATGGGCTCTGTAGTAGGAGTGGCCCATTATTTTCAAGCATTCCTTCCTCTCTCCCATTACCTTTAAACCAGGGACAAAGAAGAAAAATACAATTGCCCTGGGGGGGGGGGTTGTCCTGCGTAAGAACAGCAGGCTTTCATCTGTTGGAATTGCCATTCTGGTACAGTCCAATAATCTGTCTAATGAGGTAGCTAGTCTTGAGCATTGACTGACAACAAATGCTTCAGAAGAGGGTGCAAAAATACTTTTCTGACTCCTGGTAATCAGTTTATCTCTGAAACAGTAGAATGGGTTGCTCTTTGTTTGTAGTGTACACGCAGCTGCAAAGGTTTGGTTTGTAAACAATTGAGGCATGCAAATTGGTACCTGCCTGTTCAAATGGCTATGGTAACCTGCAAATAATGTGAATATACAATTGCACTAATTGGTCAGGCAAATTAGATGCACAGTTGCATGGGAAATAGCATTTCCCTCTTTTATTAAAAATAAGGCTCTAAATTTCTAATCTGTCTTTCAGAACCTTGTTTGAGTCAATATCCTATAGAAGTTTTCAGGGTAGCTATGTATGTGATTTCTTTTTAAATGTTGCCTTTTAGTTGTGCACATCCTCTTATACCTGTGCCATGGGAAAGGGTAAGTAGGGCACCTGCCTGGATGTCATGCTATTTATGATGTCCGATTTTACTCTTCTTTACAAACGAAATATCCCTCATTTCTAATCTCTCCCGTATGAGAGACCATCCAGCTTCCATTCACTTGTTCCTCTGTGAGGACCTTTATTTTTGCGTCTTCTAAGATGAGGTGACTGAAACAGCAAACTCTCCAATGTGAGGATGTGCCATTGATAGCCATAATGGCCCCTGTAGTAGTTCCAGTATGTCCATCAATTCCCTAGCTTGGTCACAGTTTTAGCTATCACGGACCATTGAATACTAGTTGTGATGGCAACCACAGCGTGCTAAGGGCTGGCATATATATATATATACACACACACACACACGGGCAGGGATGTGTAAGACAGCCACCTAGCACATCGTAGTTAGTGTGTGTTTAGGCCAACCCCAAGCACATTGTAGTTAGAGAGAGTGTGCGTGTGTGTGTGTGTGTGTGTGTGAGTGAGAGAGAGAGAGAGAGAGACAGAAAAGACACTCCCTGCCCCAAGCAGTTCACACTATAAGAACAGTAAACATTTTGTTCTTTAAGGGGTTACCAATTCAGAACCCATCATTGTGCACAAGCTGTTGAAACTCCAGTGGTCTGTGTTGTAGGCAGAGCCTTGTGTGCTTCTTGGCATAATAGGACAAAGTATTGCAGCAAATACTCTTACATTCTGCAGCAATGTTTATTTATTGTTGCTCCATGAAATGTGCTTCATTCCACCTGCACCTGCAGCTCGTAGTTTGAAGATACTCCGTGATGTGCAGTTAATCAGTGGTTAGATGGTGGAGTTTTTTGTTTTGTTTTTTTTTGCTTTGTATTTTCTGGATGATTCAACTCTTTGGAGGTCAGCAACTATGATGTTGCCTAAATAGTCCCCCATCTCATGTGCCAGGGAGGAGGGGAACTTGCAAACAGCTTCATCTTCCCCAGGCCTCACCTACTGCTCTGTTCTGTAGGCAGCAAAGCGCCCCAATGTGCCCTTCTGGTTTTCCCTGCTCCAGAGCTTCAAACTGGACTCTCTCTCTGGCTCCTTGCCTCCCCCTCACTACCGGGTTCTAGAGAATAATGGAGGGAGCAGGTGCTGTAATTATGTGGGCAAACATGCAGAGCAAGAGGGCTTGTAGGCATGTCCCAGAAAACAAAGAGCCAGGTGCCTGGCTGCAGACAAATAGTGAATTCTACAGCAAAAATGCTGACCTCTGTAGTAGCTTTGAAAAACTGCCAAATTCAGTGGCTACAGAATGATGGCGGACCCTGAGTGAGATGACTAGGGCAGTTCACAGCTCTCAGAGCCATTGTTCTGGACTCTTTGCAGACTCTGGCTGGCATCAGTTTGCACTTGAGTCATATTTTTTTAGGTTATCTTTGCAATCAGAAGGCTAAAGACTTTTCTTTGTATGCAAAGCTGAGATTTGGTACCTGCATGAAGGGGCAAATTCAACACTGCATGAAGGGGCGAATGCTGCAGCAAATGTCATGATTACAGAATACGTGAGGCCCTGGTCTTAGTACTTTGCATTTGACTGTATGGCATGTCTCGACTGCCATCATGTTCTTGTCGTGCCTAGCTCTGCTATGCCCAGCAGATGCCCCTCATGCACCGTAATTCTGACCATGCATACTTAATCTAAATAACTTTTGTTAATCAGACTTTGAGACAGTTGTGCAATGAGATGAATGTTGTAAACAAATGTCTTTTATGTACTACATCCTGACCAAATGTGTTGCCTATTAGCTTTGATTCCTACCAAGGATGTGATGGGTACACATTATATTTGTTTAGGAAACTGGGGTGCTAAATATTGTTGAGTGTTCCTGTCCTCAAAACTCGGTACCCCTCCTCTTCAGTGAGTCTGCAGTTTCAACCATGCATGATTCAGTGGGTTCACAGATACTTTACATTACATTCTGCAGCTAGAATTGCTCTTGATGTAAAGCAGTGATGACATAATGCATGTAAATTGTCATAATTTAGTTTAATTTAATTTTCACTCCATAAAACAAGCTTGAACAGATTGGAGTTTCGCTCAGGGTTCCAGCGGAATGTGGAGCCAAGAGAGAAGAAAACAATTTAGTACAAGCCTCAGATATATGCTATATCCTTCCTAATCAAATAAATGTTTCTGGCTGGAGCTTAGGGCCTGTTTATTCGGTTTTCACATGTTGCTGGAAATATGAATTGAATGGCTTTAATGCGGTACTCAGTAACCTGGTTTAGAATGTTGCCTTAGGACAACTACCCTTTAGTCCACAGAAATCTTCCAGGTGGAACATCAACTCAGCTAGGTGTTTGCCTAGTTTTACAACTGGCTACATAACAAGCACTAGCAAAGTCAGTACAAACTACAATTTCATAGGAACAATGACTTGCTTTTCCTGCTTTCTGTACTACACATGGAAATGTAAGTACAATATTTACATTACAATTAATTTATTTTATAACTATAATAAAAATGAGAAAGTCAGCAATTTTTTAGGAACAGCGGGCTGTGACACTTTTTATTTTTATGTCTGATTATGTAAGCAAGTCATCTTTAAGTGAGGTGAAACTTGGGTACACAAGACAGATCCGACTCCTGAAAGGAGTACAGTAGTCTGGAAAGGTTGAGAGCCACTGGCACAGACCTACGTCAGGCTTACACTAGGAGCACTGTGCCAGTTTATTCTCTGCTAAGCACTCCTAGCATGGACACAGCGTGAATCAGCAAAACTGCACTTTTGCCAGCATAGCTGCACCTGCACTAGAGGCTTTTGGAGGCCCAGCTATGTTGATTAGAGATCACACCTCCTCACACCCCTGTCCAACGTAGCTTTGCTAATAGAAGTTGGTAGTGTAGACCTCTCCTCCTCTATTCTGGTTTAAGGAAGTGGCACAGGAGGCCCTAAGACCTAATCCACACTCAAGATTTAGCAGCATAGCTAGGTCAGTAATGGGTGTTATTTTTTTTTAAACCAGGATGGCTCTACCAGCAAATGCCCTAGTCTAGATGCAGTTATACTAATAGCCCTGCTTATAATGGTGTAGGTACGGCAGCTCCCTGCACCAGCATAAATAATATTGATCTAAGCAATTTACAGACAAGATCGTGCCCACACTAGAAGGTTTGCCCAGATATAAACAAAGCCTAAACTGGTTCTAGGTCACCAAGAATCCTCCTGCACTAGCTAGGTTTAGGGCAGCTTTGTAATGTTAGAGTGACATAATGCTGTTCTAACTCGAGAACCCGATCTTCTGTATTGTTAGCAGAATGCCTGGACCCCTCCTTTGTGTTTTGAATCTAATCTCGTTCCCACTGAAGTTACTGGGATTTTTGCGAGTGGTTCTCCTTGTACTCTGTATTCTCTGAAAGGCTTTTGGATATCAGAATTTAGAGCTGCAGAAATCACTAGAAGGGTTATACCCTTGTATTAGCAGTAGGACCTCATTTATCTGAACCTCTCTTACGCAAAAACACCTACTACAGGAAGCTGGACTGGTGACCCTGGCATGCCTGAATAATGTCTCCTAATTTATTTGGATGAATGGAGTTCTATAGAATTACTGTCCCGATCTCACAACCACATCTGCATGGATGGACTTTGGGGCATTGAAAGGGACTGATTACGTAGATTTGACTGCAGGATCAGGATCAAATCAATAAGGAAGAAAGCTAATTCCTGCCTAATAAAAAGAAGAAATCTCCATACAAAAAGGAACTTGCTTGTGTCTGCCCAGCATACAGTTATTTAGTTTGCTTGGTCTAATTTATTACTATTAGTTTGCTTTTCTGTGTTAAGGTTTAAGGAACTTTCAGCTTGAAATCCTATATCAGGAGAGGGAGGGAAAGAGGGAAGGGAGTCTTGTGTTTTTTAAACAACATTTGGTTTATTCAAACTGAATGCAAAGAGTCAAGTTTACTTTTCACGACTTTTTTTTTATATTTTTTCTTGTACAATGATAATCACATATATAAGTTTCTTTTATCATCAATTTAAATTTGTTTCCTCCAATATAAACACTAGAAGAGAGAATTTGTTTTAAAACAGCTGTTTCTTTGGACTTTTTTTTATTAATGGTACCGATTCTATTATTTTAGGTTTTGTAAAAGACCCAACTTTGAGAATGGGCCATTTTTAAAAAGACTGGATATTTAATGGAATTGCTTTGATGAAAATATTGTTATCATAAGAATGGCATACTTGGTCAGACCAATGGTCCATCTAGCCCAGTGTCCTGTCTTCCGACAGTGACCAATGCCAGGTGCTTTAGAGAGAACAGATAGAACAGGGAATCATCAAGTGATCCATCCCATTGGCCATTCCCAGCCCCTGGCAAACAGCAATCCCTGCCTATCTTGGCTAGTAGGCATTGATGGACCTATCCTCCATGAATTTATCTAGTTCTTTTTTGAACTCTGTAATAATCTTAGCCTTCACAACATCCTTTAGCAAAGAGTTCCACAGGTTGACTGTGCATTGTGTGAAGAAATACTTCCTTTTGTTCCTCTTAACCCAGTCATGATTTTATAGACCTCCAGCATATCCCCCGTTAGTCATCTCTTTTCCAAGCTGAAAAGTTCCAGTCTTATTAATCACACCTCATGTGGAAGCTTTTCCATATCCCTGATCATTTTAGTTGCCCTTTTGCAATTCCAATATATCTTTTTTGAGATGGGGCAACCAGATCTGTATGCAGTTTATACACACACACAATTCTTGATGCAGATTGTTTGTAAATGATACATTAGAGCAGCTGTAATATTGCCTTTGCTGCAGCATATGCTTAAAAGGAAAATTAAATAGCTTAATTTTTCAGGAAGTAGCATATTTTCCTTTTTAAATGAAGCAAGAACTCCAGAAATGGGCTGCCAGATCTGTAGACACATTATGCTCTCTAACATATTCAAATCAGAAGGAGCTGTAAACTTAACAGGCGAAATAAAAACACAACAGACTGATTAGTTCATAAATTATAGAGATGCAAGGTAGGTGAGATAGTATCTTTTTTGTACTGGACCAATAAAAGATAACACCTCACTCCACCTTGTCTCTCTAATATCCTGCAACCAACACGGCTACAACACTGCAAACATAACGTACAGAGACAGCCATGAATATTACAGATAGCTGAACAGAGCCACAGCCCAACTTCACATCTGGCTTTATCAAGCTCAGGGGGTCTCAAACTTGCTCATAGACTGGACCTCATCTTAGAGTGTCTCATAGACACTTCACCTCCCCTCTCATTCAGAAGCATGTACATTCCTGTGCTGAGTACAGCAATTACTTAAGTGAAAAAGCAATCTTCTTCTCATGGGCTTCTTGGCAAAGTTTGACAGCTGGCTGCCAGCCGGATGCAAACTCTCCTCTTTTTTCAACTGGTGTTGGTACTAGCTACGATGGAATTAAGTAGGGAAAAAACGCAAGAACTTTAAGAATGTATTTGGGCTTGAATTTTCAAAGGTGAGGAAGGGAGTCAGGGACCTAGTTCCTACTGGCTCCTTTGTGATCCCCAGCCCCAATGTATTTTAGCTATCTCTACAGAAGAAGCAACATCAGCTTTCCAGAGACTGAAGCTTGGGAGCCACTGATCTTTCCTTTCTTAATAAATAATACAGTGTGGCTCATTGGTAAATTGTTTCTGTATCCACTTTACTAACATTTTATTGACTGGAAATGACCTTACTGCCAACTTCAGAGTAGTTACGTATAGTATTTATAGATGTGCAGGTCGCTGTAGTATATACACGCTGATTAATAACAATACTTCTCTAGTGCTTTCCATCTGGTGAGCTCAAAGCACTCTCTAGCTATTAGTGAATTGAAAAGGAGCACCATCAGAAAATGCAGAAAAGATTGTTACAAGAAGCCTTAAGGTATCTAGAAGAGAACGAGTGTAGAGAAAAGAATTATTTCACACAAACACATACACGCCACACCTGGTTTGTGTAATCTGTGCATTTGACACACTAGATACATAGCCAGCATCACTCTCCTGTTGATTGTCAGTTGCCCTTCTTCACTAGCACAATGACTTCGCTCCCACGCTCTGCACTGGAGTGAGTTCACATTCATCCTCTTCTCCAAGAATGTTTCCCACTAACAGCAGCAGTGACGTTAAAACCGAAGAGGCAGCAAGCAGCTGTGTGCACAGCGTAAGAGAAGTGCGGAGAAAGGGTGGACCACAGAATGGCCCTGCAGACAAGGGCCCATCATTTAAAGTGATTACAGGGTCAAGGCCTGTTTCGGTGGTGGTGATCTCAGGCCCAGCCAGAGGAGCCTCATACTTCAACAGGGGAGGAAAAACTCCTCTGAGTTTGTTAAATTACTCTTTCAAATGTTGTCAGCCTACGCTAATTAAAGACAGCACTATCAGAAAGTAGAATTATTTCAGATTAGTCAGTAACGATGCCCCTTGTTACCAGATTTGCCTGTCACCTTGGGGTATGCTCATTTATTAGGGTTACTTTCCTGAGGAGGTGGGGGGTTTGTAAGTCTATCCATGTGCTACTTGTGTCATTTGTGTTTTGATATGGAGCTTTACTTCTCCCTTCTGCAAGTCCCCTCCCAGTTGAGCTATCCTCCCATCATACCATACTTCCCTGCTTCGCTGATCCCAGTTCAGTGCGGTCCCTGCCTTGAAGTCGGTGTGTTAATGGAGATGCCTCCTCACATCTTCGATGTAGATGATGCTAGGGGAGTTGCCTTAATCCTGTCATCCTTGTCTGGAGGCGTTTAGGTATGTTTCCCACTGCCTTTTCATTGCTTTTGTTGAGTCTGTCTCTGATCAGTTCTATTTCAAGCAGAGGCTGGGGCGGAGTGGGAGCGTGTTTTCAGGTAAGTCAGACATTAGGGTTTTGCACCCTGGTTCCCCAAGAACACTGAGCTGACAAGTAACACCCTAGATGGCTCATCTACAAGGGCTGAACCCAGGACCTTTGGCTTTAAGAGCATAAGTATCCACTGTTCGAGCTGAAGAACTAGCTCTGCTAACCTGGAGGCAGTCCCAGCCTCATAAACCTTAGTGCATGGTCTTGCCACTAGAAGGACACAAAGAGCTAGTAGGCTGCATCAGCATGAGTTGCAAGTCCAAAATTCAAGATGACAACATCCCTTTGAGGTTCACTATCACCCTGGAAGGCTGGGCAGAATTCTCACCCTTGTACCAGGGAGATTTCGAGAAGCAGGGTTTTGTCTAAGGCCAACGGGCAAGAGGGTGGCTGGGCTGGATTGTCACATTGCCCATTCCAAGCATTCAAACAACATGAGATTTAATAATAATAATTTCCATGGGATGTTTTTGCCAGCCTCCTGAATTTTGAACCGTATTAAATGGAATCCACCTGCCGTTTGACCATTTCAGCCTTAAATATGCACAAAAACATGGGCTCTCAGAGAAGATACTACTAAGTCCTCTCCTAAGTCCTGGGCTGGGGGGAACTGTTATTCTAGCCCTCTCCCCAACCACTAAAGCTAAATCCCTCATGATCTAACATGTTTCTGTCTCTGCCCTTCCCCTCCCCATCCTCCTGTCTCCCCCCAGTTTCCAGCTGCATTCAAATTCTTGCTCCAGTAGCCTCCTGTTGCAGGCATGCCCCCTTCCCTGCAGTCGTCTACCAGTCCTTGTTCCATTCCACTCCATCCCAAGGGCCTCTCTTCCTTGCCCGTTCTCTGCACCTCCTGCCAGCCTCTCTCCTAGCCTGCCGACCCTCCTTCCTATCCCCAGCTGCCTCCCAGTTTCCAGACCACTGGAAGTCCAGGGGAGCCTGGCTGCGGTCCCATGGGGAGCCCCGAGTGACGATGGGCAGCTGTAGTAGGGGTTGGCCCAGTCCCGCTTGGCAAAGGATGGATGGAAGCTGCCGCAGCCGCCATCTTAACCGAGGGCACACGGGGTGTGAGGCCATCGTCCGAGTGAACGCCCTCAGCACGAGGGCAGCTTGCCTGGCCCTTCCGTCCCCTTGAGAGCCGTGGGGGAATGGCCGCTGCAGGGGAGAGACCCCGGCCCCCCCACAGAGAGCCCAGGGGAGCAGGAACCCCTGGTGTGGCAGGAGGCCTAGGGCAGAGGGAAGAGCAGAGGTGGGGGGGCAGCGGGGGAAGGGAGTGGGGGCCTGTGGGGGGGGATAGGGCCTGTGGTCCTGCAGGAAGGGGGGGATGGGGGGCTGGGACCCGTGGCCCAGCAGGCAGGGATGCACCGGGGGGGGGCGGTGCCGTGGGGGCGGGGTCACGGCAGGGGCGGTTGTTGTCGGCCGAACGGGGCCTGCGCCTCCCCTTTAAGGGCGGGCCGGTGACGTCACCGCCGCTCGGCCGGCGCAGGCAGGCAGCCGTTGCCGGAGCCGCGGGGCCAGTCGGCGGCGGAGCGGGACCGGCCCCAGCCCCAGCCCCAGCCCCAGCGCCCTTCTCCGAGCCCGCCCGCCCGCGCCATGCCGTCGGACCGGCCCTTCAAGCAGCGGCGGAGCTTCGGTGAGGGCGGGCGGGGGCCGAGCCCCGGGGCGGGCCGGGCCTGAGGCGGGGGAGTCGGGCGGGGCGGGGCGGGGCGGGGCGATTCCCTGCTGCCCCCCGGGCCCGTCGGGCCGCGAGCGGGAGCCACCGGCCTCACCCCCCCCCCTGGTGTGGGGGGGGCGGGGCGGGGCGGGGCGGGGCGCCTGAGGCGATCAGCGGCCGCCGTGCCCGGTGACGTCACGCCCGCCGGCGGGGCGCGGTGTCCCCGCAGCAGCCAGCCGCTCCCTCCCGTCCGTCCGCGCATGGACGGGCGCGGCGCCCCCCCCCGAGCGGTTTTACGAGCGAAGGTGCCAGGAGCGCAGCCCCGCTGCGTGTGCTGCCCGCCTGGTCCCGCGGGGGTCAGCGGGGGCCGGCAGGAGCTCTTCAGATCGCGGGCTCTGTTCTCTCCCGAAGGGAAAGGGGCGGCTCCCTGGGGGCGGCCCTTTCCTCGTGTGCCACCGAGCGGGTGGTGCGATGGAGAAGCGGGAATGCGGCCCCGTGTTCCCGTGGCACCGTGCAATAAGTAGAGGAGACCAGTCTGAGCTGTAAATGAACTACCTGGGCGTAGATCGACAGCCAGGGAAAGCACGAGCGGCTTTACATCCACGTTTAACTTCGTTTTGTACTGTTAGAAGTGGGTGATAGTCCTGATCTTGTATCCATTCTTTTGAGGAAAACCCTGATAAGGCAGGCTTAGGTTTCATCCCGGCTTTTCTGCTGGGGGATAAACGTGGCTGATGTCAGATCAGTCATTTTTCTTTTACCTGAAGTGTTCTGCCTTGGGAAGAAGAGTTAATAATTGCTGTATGTCAAGTTTTCGTAGCTCTCCGTTTATGACCTTGTGTTTCCCAATTCTGATGGATAAATGGAACCCAGGAATTTTTATGATTGGCATCTTAGAATGCAAGTAATAAATACAATGGGAATGTATGAAATGCAGGTCCCTGTGAACGTACCAGGCTCCAAGCACCATAGTGAGGCTTGAGCCCGCTTTGACCTGGGAAACTTTAGTTTAGAAATGGGTCTGAGTTGTGTGCGTATAATAGGTATCTGCAAAAACAAATGCCCACTCTGTATTTGCAGTTACACACACATGCAGTCTACCTTGTGTGAATGTGGTGGTGGTGATAATTGCATGTGCAAATTAATCACACTCCTTCTTGTGTGCAATTTTTAATGTGTGCCACTTTATATATCTGATCCAAAAGGTTAAATGTGGTTCACCCTTTTCAAATACAATATATATGTAGATACTGTGTACTTAGGTCTTTGTATTTGTTCTTCGAGAACCTTACCATGTAAGCCCCAAATTGAGGACCGGGGGGTGGTTTATCATAAGCAAAAGAGTCCTGTCTTGAAGTGTGATCTAGTGAGTAAGACACCAGATCAGGACCCGAGAGACTTTCATTCGGTACTCAGCTGTGCCACCAACTTGCTGTGTGACTCTCTCTTCTATGCCTCAGTTTCCTAATTGGGAAAATGGGATTAATGTTGCTTATTCCTCTTTATATAAGGTGTTTTGAAATATGTTGATAAGTGTTTAGTAAAATATATTTAGTCTTTATTACCTGGATCCCTGTTCCAACCTTCCAACCCTAGAGAGAAGAACAAAATCTTCCTTTTCCTTTTAAAGATCCGTTTGGTATCAGGGTATTACATTTTTCAAAATACTCTTTTGTCCTTCCTGAGAATATTTTTGAAGTTCAGACTGTATAATGCTCAAACCGTGCTCTCACCATTATTTCATAACAATGCACAGAGGAAGCTACGATAATGCATATATTTAATAATAAGACTATTAAAATGTAACTATAGGCAGACTCTGAAGGAAGGATGGATTGGTGCAGAAAGCAAGGGAACAATAAAACTACTATAAACATATAACATTTGACTGGAATATTAGTAATGACTCAGTGACAGCTGACGAAACTCTCTGAAACTTTTCCTCAAGCCTTTTTCCGTAGGCAGTTGTTCATCATGTTGTAGGTTCGCAGAAATTTTCCACCGCAGAGTGCCATATCCACTGTTTTAATATTTTTATTATGATAATATTCAGAGGCTTCTGTCAGGATCAGGTCCCTTTTGTGCTAGGCACTGCACAAATATGCATGAGGAGACAGCCCCTGTCCCATAGTCTACACAATATGTTCTCTCCCCATCCCAATCAAACTGCTGATCTGACTCTCAAAATCCCAATCTCTTGGGAGCTGTCATTTTTTTAAAAATAGCTTATTATCAGAAAACCTTATGTCCTTGGATACATGCCTGCTCTTTGCTTAATGCAGCTAATCAAAGGTGACTACAAACAAACAAGAATAGCATGCCTGCTGTGTACTTGGTTGGTCTGCTCCTGTATTTTATACTTTTTTTTTTTTTTAACAACTGCATATCAAAAGCTTCGGAAAAACATGTTGGTCCCTTTAGCAAATGCCTACGTGTAACTTGTCAGGGGCAGCTGCTTATGCTTCAGAAGCCATGGACGGACCTCCTAACTATAGTTTGCTCAGCCTTTATTCAGGCCTCCAAAAAGGCTCCTTGTGTTTGAAAGAAAACAGGATTAAAATAGCCTAGGAGGGGCAGAGGTGAGGGAGGGAGGTTGAATCAGGCAGCTGCAACTGCTGCTTGTTTTTGTGTATTTCCCATTTGCCCTTTTGCTCCCTCAGCTGACTGGCTGGCCCAGCTTTGGGGGAGGAGGAGGAGTGGCCCTGCATCTGCATTGGTTCAGGGCTGGAGTGCTCTGTAGGAGAAAGTAAATACAGCATGTTTTCTTCTGGGAATCCTTGCACAACTGGAGCAGGAAGTGATTGTTTACAGTGTAAGGGGAGACTGCTATGGAAAATACCTCCACCCCAGCTGTACTTCCAGCCTGGTCTCCTCAGAAGACTGTCACAGAAGAAGAACTCTCTCAAAAAGTGAGGCGCAGTTATGAAAATAGCTGGTTACTAAACACACACACACTGTCCTAGTGCTTTGCATGTGATTTGCTTTTAGTGACCCCTCACCCTTGCTTGTTGACATTGGTTGTATGATTCATAGATTTAATCTTGTGGAGTGTTCCACCACACCTTGTGTTTATGTGCCACCTTCCCTGTCATTATTTTTCCTTTTCATGTTCTTAATATCAAGGTTTTATTTTTCCACAAATTTCCTCTGTGTTCCTAGCAGGCCTTTGTCCTGGACCAACCCATAATAAGCGTTCTTGTTTCCTTGCCAAGGAATCATCAGTTGTCGTGATAAGCTTTTAAAGTCCCAAAACATACGTTTGCTGATGTTTCAGCACTCTCCTGTACTGAGACTGTCTACCATGGCAATATGGAGTGGTGGTGTAGCTGGGTTGGTCCCAGGATATTAGAGAGACAAGGTGGATGAGGTAATATCTTTTACTGGACCAACTTCTGTTGGTGAGAGAGTCAGGATGTCGAGCCACACAGAGCTTTTCTTCGGGTCTGGGAAAGGAACTCCCAGCATCACAGCAAAATGCAAGGGGTGAGAGATTGTTTAGCATAAGTACAAGCATATATTGTAAGGGACCATTCAAGGCAGAATGGCCTATTAACGTGGCTGCAGGCATAGGACAAAAAGAGGGGATGAGTGGGTTACAGATTGTTGTAATAAGCCATAAATCCATTACATTACATCCATTATTACAACAGTCTGTTGGTCCAATAAAAGATATTATCTCACCCACCTTGGTTCAGGGGGCAACCCGAGCAAGGTGATAGCTAAATCACATCAGCCTTCCTTACTTAGCCATGTTAGAGGCTGTGAGTCAGGGGTTGGGCCATCGGTCTAGGCAGATGGAGGTTGTCTCCACCATGGTTTTATATTGTATGACGCAAGGTTGGTTGATTGCTGCTAGCAAAATACTGAGTACAAGAAAAACTAAACATCTCTCAAATTCCCGTTACATCCATATCTGTGTCCCAGAAGTCTGTCTGATAACAGGAGCTCAGGGCACAAGCTGCAAACTTGATTACCAGGAAAAATAAGGCTTGCATGCCTGTCATTTGTTCTTGGGAGGTGTATGTTGCAGACATCTACTGCTCTAGTGACCCTGCAGGGAAAAGGTGGTCCAGTGATTCGGGCTCCAGGCTAGGAGGTAGGAGACTTGGGAACTGCTCCTACCTTTGCCACTGTCTTAGTGTGTCATAGGGGAAGTGGTGTCACTTCCTGTCTGTTTCTCCATCTTGGAGATACAGACACTCACTGCTGTAAAGTGTGGTCTGTGAATGAAGAGTGCCACATAAGTGCACTAATGATCATCTGTTGTACAGAAATTATTTGATGCTTTTTGTGCTCAGTAAGATGGCTTGGAGGTAGGTTGCAGGACAAAAGAGAAGAGTAAACTTGAGACTTTGAGAGGCCAGATTTTTCAGCAGATCTCCCCAGAACAGGCCCTGCAAATGTGTGCATGCAATCTGGCATATTTGTGTGCAAATCAAATAGTGTAGCTCCTTTCTAGTAATTACCAACTGAATTTTTGCATATGTGTTTCTCAGAGTGGGAGCTTGCTCTTCCATGTGCCTTGAAATAGGAACAATAACTACTGAGGAAGGCTCAGTTAATCTGTGTCCCATTGGCTCTTGTCATGCCTGCCTCGCGAGATGTGCCAGAGATGATGTGTTTCAGCTTCAGGCTTGCTGTTAAATGTTTCTCATCTTGTCCCACAGCCCATCCATGTCTTAAATGCTTTCTTTGCCCCTGTTTTTCCCATAGGAAGCAGAGCTGTTTACCCCACGGACTAATTCCATGCTGCCTCTTGTGTGGGATTTGGTGAGAGGAATGAATGTATATATAGGGAAAAATTTGTTTCTGGTTGACAATCTAGTGGTTTCATTACCTATCTGAGCTCAACACACCCCCATCCTTTTGCGAGCATGAGTCTCGATGCTTCTTTGGCTGACTGCCAACACTTGAAACTAACCAAGGGGAAGGTTTATATGCTCAAGTATTGATCCAATTCTCTTTCAAGTCAATGGGAGACTATTAATTTCATTGCTGAGAATCAAAACTTGTGACAGTCCCACTACCACTGTATGCTCTCCTGTTGTCGTCTGCTCTCTGTCTGCTCTCTTATTCTTTTCTCTCCCTTCTGCTTGCAGTTTAATCACTTTCTACTGAGAAGGGGAATATCTACAAGAGGATGATGGATTCAATTCTTGTCTATATCTGCTTTTGTTCATTCATCCCTCCCTCTGATTTCAGGCTGCCTAACTCATGTGGCAGCATTTTGTAAATTGCCTTCTGCAGAGAGGTGTGTGAGCATTTCTTCTACTCTCCAGTAATTTATCTAGGTTAAGTGTGTGTGTGTGGTGTGTGTGTGAGGGCGGGGAGGAAGCTTCATTTCTGCATCCAACAAATGTCACTGAACCACAACTAGCTGTGGAACCACAGAGGGAGTAGATTAAGAATTCTTTTCAGAGGTATATTAATAATAATGACTGCACATTTCTGTAATTCCTTACATCTGAATGGATCCAGAAGTGCTTTTCAGAATTTACTGTCTGTTTATAGTCCAGTATGTATTTTAAAATGCACAGTATTTATGTGGCTATAAATTAGGTATAGGCATTTCTGTGGCACACACAAAGTCATGTTCAGCACCTATGTAAAGCATGTTTGTGTAAAACACAAATATGTATAGTGTGTGTGTATTCTATATGTAATTTTAGAAAGGGAGACTACATGATGGAATAGTTGGTACAATGTTTATAGTGGCATGAGATTGTTTTGCACAACTCCTTTGTGACCTGGCTCATTATTTATGAGCACAGCCACACGCAGATTTGCCAATCCCAAACATTCCAAAATCATGAGTCTGGCCCCGCAAAATAACAAGATTGGCTTAAAATTCATGAGACTCTAAAATAAATAAATAAATAAATGTTGGGGTTCTTTCTTTGCCTTATGTTTTTTGAGCCTATAAGGTGCATGCCAGTCATCTTTTTTCTTGCTTTTCTCCACAGTCTTGAGGGCTAGAAAGTTGTGTGTGTGTAAAATGAAATTGCATGGGAATCTTAGTTCACTTGACTCGAGGAGCTGACATGACAGCCCCATCCCAAGTGCTTCTGCATTGATTGCAGGTCTATGTGGTCTGCCCTTGGCAGAAGGATTAACTCTTTCCCTGGCAAGCCACAGACCGCCTCTGTGCATCCCATTGTAGCAACAGTTTTTTAAAATACTCACTGCTTAAAAATAACTGACTTCAGTGTTGGACAGGCTTTAGCAAATTAAAATGGAAAGAATTTAAACAACCATATTTGGTGCTCCTTATTTATGGATGGGCTGTTTACTTTTTTATTTTACACTTAGGTCAGTTTAGAGAATGGAACCAGACAGCTCACTTAGTTTAAACGTCTGTTTTAGAATCTGTCTCCCTTCCCTTCCATTAGCACACAGCCGCTGCTCTTGGATTCTCTGCAGAGGGCGCAACCTACACTTTTTTCATTGAAATACAATAATTCCTTGAAAACTAACAGTTTTGTACCTTCCTGCATTCCCGCCCATGCCCTGGGTTGGCGTTGTCCCCTCACTTGTTCTCTGAATTACTTCATTTTGTGCATTCTGCAAATGCTGCTGAAACTCCCTAGCAACTAAAGTGGCAGTTGGAGGAGAAAATAAGCCGTTTTCCTGGTTTATGTACCGTTACAAGAATATTCCTAGTTTCCAAGGGGCCTTAGCATTGAAGTTTCATCCGGCAGAACCATTCAGATGCTAGTATGTTCATTTTCTTGCCACGTTGAGCTCTACGCTATGGAGCTATCCAAAGGCGTAGCCTTCTAATCGGTAATTTATATGAGAGCAAAGAGACAGACTGTTCTTTCCCCCATCGCTCGTGGGCTCAGGATGGTAAAGCTTTGCTCAGCAGTCTCTGACATCTTATTTGGGTGCGCCTCTTCTTGGTCCAGGAGCATTGCCATTCTGTCATCTGGCACTGGGGAGAGTGTGTAGCTGTAGCTCTGATCATGGAAATGTTTCCGGTTTGGTGACATGTAGCTTAAGGATAAATTGTTCTCCTGTTGCTATAGTGTCTAGTATTAATTAACTGCCATTGACTGAAACACCTCTGCCTGTCTACAGAGGTCCAGGGACACCTGCTGCTTTTGCCCAGTGGCTGCTGTCATTAGCCGGCAGATTTTTCCACTTTGCTGCCTGAAAGCTCATCCAAAAGCTTGCTAAACGGGTGTGCTTTATATTGCGTCCTGGAGCCTGGTGAATTCTCATAGGCAAGGGCCCTGCACTGAGCAAACCCAGAAGGGATTTGTCCCAGGAACTGACAACAGTAGTGCCCCGGATGATCTGAACAGACATAAGTCATGTCTGTCTTTAACTAATGTGCCGCTAGACCAGGAGTGGGCAAAATACAGCCTGTGGGCTGGATTCGGCCTGTCTAATGTTTCTGTCTGGCCGCCATCCAGCAGCGCTACCCTGGAGTGTCAGGCAGCTTTTGGCTGTTGCTACCTCGACTTCCAGTTTCCTGTCATGTGACCGAAAGCAGGCAGGTCAGATAGTGACTGGCCAGGAAACTCCACTGCCCAATGCTCCAGTTGTGACTGGAAGCCAGAAGTGGCCCAGGCTCACAATGGCTTACCATAATTCATGGAGGGGCCCCTCTGCAAAAACAATTGCCCACCCCTGCGCTAGAGCCTGGAAGGCTCTGTCGATTGTGACCAGCACTCTGAATTTCACCTCAAAGTGAATGGGCACCTGGCAAAGCCCAGAACGAGGGTGGCGCAACAGCCTGTCCTGCTCAGTTGGAATGGCCAATAGCTTCCGGTGTTAGCTGACGCCTCTGTGTGGTGCCAGCGGGGTAGCCCTTGGTATAGTGCTTTGTAGAGAGAGAGGCAGGGATAATTGTGGCACAATCTGCATCGGAGAGGAAAGGGTGCAGCCCCTTAGCTGGCTATCTAATGTAGGTACGTGTGTGGGCCACATAACCACAGGATCTGAGCCCTTCATAGTTTTCAGTGCTCTTATCTTCACAAGAGCCCTGTGGCAAGGTGTGGTGTTATCCCCATTCTGTGGTGGGGAACTATAGCATAGAGAGACCAAGTGACTTGGGCATGGTCTTTCAGACAGTCTGTGGCAGAGCAGAAAATTGAACAATGGTCTCCCATAGCCTAGGTTAGCAGCTTAACCACTAGACCATCCTTCTCTCTGGGCCAGCTGCAGATGGGGAACAACTTGGCAGCAGCATGCCATACTGACTACTCGAGCAGAGACTGCGACACACATTGGCAAAGAAAGGGCGTCACCCGCTTTCCCCACCCTCGTATAGAAGGGCCTGCTTTTGGGATACGGTCCCCTGCCTGTTAATATTGCTTCAGGATTGAGTGGCGAGACTCTTTCCTCCAGCCAATAAAGAGAGGCCTTAAATGCACAGCAGAGTTGATTTACATGCTGAAGTGTCTGATGGATTTGGAGGTGGGGGCACCCAAGTGCACCAGTCTGACACTGTAGTGAAATTATCTACATTGCTAATCCTAAAGTATAAAATGCCAGCGTTGGGGAATCTGCCTCCTTCTGCCTCTCTGATAATCGCTTAGCAACTGATTTCAAAGGGGGACTTCAGTCTCAGCTGCCTGGGGTTGTATGTAAATAACTGTCTGAGTGTCACATTGAAATGAGTGGTGTCTGTGGCACAAATACACTTACGACTTGATCGTATATTCTTTGCATGCTCACAGTGCCCGCTGGCTTCAATAGGAGCGTTGGGTTTGCAAAGAATGAGGACCAGACCTTGCTGTAATTCACTGCGTGGTGCAGAATGCAAGCGGTGATCCTTGATGTTGCTGCATCCTTCGTCACTTGTGGCCTGCTTTCCTGAGGTCCTGATCCTGAAGGACAGTAACAGCAGCAAATGCCCAGTCCTGCTGGAATCTGAATCCTGGTACTCTGTGGCTCCTAACATAATGCTGCCTACTGCGTAATGTGTAACTACTGCAGCTGGAAAGGGTCTCCCAAGGTTATAGGTGTATGACGGTGACTTGGGAAATGGAAATGTTAGGTTGCTGGCCTTGCCTTTTGGGGGGGAAAGAAAAAAAACCACAACTCAGAGTGCAAAACTGAAATGGAGAAATATCCTATCTATTTTTGGGTACCGCAGTGTCTTCTCTGAGTCCAGGGAATGGGTGTGTGCCGGGGTTGTCTTAGTGTTTGGATAAACAGGAACAAAGCCAAATATCTTGGTATTTACACTTGACTTTTTATGAGTATAAAAGGGCTATTTTGCCTCAAGGGGAGGCACTTTTGGGGCTGAGATACCATGAGAGCTGGCTGTCTTGTGGTATTTCCACCATCCAGGCCCTTGAATATCACTAGAAGATGACACCTTGCTTTATTTGGCTCCATAAATGGCTCTCAGAGGCATTAGAAAAGCTCAAAAAGATGAAAAAATCTAAAACAAAAGCACATTCTAGAAATGTAACTGTTTCACTCCATGTATGCCTTGTGTTTCTGCTGACTGTTGTAGGCTGAGCTGTTTAGCCTTTGCTAAGGATGGAGCAGGTGGTTGCTCTGTTTTATTCTCTTAAGGCTAAACTGATCAAGAGTCTGTGTTCTCCATTGTTTGCTTCCCCCATTATCCAGGCTTCCTGGCAGCAGGTGTGGTGGCTATGCTGGGATATCCACTTTGCGAATCTTTTGTTTCTAAATGTACTGAGGGAGTTGGACTGTCCTGAGCCAAAGGTAGCTCTGAAATAAAAATGAATGATTTTTGGTGTTGTTTTCACTGAAGTAAGAGCCGCATCTTGCAGGAAACCAGATTTTTGAAGAGCACAAAATTGAAAGTGAGATTTGTGCAAGAATTTCCTTTTTCACCTCTTCCTCTCTCCCTCTTGTCCTGTTTCAGTACTGAGATTGGGGGTGAATTCTCTCTGGGCCAATAGAAAGTTTTGTCGCTCCAAATCTATGATAGGGACACAAGTAGTTCTTGCCAAGAAGCATTGTTTAGGATGCTGGATTGGCCTGTAATAGGCTGGGACAGCTAAAACCCTGCCAGCGGGTATCAAAGCTGAGACCAGTTCTTCCTTTTGGAGAAGCAGCATGGGTGTGTCGATGGAATGTGGGCCAGGGGAGCCAGAAAGTCAAGGGCCAAAACCATCACAAATTAGGACACAAGAGTTGGGCTGTTGCCTGGCTTGGAAAAGTGCTGAGGTCAGATGAGATGGGGGGGGGAGGCAGGGGAGGAGGAGGAGGGAGGGAGGGGGAGAGAGAGAGAGCTGGTGGCTGTTCAGTACACTAGACAGGCACTTGCCTGATTTCCTTACACTCCTACTTTGAAAATCCGAGCGCCCTGTGGTCAAATCTGAAATCTCTTCATCTCGCTGTCTCCCCCCATTTTAAAAAGTGGGATGATGCTTCCCCCCCTCTCTGTGGTGTTCAGTATTGTAGAAAATGTTGGCGCTATAAAGGGCTGTGTAATGCTAAGTGATCTTCAGGACATTTGGAGCCTGTCTGTCTTATTAGGGCCAAACATGCAGAAGTGTAACAAGATATATTGCTTCCCTTTCTGTTTCTGTCTGCAACATGTCCTTCTTTAAGTTCAGCTCTGAGATTTTGCTTTGTTTTGGTCTGAAATGCCCAGCTTTGCTGATTCAGAATGCCTTGTTCTCTTTCCTTCCCAGCGGATCGTTTGAAAGAGGTTCAGCAGATCCGAGAGCAGCATGCAAGCAAAATCCCGGTGAGTGCCAGCCCTCCTTCTTGTGTGTGTCTTGTTTAATTATCTTGACTGGATTTCTGAGCAGAGTCGTTTCTTGGTCAGCGCTCTGCATCCAGTACCAAAGGTATAATGCTTTGGCCCCCAAAGCCAACACTAACCTGTTTAAAGGACTTTTCTTCCCTTGTGTACGTGAGCTGCTGAGTATTATAAAACCTCATTGTGAATAGAGCAAACCAATGGCCATGACTATTTCCATTTCCTACCATAGCTTGCCACCGGCCTTACTAAGACAAACAGCTGATCCAATCTAAAACTATCTCAGTGGCAGCCCTGCCTGAGAACAAGACTTTAAAATGCCCTGGTTGATTATTACAGTAACTGACTCTCTAATCTGTCCTGAGTAATTGGATGGCCCCTCCTGTCAGCCTGATCAATTGAGGGGAGGTATTTATTTTATTTAAGTGAGTTTTAGTCTGGATAATTCATTGATGGGGGATGCAATTATGTAATTGGACATAATGGCCTAATACACCGCTCAGGTAATAGGCCCCCGACTGGGACTGAGTGACACTGAACTGAAGCAGTGGCCAGAAGCTGTGCTAGTGACATACCAGAAGGGGTGCAAAAGCCTCTGCTGCTTTTTGACTATCTAGACTTGACCCCGTTGAATTGTGTCATAGGCTTCCCGCACATTTCTTAGGCTAGTTGGCAGCAGTTGAAGGAGTAATGTGCTCTCACTCCCTAAGGTTTTTTTCTCTCTGGCCTGTATGAGGTTATTCTAGCCAGCAGTGGGTGTGCCCAGCAGTGGGGAGGAACATTGTCTGCTCAGGAACTGCTTGCTTTTGGAACTCCACTAAAACATGTGCAGGACTTGCTTAAATTGGCATTCATGAATTACTGGGGCACATAGCACATGAAGGTACCGGATCTGCTTCCTGTCCGGTTGGCACCTATCTTTGGACAGCCTTAGGCTTGTGGTTACCTCCCATCTAGGTTCAGTTCCCAGTTCAGACTCCCCATGAAGGCAGGAACTGCTTCTCTCTCTCACTCTCTCACTCGCATGCATGCATGATGGGCAATTTCACCCCACTATTAACATAGGAATGATACTTAGCTCTTCTGTGTAGCACTTTCCAAGGATCTCCAAAGCATGTCACAAATATTCATATGTCCATCCCACAAATAGGTAAATATCTGTTTTATGTGGAGAGAGACTGATGCATAGAGAAGTTATGTGGCTTACCAAGGCCACAAGCTAGCAGTGGCAGAGCCAGTAACAGACTGTGGGAAACCTTAATTACCCATCTTGTGCTCTGGCCATGAGCGAAAAATTCACCTTTGCAATTAGACATAGGGTGCTTTGGGAGATGAGAAAAACCAATCAAAGTCCTATCTACCGCCATGTTGTTGTAATTTATTTGTATCACACTAGCACTTGGAGTCCCTAGCTGAGATCAGGGCCTCTTTCCAGGGGACAGGAGTTCCTTGACACAACAGGAAACTAGAATATATTTTCTTCAGCAAAACTTTCTGCTGATGGAAAGAGTTAACAATGTGATCCTGTCTGAAGAAGGGAGATAGGTTTGTATTAACATATTTCCTAAAGGTCTAACCTAAATAAAGCTAAATAACTCATGATATCAGGTGGTTCCACGTTGCCCTACGTAATGAAGTGCCTGTAGGTTATTGTGTGGTGTGTTTTAGTCCTATGTAGGAAAAGCCGTGGGGGCAGTGAATGAACTGGCAGGGTAAGGGAGTCCCTCCAGTCCACATTCAGTCCAAGATCCAGCTAAGACCCTTGTCACAAGTGGAGAGCACTATTTACCAAGTGGCCTGCTTCCCTGGAGAGGCATTTGAGATGAGCAAGGAGACTCAACCCCGCAACCCTGGGAAATTCTCCTCTCGTGACTGCTTTGAGCCACATCTCTCTTGCTGTCGTGGGACCTCCGGTTTTCTCATCCGGAAGCTGGTACCAGTAGTACAGGGCTGTCTTTAGCCACACTGGAGCACTGGTTCCTCAGACTTGTGAGGAAGAGAGCCCTTACTCAGTCACCAAACCCCTTTCCTGCAGCTGCTTTTCTTTGGTCTTCCATCCAAATTGCAGTAAGTCTGAACCATGCTTATCATGTGAGATCCCAGAAGAAAACTGCCTATGGTGCTGCTGGTGCAGCCAGGCACCACTTCGTGACCGAGGCTCAGGTCCCTCTCTGCCTGTGCGTCCAGGCTGCTTATCCGTCCAAACCCTACTGCCAACCCAAAGCATCCTTCAGCACTTGTACTGGTTGGGTGGAATCTTCTTTCTCTGGTCCCATTTAGTGCTTTCCACATCTGTCTGCTCGCTCATCCCCCTCTTTCCTTTCCTTCTGGTTTTCCATCCCCCTCCGCCATCGCTCCTTGCTGGACTGGCCCTTGTTGCCATGTTCCAAACATGTGACCACCCGGAATTCTCTTTTGTAAACCCTGCAGTCTGTGGAGTCATCGCTTGAAGATAACCTGGGGCAGCTGAAGTGAATCCATCTCCCCTCCCTCCTGCTTCTCTGCACACAGCTGGGTTTGAGTAACTGATTTACTGCATGGCATGGCGTGGGGTGCTAATGGGACAGAGCATCTTTCCTGCTGTTTCCAAAGAAAGATGGCCTAGTTAGGTGCTGCCTTCCGTGAAGCTGCACAGAGAGCCCTTGTGGTTAGTGAACTCCAAAGCCTTTTAACGAAGTACTGTCCTTTCATCATTAAACTTTAGCTGCTTGGCTCTTAGTGCAGTACGCAGGGAGATGACTAGCAAAGCTAAAAGCTGCTTTTGTATTTTTGTTGTTTTTTGAGGGGTGCTTAACACCAGTTAGAATCATAGAAGATTAGAGTTGGAAGGGACCTCAGGAGGTATCTAGTCCCACCCCTGCTCAAAGCAGGACTAACCTCAGCTAAATCAAGTTGTTGAACTCAGTTGCTCAAGCTTTTTTTAAATGCCTGCAGTCATGTCACCCTGGGCTGTGATCTTGTTACAGCTCAAAAGCAAAGTATAGTAAGGTTGTTTAGATGGGAAACCCAAGGAAACCCCAGATTTATGTTGGACGGTGCTTTTGCTCAGATGTAGGACAGACCCTCCTCATGGTGACCCTGATTTTTAACTAGGCCTTAAGCCTTCTATTGCACGTGCTTTCTTTGCATTTGCAACTAGATGCAGGTGCAGTTACGTAATTAGGTTTCTAAACGGGAATGATTGAAGGCCCAGTTAATTGCAGTTTTTCACCTGCATTTAATTGTGGACACACAATTGCTCCAGCAATGCTGGAGGGGATCTCTGAAAATTTAGGCCTATATCAGTAACAGCGCCAACTCTATTGTCATGTAGTGTTTGGGTCCATTAGTAACTGTAGACTTCAACGTGGATTGTTGTGGTGTTAGGGTTACTACTTGTTTTTTAAAAGTCTCCCTTTTTGAAAGGGTGAGATGCTAACTCTATTATCCTGACTAAATTACAGCTTGAGAAATTGTTCTGCTGACCTCACTTCCCTCTGGACATAAAGTGTGAATAAAGTATCTGCTTCCTACCTTCCAGAGCTGTCTCCTCCTGGCTCTGGGAGAGGCTTGGAGGCTAGTGCTCTGATCAGGGGGGAGCTGGGAGTCAGGTCTCCTCGGTTCCGTTCCCAGCTCTGCCACTGACTTGCTTATGTGAGGGTAGAATTTGACCCTGAGGGTCTTGGTTGTCCATTTTCAATGATACCTTCCAGCGCTGTGCAGCCCCACTAAACAGCTGCCATATTCCATCCCAGAGATGGCTGCATTTCAGTAGTGGGTGAAATGGTCCATTGTATTGACAATGCTTTGGAAGCTCTCAGGATGGCACTCTGCAGTCTACGCACAGAAAGATTGTTTTTCATTTTCAGTTTGTTCCCAGTTAGAGGTGGGCAAATGGCTAGGTGGCTCTTGTTTAGTAGTCTCCCGCTAATTCCTCATTCTGACTCTTGGACTGCACTGGTCCTGGTATTGAGTTTTGTGAGGTTGGGACTTCCTTACGGGAGTACGACAGGGATCGTTCCTTGTCCAGCCTGAGCAATAGATGGTTTCTAAGGAATTGGTTCAGCTCTCCCATGGCCCCAGTTTGTGGTTTGTTTTCCATAGGCTCTTCCCTCCTGGCTGAGTCTGTGCTCTTTAGACAGCGACTCTGGCTTCCAAGCCTGTTCCCGCCAGGCTTGTCAGGCTTAAAATACCTTCTGAGCGAGCTGCCGTTTTCCGCCCAGCATGCAGGTCTGTGGCTATGGTAGGAACCCGCCCCCAAAGCAATGGGATGTGTACTTCCGGCATAGTGCAGTGACTTTGTATACTGTGTTCCTGTGCTCCTCGAAGGTGCTCAGAGATTGAGGTGGTGAGGGTAGTATCTGAACTGCAGGAGAGTAAAATAGGATCTCAACCACTATTCACCACAAAGTGGACTGGGACAAACCACCATTAGAATTGACAAGCTCTGTGGAGAGGCCAAGGTGCTGTTTGCAGTGTGTTGGCACAAGGCTCTGGCATCCAAGGACTCTGTTCAGGGTCTTTCACCTGCACCATACTTGGTCAGGATCTGGACCCCTCTGGGCTGGGCACTCTGCAGATGCTGAGAAGCTTGAAATTGAAGAAAAGCAATATGCAAAAGGCAAAGGGAGGGGGGGTGTGTGTATGTCTGAGAGAGAGAGGTCTTTGGTTTTATAGCTCCATCGATAAATGAATAAGGCGTGTTCCAGTCATCTCCAGACCCTGGGGCTTCTTATTCAAATGTTAGCTGAGTCCCTGAAACAAAATCCCTAGAAGTTATTGCTTATCATGTAAAATGACAGACCTGGAAGCTCCAGGCACTAGCCAGCTGCTGCTGTGGCAGCCAGGCATCTTTCTCAGACGAGCCCCATTGTAATCGAGATGCCAGTCTGTCGGCTAGCAGGGGCTGATACTTGGAGATGTCTGCCTCTATTCCCATGAGATGTGACTGAGACACAAGCCACAGCTAGATGAATGGACCACAAGGAAGGTAGTGAGGGCAACTAGAGAGTGCAGGGCTGTTCTATTGTTCTCCAGTCTGTAGTCTAAGCGCATTAATTATCTATGTCTGAAAGATCTGCTGCTCTTTGCATCCATTTGAATTTCCCATACGTGCAGGTCCTCTTGTTTTGTCTGCCATCTTTTTATCGCTTCTTCCCTGCAGCCAAATAACTTGTCTGGCTGAGAGAAGTGCAGATGGAAGACTGGAGGGAGGGAGGAACACTGAGTAGATTGGAGCAGCCATAATAAAGGGACCATTCCTTAGAGATCCCCCTTCTTTGGCATTTGCAAGATCCTATGAGATAACAGGAAAATCCTCTATTAGTTTGTCAGAGAAAATCAGCCCATCACTAAACCTTGAAAACTCCAGAGGACCCCAGGCCTGGCTCATGTAAGGGGGAGAGGGGACACTGCTTTCACTAAACCTTGTAACTTAGCAGTCCTCTGCCAGATGCAGCTTTCTCTTCAGGACCACAATTCTGCCCCTTTGTCCAGCATGGAGAGGGTCTGTGATTAGGGTGGAAATGGATTGACTAGTCCCTAGACTCCTGTGGGAGGGTAGAACCTGTGATGTGCCTGGTTGAGTGGTCAGTGACTGTCTTATTACCTATAATTTCACTCCACTGGACACATTGATTTGGGGAATGTGTTTTCAAAGGCACAGAGGGCAATTGGGAACACAGCTTCCACTGGAAGCCTCTGAAGGTGTTGATGAAGTTCCAGTGACTGACTGGAGGGTTGGAGGTGGCCTGGTTGGCCCGGATGCTTGGTAGAACTTACCAGCATGTTTGTAAAATTGCAGCATAATGCATTGGAGATGGGTCACATTTAGCGTTAGCAGTGCACCCAGTGGGACCTTAATGCATCCTGCAGTCATGGATGTGTCCCGTTCAGCTGAGTGTTAGTGGAGCAGGGGTGCTCAGCCTTTTCCATATTGGGACCCTCCTGGTGCCTGATCTCCCTCCAGGCCCCATTTAGATCATCTCATCCATTTAGCAATATGAGAAGGGGAGAGTGGTCCTGACACCTATTTGTACCTGGAGCAACACCCTGGGTATGTAATGAGCAGGCAGACGGTGAGAGAATGCTTTGATCTGGAGCCTGTGCCCAGGCATGGTGCAGTTGGAAAAGTCCAGCCAGGATCCAAAGGCTCAGACAAATCCAGAAGTGTGGAGCGTTCCAGTCTCTACTGCCAGCCACGGCTTCCCCAGAGGGCTATGCAGTCTGGGGGATTGGGGCCAAGATAGCCTTTTTGTTCTGTTAGTACCGTTTCTAACACAACTGGGCCCTGGTTCATGATTGGCACTCTTGCGGGCTACAATAATGCAAATAACTAATAATCCTCTGACAAGCAGATAAGAAAATAAGAACGGTCATACTGGATCAGACCAGTATCCTATCTCTGACAGTGGCACATTGCCAGATGCTTCAGAGGGAATGAACAGAACAGGGCAATTACTGAGTGATCCATCCCCTATCATCCAGTTTCAGCTTGCAGCAGTCAGAGGTTTAGGGATCCCCAGAGTGTGGAGTTGTCGCTAAATTAGGTGAATGGGCGCATTCGTGTGCAGTGGTGTGGGAAAGCTGCCATAAAACTCTGCATTAATGTAAATAGAAGAAAGCGTCAATCTCTCGCCTCTCACTGGGAAGGAGTGAATCTGGCTCTGCTCTAGATTATCCAAAGTTCATCCTCCCTTTCCATCAGCCATTCTGACTGACTGGTTTGGTTGGAGACTTGTAATGCCCAGGACCACTGCAGCTGGCTGTCAGTAGGTGGTATCTGAAAGATGTAGACAGTTCTTTGTAAACTTTTTCTTCCATCCTCTTAGCTGTTGCTGCTGTCTGAATCCCTTCAAATTAAGGGGCACTCCTCAACTGGGCTGAAATTGGAATAGTCTGATCTCCACTGACTTACACAGAGCTATGACAGTTTACATCCACTAAGGATCTGCCTCCCAAACCCATAGCAAATTTTTTTTTGGGCTTGTCTTGCACGTAATTACCATGAAGTCATAGAATCCCACCAGTTCAGGATGGGAAGGGCCCCACTAGCGCCTCTGGTCTGTCATTCCAGGCAGAAGTGAGGTCTGTGCAGGGGCATACGCGCGCAACCCCCCACCTCTTTCTTCTCCCCCCGCCCCCCAGATTTGCTGCTTGGCTTGTGCTGAGCATGCCAGTAGAGGCTTCAGCAGAAGTTACTGAGCAAGTATGAGTCATCTCTGACTCCCGGCCCGGATTTATTCCCTACCACTCTTTTGTAAATGGCTTGAGCAACAGGGATTCCTTCTGTGATGGACTTTGGGGGATTATTCCCCCTTTGACTAAATCTCCATCTTGGCAAGTGTTTCATGCTATTCAACCCCAGTGTTGCTTTTTGCTCAATTTTTATCCCCTCTTGTTCCTAATTCTCTTTGAACGCCTCCAGGTTTTTGCATTGTGCTTGTTTCCATGGGGGGTGTCCAAGTGCCTAACAAAGGAAAAAAGGCCATGGAGCAGCTGTAGTCAATAGATGACCTGGGCCATCTCCATCTTCTCCCAAAGTGGGGGTGTGGGAAGGATGTACACAGGTTTTAATGTGTCTGGATTGTTGTGGAGGGAAAGCCATGATACAGAGCTGAGTTCTGCTCCCCTTAGACAAGTCAGTAATTCCTTCTGGTGGTTTGGTATAGAAGGTTTTGTGGGCCCCTACTCTGTTCTCTTCCTGCTACCTGGCAGTCAAGGCTCGTGCCATCCTGAAAGTGGGCAGGTACCCTACAGGTAGGTAGTTCTAAATCCCACTGTCAGCCTCAATAGAGGTTAGGGCTAAAATCCCCACTGGGAAGATTTGGTTTTGATTTGGTCTTGCCCCAATGGGAAGTGGAAGTTGTGGGGTGACACGTAAATAGTCATTAGTAGTTTTCAGAATCAGCTGCACTCCATTTGTGTAACTGGGGTAATCCACATCTGTTGTGTAGCTGTTGATCCAGGCTGTTTGCAGAGTCAGGAAGACGGGACTGTTGCTTCACATTAAGGGGAGGGTTCCTTCACAACTGGGTGAGCTAGAAACCTGTCTAGCCGAAGCTCAGATTCTTCAGAAACTCTGGGGCCTCCTTGAGCCAAATGCTGGCTGCCTTGAGAGCCAGTTCAGTCCAGCTCAGCTCATTAGGGAGAGATTTTTGTCTGGGCATGACGGTCGACAGTTAGTCTATTGCATGTTTAGTGTGCGGTTGGGCGGGGCTGTCCCACACCACAGATCCCTGTAACTGGATTGTGTGTATATTTGTGCACATCGCACAGTAGGCATGTTTTCAATGTGTGTTTAGTCAGCTTGGAGGGGATCAAGCATCCACCCAAATCCAGGTGTGCTGATTGAGGCAAGGCCCTGTGGGGTAAGTTCACTGCGCAGCAAGTGCTGAATGGCACTCCAGGATTCTGCCTCAGCCAATGGGGTTACAGTTTCTCCCTTCAAAAGGAATGAGATTCTCTCGTCTCCCTTTCAGTTCACCGCCTTGGCCTCCTGCTTGCGTAGTGGCAGGATGGCATGTCTCCTTCCACTCTCCCATAGGAACCCCGATTGGAGGGCTCAGGTGCACCCTGAGAGCCTCTCCCAAGCTACATCTGGGGAATCCGGGGGCGTATCTGTGCCCAAGTGTGCGGGGAAACACTTTAGAGGATTCAGGAACTTCCCAGACACCCAGCGGGGTGGTGGGGAGGGGAAGGAGATGGAGTGGGGCAGGAGCTAGATTAAATGTTATTCCCTGCAGGTGATGACGGGCCGGGGCTGCTCTCACTTGACCCTCAGCTGCTGTAGATCAGCGTAGCCTCATTGACTTCAGGGGAGCTGGGCTCATTTTACAGCAGCCAGCCATTGCTCTCTCATCCTTTCCTTGTCCAATGTCAGCAGAACAGCCCGCAGCAAATCAAATGAAACCAACAAAACACATGGAACAACCCAGCCACTTGTTCAACTTCCCCAGCTTCGTCTCTCGGTCTGCGTTGCTTCTCGCTGCCACATCACAACTACTTGCAGACCCTGTGGGGCTGCCGTCTCCATCTGCAGGCTAACTAAATTCCCCAGCTACTTCCTGTCATGCGTAGAGCAGCCTTAACAGGCCGAGCCTGTTCTTACTGTCTCTGCCCTGCCCTGAGGATGGCCTGCCTTTCACTGGCCCTCGTGCCCTGCAGTACACACACACTTAGCCTTGCGGTATGGAGAAAAGTTACTAGGAAATACATTGGTACCCTAGGAAATGAACAATAAAAAAAAAGGACAGTTACAGCAATCTCGCTCCGCCCTTGTGTGGCTGAAGCTCTGTGCTTGAAGGGGTTTGTGATTTGGCCATAGAAACAAATTCATTCTGAGCTGCACTCCGGTGTGTCTCCCAGTTCCTGAGCCCATCAGCCCGGCTACTGAAAAGCCCTTTCGTTTTCCTTATTTCATATTCCCTTTTATCTGGGGTTGTGGAGAAGGTTGGATCATTGGATTGTTTCCACTTGTGTAGCTTTGATTTCTGCCTAGTACCCAGCGTGTTGTAACCTCTTCTGCTATTGGGACATTAACACTCAGGTAAAGCAACCTAGATAAAATTGGTTACATTGCAGCCAGGTTTTCCCTGCCCCTCTGTTTCGCCCCGTGCAAGTGTGATCAACAATTGTTATTTGTCTATCCCAAATGACCCTAGAGCACCCTATGCACTGCTAGCCTCACCCACTGCTGAAGTGTAGCTGTCTCTGGGGTGGAACTCAGACCCTGCTGCTCATTTCCTGGCCTAGAACCAAAACGTTTGTACCACCCATGTCACTTTCACTGCATGGTTTGGTTTTACTTGCATTCCCTCAACCCACCCCCCAATCCACTGGGATGGAGTGAGTGCAGAATAGCCCGTGTCAGTCTGAGCCGTGCGCTGTCAACAGCGAGATTGTTACGGTTCAGGAGGAGATGCCAGACCAGCACTGTCGGATCTTGTCTACACAGGGAAGTTACACGGGATTAACTAAAGGTGTTACGTTAAGCCCGTTTTAGGCTTTGTTTAGGCTAGCACTTTTGTTAGTCAGGCGTGGAAAAACTCACCCCCGACCAACATACGTTTCACCGACAAAAGTGCCAGTGTGGACAGTGCTGTGTTGGTGGAAGACACACTCCTGTTGTTATAACTACCGTCACTCATTGGGGGTGGTTTAATTATGTTGGCTCTCTCCTCTTGGCATAGAGTGGTTACATGGGAGACCTTAGAGCGGTGCAGCTGCTGGCGTACAGCGGTGCTGCTATAAGGTGTCTAGTGTAGACATAGCCTTAATTAAACCACTGTACCTGGTGTACGGACAGGCCTTGCACTCCCATGGATGATCAGAGCAGGAAAAGGATGCTTCGAGCCCTCTGGTTGGGAGTCAGGGTTGTATTCCCTGTTGTCCCGTCTGCTCTTCTCTGTTCAGAGCAAAAGAGAGAAAATAACTGGCTATAAACTGTGCTGGTTTGTGCTCTGTCTGTTCTGTGTATCTGCTGTCCACAGGTTTTGTTCGTTCCAGGGCCCCCCCACCATGTGCTTTCACGGAAACTACGTTTGCTCTGTCTTGATATTGATCTAAAATAAGTCCTTCAGACAGAGGGTAGCTGGGCGGGGGGTTTCCTCGGTGTCTTGGGGCTCAAGAATAAACCTTTGGGGGAAATCTTGCTGGAAGATTTCTTCGTTGTGGCTGGAGGAACTGCCATGCTTCCCCAGCTTTGAGGGCTAACACTGGCATTTGCCTTCAGGGAGGTGGATTGGACTGGCTTGCTGCTAGCTGCGTGTGGGGCCTGACTCTGCCCCTTTCTCTCACCAGGTCATCATTGAAAGATACAAGGGGGAGAAGCAGCTGCCTGTGCTGGATAAGACCAAATTTCTAGTCCCTGACCATGTCAATATGAGTGAATTGGTCAAAATTATCCGGTAAGTGAAACAGCCTGAAGTGCTGTGCTGTGCACCTTCCTCCCCCTGGCTGTGCGACCTGAGCAGAGCGGGGGGCCATGCTGTGTGGGGACAATGGGCGGGAGGGGAAGGGGAGCAATGGGCAATGCCTGGCAGTCACCAAGCCATGGAAGGATTCGGAGCCCAGGCTGAGCTAGGACAAATCCACCACAGCACCTCGTCCTCTGACTCCTGGCCCTTTGTCGTCAGTCACCGTGTGCTGGGAGACCAGAGTGATATAGTCGTCCTGCATCTGGTTGGCAGGAGAGAGGAGGAAAAGGTCTTTGGGGAGGGCAGGGCGCATAGTGACAGATGTGGGAGCAGAGAGGGTGGGCTGGGCCTCCATAGACAGTTGATTGCAGAGCCAGGATTGGGATCAGGAGTTGCTGGCTCCCCTTCCACTGCTCAGATCCCTTGACGCTGCCTGGCTTGGTACAGAGTCGTGCTTGGCCTTGCCCTGTCTTGGCCCGCTGATCTTATCCACAGTGGGACAGCTTCATCGTTGGGCTGCAGAGCAAGAAGCGCGAGTGACTCTGTGCCTGGGCCCAGGATCCCGTCCCCTGCTCCAATGGTTCTTTGTTTATCCACAGCGGGACAGCTCAGCTGGAGAGACCAAGCCACGTCGTAAGAGCCTGGTGGCCCCCACGCTCACTGGGGAGGTGGCAGGTCCTGTTTCATGTCCCTTCTCCCCTTCTGGTGGCAGGGACTTGAACCAGGTGCCTCCATGAGCCTTAACCCTGGGAGGGGGCCGTCTCAGAGAGGGGCGGGGCTTAGTGCACACCTCTTGGTTTGGCATCTCCGTTGGCTGGCTGAGGCGGGGCACTGCCTAGCGTGCTGGCCTCTGTTTCCCGTTCCTGGGTGCTCTCCCCCCATTCGTTAGATGGGGAGGCTGGGCGCCCGGCTGGGATTGTGATTTTTCTGGGCACTGTGGAGTTCCATGTCCTCACACCGACGGCCCTTTGTGAATCCTGCCCTAAACGCTGCATTACCAGGAGCCCTGGGAAGCGGAGGGTTGGCTGTGATAGCTCACACCGGGAGAGGGCAGCTGGTGCCTTCCAGCACCGCCACTGGCTGTGGTGTTGGGTACTGCAGCAAAGGGGGCTTCCAAGATCCCTCGGCTGTATGGCTAGAGGGGCGCCAGCGCCAGAGCCCAGAGCGGCGCAGGCCTTCCCACAGAAGCCCAGGGACCGCCACCTGTCAGTGCAAGACCCTTGGGAGAAGGTGGCCCTGGCTGGGCAGGCTGGAGTGGGCTCAGTGGACAAAGCTTCCCTTCTCACCAGGGAGGCTGAGCGCCCTGGCCCGGCCCTGCTGAGCACTTGGGGACGGCCAGCCAGCTCCCCTGAGAGGTCTCTGCTCTGCTGCCTTCCCTCATTTGGTTCCCCCCCCCCACCCCGTCTGTTGCCCTCAGGCGCCGTCTGCAGCTGAACCCTACCCAGGCCTTCTTCCTGCTGGTGAACCAGCACAGCATGGTGAGCGTCTCCACCCCCATCTCGGAGATCTACGAGCAGGAGAAGGACGAGGACGGCTTCCTCTACATGGTCTATGCCTCGCAGGAGACCTTCGGCTACTGACCCGGGCAGACAGCACGCAGGGACAAACTGAAACTTGCGCATGGCCCCACCCCCTCACACTGGGAAGATGACCTGGCCAGATGCTCATGGCATGGGAGCCGTGCAGCCCCCCTCATCTCCATCCCCATCCCGACTTCACCCCTGTAAAGGCACAGACAAAGCTAGTTTGGTGTGTTTGACTCACGCCTCCCTCCCTCTGTGTAGTTCAGCTCCATCCCCGTGTGCTGTATTAGCCCTTCATCTTCTCAGCAGGAACTTCAGCTGCTCTCACTGTGCTGTGTGTGTGTGTTTTTAGCCTAATGCCAAATCAGCTGGAGATGGGGATGGGGAGTCAAGCTAGGGGCCTTCTGTGCAGGGGGGGGACTTGTCTGCTGAAAATCTAATCAAGGACAGGAAGTCTGCAAAAAAAACAAGCCAACAAACAAAATCATTGCTCTTGTTTTAATTGATTTTAATTACACGCATATCAAATCCTTGGTGCTACCGAGTAGGTGTAGGCGTCTCTAGGACAGTCGATAATGTATAGCCTTTAGATTTATTTTATTATTGGTTTTTATTTTTTATCTGGGGGAGGGGGGATAATTTGCCTGTATTATGTAGATAAATAAACCGAGCTTCTTTGCACTTTAAAATGTAGTCGAGTGGAGTTAGCCTAATTTATACAGATCTGACATCTTCAGCACTGCTTCTCTGGCAGCCTTTGGACCTTGATTTCCTATGTTCTTTTTTGAAAGAGACAATTCCAATCTCCCCTCTCCATTGCATGTAGTTTTTTGGTCCCATTGTGGCAGAGACAGTTTACTCGAGGAATGTACTGATTTCTTTTTTCATGTACTATACCAAAAACATGTATATGAAAAAACCCGCCCAGTTAAAGCTATACAAAAGTCTATATACATATATATAAAATAAATATGAATTCAAGTCATGTCTTGCAGGAATGTTCTTTCCCATCTCATTCGTTTTCACTGTGCACATCCCCGAGCAGGTGCAGGGGGTGCCAGCTACCACTGGGTTGAAACAAGGCTGTTGGTATCGGATCCAGCACAGCTTCCCCAGCCAGGGTGGTAAAGGGAGGCAGTGTTACCTAGTGGATAGAACACCACTGGCACTCAGGAGACTTGGATTCTTTTCCTGCCACTGCCCTGCCCTAGATGACCTTGGGTTAGTCCCCTTCGCCTCCCTGTGCCTCAGTTTCCCCATAATATAAAATGAGGATAACGCTCCTGGCCTCCTTTGTAAAGCACTCTCAATCCCCTGCTGAAAAGCGCTCTGTAAGCACTAGAGATTAGGTAGGTTTTACCTGTGCTCTGGCTCGGTGCAGGAGGGGACATTCTGCAGCACTGGTATCGCCAGAGACAAGAGAAGCCCTGGGTGCAAGGGGGAGGGAAATGCTGCTGTGTCCTTGCTCCCTTGTACCTTATTTAAACCCGCTTGTTGCTGGCTGACTGCAAGTGGGCTGTTTGTAGGATGCCTGTGACGGGCCTGACTTTTGCTGCAGTAATGGGAGCTGGTTCTTCTCTCTCGCTGGTCTCAATCTCACTGAACCCCTGGAGATACCCTAGTGCGAGAGGAAGATCACGCCCAGGGAAGTTGGAGGTGGAAGCCTTTTGCCTCAGCCATTTTTCTCCCAGGGCAGGATTGTCCCCTGGTCATGTTCTGGTGCGGAGTCCCATGCTAGCTTCAGAGGCCCTCCCCCCAAGCCCGAGCATTTGCACTGCTTCCCTTGGGAGACGATTTTAGGCCTTGCTGCAGCTCGCGGCTAGGAAGCATCACTTAATGCAGAGCCTGAACCTCCCCTTTTAAAAATATCCTCATCCCACCCCTGTGCTAGTGTGGAAGCTAATGGCCAGGGAGTAGCTGCGGTAAGGAGTCTCCTGGGCAAAACTCCTAGGGGCCGCAATTCCTCTGAAGATGCTGCCCTTCCCTTCCATTCAGTGGCTTTAATAGAAGCTGCTGCCAAGTGGGTGTTTAGTACATTTGAAGCCTTCCTTGGTCCTGGCTTCTGGAAGAGAAAAGGAGTTTTCTTTTACCCTTCTCCCTTCAGAGCTGCTCTGAGGAGGATTGGGGACAGAAGGGATCACACTGTTACTAGAGCTGTTCTCCCAGCCTTTAATTTCCTGTCCCGCATGACTAAGGCCTGCCCCTCGTGTTGCTCGAACCTTCCTCAGGCAATGGCAGCATAAAAACAACCTGATCCTTGTTCACTGCAGTGGGGAGTGCACTCAGGCATTGCAGCAAGTGGCATTTTGTCCTAACCCCAGCTCCAGGAATCTCAGGATGCTGTGAGAATCTCAAAGGGAAATAAAAGCATGTTTCTAGCCCTCACGGCGATGAAGAAAAGCTTGAAAAAATGTGACTGGGAAAGGCCTAAAGGCAAACAGTGGATGTGACATTGTTTGATTTTTTTTAAAATCTCATGCTAGTTGACTGCTGGCACCTGGCCCCCTTTCCCCCAGCGTCCTGAATGGTGGCACAGAAGGGGGCCAGAGTCTGTGGTTGCAGTGGGCTGAACTGCCCTGAACAGGGACTGTGGGTGAGTTGCATTGTGTTGGGTTGCGGTTTGGAAGCTTTCCTCAGCCACATGCTCTAGACACACACAACTGAACACTTAAATGCAGCTGAAAGTGAATCCCCACGCAGCTGGCAGAGTTTCTTCTCTCCTCCCAGGCTCCCCTCTCCAGTGTGTTTTCAAGCCCTGGTTTATATCAGCCTACACCGTTCCTTTCCTGCCATCCTACTGTTCATATATGTGTAGCCTGTCCCTAATGTCTTCACCCTGCTAGCCAGACTCTTAAAAGGCAGAGCCATGGCCCCTTGAAAATGCTACAGCACACTGACCTTGTCACCTAGCGTCAGCCCCCTGCCGCCTCTTCCTGCATGTGTCTAGCTGTGAGCTAGCAGCTCATGACCCCACGCAGCATTGGGTGTGGGCTGGTGGGCTCCAGCGAGAGCAGCCGTTCAACGCTGCCTATGCAACCCCAAATTGTATTGGCCTCTTACCGCCATGTTGCATTACAGTGGCAGGTGGGCTTTACTGGCAGCCCCCATTGTCTAGGTCTCGCAGAACTGGTTCGTCCCTCCCCGCAATCCTACATAGTCATCTGTGGCTTCCTAAACCGAATCACAGTTGTATTTGTGCCCTTGTTTTCTGTCTTCACAAGGACGGTGGGTCCCCTACGGTCCGCGCTGGCAGGGCGTTGCATTGCCGGGCTGTGTCACCCTCTGCTGTGTCAGTAATGACATTAACACCTGATCCCTGCCAGCCATGGACGCAGTTGCGGGAGCCTAGCACAGGGCCCGGATGCACGACAAGCTTTCGCCCATTGCTCTGACCCAGTTCTGGCAGCCACGGCCACGGCACAGCTGCTGGGTTGGCTGGGGGTACTGGGGGTGTGTGTGTGGGGTGGGGGGGGAGCCAGCCCCGTCTGGTGGGGCTACGCCTGTGTCCTGGCTGTTGCTATGGCCATTCCTGCCTCCCGCCCACCTCCTTGTCCCTGCGAGCATGTCACAGTACAATACCCCCCCCCGGCCCCCCCCTTGGAGCCTCCTGAGGGTCCCCCTCGCCCCGCCCCTTATTTTATGTTACGTAGCTTTATTTATTGCTTTAACGTGGATGAGTCTTTTCTGCCCACTTGGCACCGTTGATGAGTGTCTGACCACTGCCTGCCTTACGCTTGGGCCTCCGCCGTGGCACTGCGGCCTGTCAGTGGCCAAGTCTGGCCCCAAGCCAGCCCCGGGCCAGCCAGCCCTTGGAGGGGCCAGCATTTCTCCCCTCCGCCCCACTGTGCCAGGGCAGTTGCCTCCTGTTCCTTTCTGGAGCAAGTCCCAGTAAATCGGTACAGTGCGGTAGCGCCCAAAGGGCCCTGGCCAGCTTGGGCAGGCCCCAGCCCACATTGCGCCAGGTGCTGTACAAACATGGCGTGGACACAACCCTTGCTGTGAAGGGGCGCCGCACTCTTAAGAGCCAAACTCCCTGCTGGGGACTAGCCGACTGACATGCCCTTGCTGCACCTCACTGAGCCCAAAGGTGCCGTGTCGCTGGCCATGGCTGCCACACCGCACAGCAGGGAGTGCTGCCTAGCACCTGTGCCCCCAGCTCTCTGCCCGCCCTGCTGTTAGTGGAGGAGGAGCTCCTAGCAGGCAACCAGAAGTGCCTGCCCCTTGCTGGAACGCTGCCCATGCCACATAGCAGCCCCCCCCCCCCCCAGCTGTGGCAGGCGATGTGCCCTTCTCCCGTGTTTAATTGCGTAAGGGCCATGGGGTGGGGGGCGGGGGGCTGCATCAGGGAAAAGCAACATGTCCTGGGGGGGCGTGAGGGGGGGCCAATCTGCAATCAGTTGCAGATAGGCAGCACATGCTGCTCTCCAGGGAGGGCGTTAAGAGAAGCTGTGACTAACGCCTGGTGCAGTCTGCGGGTGACAGGGCGCCAGCCTGTCAAAAGACACAAAGAAAGGCGTAGGCCAGCGCACCAAGGCGGCCGTGGGCTTCCACCTGGGGCAGACGTGCTGCAGCAGGTCCTAGCCCCCACAGCTCTGAAACGGGGGGGAAAAAACATGCTGGGCCTAACAGCAGCCTTGCGCGCCTCTGTGGCTGGTGCTTATCTGCCCCCTGGCTGGAGCGGGGTGCGGGGTAATGCCCAGGCAGTCTGGGCTCTGAGGGGGTGAGAGGAGAGAGAGGGGATCCTAACACAGCTGCTACAGCAACACAGCTGGAGCTGCTCAATGCCAAACGCCGCTTAACGGCTGCAGCTGCCAGCAGACTAAAGCCAGGCATGTAACTCCCACAGTGTCAGAATAAAGTTCTGTCTCGTGTGTGTGTGTCCCCCGTCTCCCTCCCTCCTCCCCCCCAACCAGGTTCAGGCGGGCTCTGCCAAGAGCCTGCACCCTAGTCCAGCTCAGAGCCTGCTTTGTGACAAACACAGAAATGCATTGCAGCACTGTCAGCCACCTCGCTCCAGCCACCAGCAAGCGCCCGCTGTCTGCGCCGCAATCGCGGCTGGCCATGTTCCGATGGCTGCTCCAATGTGGGATGCTGAACCAGTCCTGGAGGATCTGCCAGGAACAGCTGTGATGGAACAAGCGCCATGGCCACCCACTCGCTGCCACTCACACACACCCTGGCCTGGCCACAAGAGCGTGTCATGTCAGCCTATCCCTGTGCTGGGCATCTGACACGTGCAGGGCGTGGCAGTACATCATCTCTCCCCACCCTGCGTCCCTGCATAGCCAGCGCTTTCTTAGCCTGTATAGGCTGCTTCTTGCACACTTGTAAGCCAGAAATGTGGATGGCAAATGTGGGCTTCCCCTCACGCCTTGTCCACAAGAGGCTTTATAGCTATTGTTACAAAAGGGAAGGCTAGCACGCGTAGGCCTTAAACGAGGGGAGTCAGAATCAAATAGGACTAATGCTTTCATGAGCTTAACACTATATAGGTGTCAGCCAGGCAATCTTCTTCTGTTCAGAAATCTCCCAGAAGTGCTGGAAATCTAAATATATAAGAGCATAAGAACAGCCGTATTGGGTCAGCCCAATGGCCCATCTAGCCCTATAGCCTGTCTTCCAACCATGGCCAGTGCCAGGTGCATCAGAGGGAACGAACAGACCAGGCACTCATTGAGTATAGTCCACCCCCAGTTTCTGGCAGTCAGAGGCTAGGGCCACTGGGGTTGCATCCATAACTGTCTTGGCGAATATCCATTGATGGACATATCCCCCAGGAACTTATCTAGTTCTTTTCTGAACCCCTGTAGTTTTTGCCTTCACAACATCCGCTGGCAAGGAGTGCCACAAGCTGACTGGTGTGTCAAGAAATACTTCCTTTTGTTTGGGGTAAACCTGCTGCCTATCAATGCCATTAGGTGAGCCCTGGTTCTTTTGTTATGTGAAGGAGTAAATAACACTTCCTTATTCACTTTGTCCACACCTTTCATGATTTTATAGACCTCTATCTTCTCCCCTCTTAGTCATCTTTTTTCCACGCTGAGAAGTCCCAGTTTTTTTTAATTTCTCCTTCTGCGGAAGCCTTTCCATACCCCTAATCATTTTAGTTGCCCTTTTCTGTACCTTTTCCAATTCTAATTTATCTTTTTTGTGCTAGGATGGCCAGAACTACATGTAGTATTCACAGTGTGGGATTAATACCATGGATTTATAGAATGGTGTAACATTTTCTGTCTTCTTGTTAGCTTTCTTGACCGTCGCTGCACTTTGAGTGGATGATTTCAGAGAGCTAGCCGCAATGACTTCAAAATCTTTCTTGAGTGGTAACAGCTAATTTAGACCCCATCATTCTGTATCTATAGTTGGGATTATGTTTTCCAATGTGCATTACTTTGCATTTATCAACATTGAATTGCATCTGCCATTTTGTTGCCCAGTCACCCAGTTTTGTGAGATCCCTTTGTAACGCTTCGCAGTCTGCTTTGGACTTAACTTTCTTGAGTCATTTTGTATTGTCTTTCCACCGGCTACTCACAATTCAAACACCCCTTTAATTCCCAAATGATTTCCAGCCCCCCTCAGCCTGGAATGTCCGCTATTAAATTTCATCCAATTTCTATTACTCCAGTTTACAAGGTCATCCTGATCTTCCTGTATGATATCCTGATCCTTCTCTGTATTGGAAACACTTCCCAACTCTGTGTCACCCGCAAACTGGATTAGCACACTCCCACGTTTTGTGCCAAGGTCAGTAATAAAAAGGTTAAATAAAATTGGTCCCAAATCCAATCCCTGAGGAACTCCACTAGTCACCACCCTCCACCCAGACAGCTCACCTTTCCGTATGACCCCCCTTGTAGTCGCCCCTTTAAGCCAGTTTCTTATCCACCTCTCAATGTTCACACTAATCCCCATCTTTTCCAGTTTAAGTAATAATTCCCCATGTGGAACCATATCAAATGTCTGACTGAAATGTGGGTACATTAACCCCACTGCATTCCCGTTGTCTAAAAAGTCTGTTATCTTCTCAAAAAAGGTGATCAGGTTGGTCTGGCACGATCTACCTTTTGTAAAGCCATGCTGCATTTTATCCCTGCATGCTACTGGGGTGAAATTAACAGGCCTATAGTTACCAGGGTTTCATTTCAATCACGTCACAGTGAAATGCCTGGTGGGCTGAAGGACAGCCGGGAAGCCCTGGGGGTGATGGCTGCGCCAGGGAGCCGGCATTCCCAGGGCTTCCGGGGTCCCAGCTCCTTGGCAGCCCGCCCAGTGGATTTCCATGGGAGCCTGGCCTGCGTTCCATCAGCCCTTCGTCTAAACCTCTGAATGATTTGGATCTTGATGAATCAACCTTCCCCCATGGAAGACCGTTTTGGTCGGATAATTTCCAACCAGCTCTAGGGCTAACCCAATCAACGGCATCAGCGTTGAGCAAGTCAGCATCAGACGCCATTTCTGTGAATGGGCCTGGCCTCCCCCTCTTCAGATTTAATCAACTGCACGACTCTGCTTGGAGGGCGTTTTCTGTTCCTCGCTGACACGGATGGCCAGAATTCACAGCTCTAGCAAGTTTGCGGGTCTCGGAAATGCAATCCCAGCTGCTTCCTCAGCACAGCCCAATTGCGATTCCTTTTAGTGGGAATCAAGCGTCCAAACCTCCTAGGCATCTTTGCAAATTTCAGTCTTACGTCCCGTGCAGGGACACGCCTAACCCATGTCCACGCAGCCAATGCAAAGCTTCACAGCATGCAGCAAGGACACGGCTAACGCACCACAGACGTTGCCAAGCGGGGGTCCCACACCGCAGTCACGTGTGTGCGGGAGAAAGGGTAGTTCCGGCTCCATGGCCCATTCAGGCTGTGACAACTCGTCTGACAGCCACCGCAGCTGCCCCTCGGTGCTGGGATGGCAACTGTGGTGAGATGGCCACAAAGGCTCAACAGCCGCAGCTCAATTCACACAGGCCTCCAAACAGCTGGATGGCGAGAATCGTTAGTAGCTACGTACAGGCCTGATTAATATGGGCAACACTGTGGGGAAAAGTCGTTCCCTCTCCAAGCCACACAGCTCCCCCAGCTCACGGGCTTCCGTGTATTGGGCTTAATGGTAGTTTTAGCCACAGCAATAAAATCTCTTAATTCAAGCACAGAACATAGCCTCAGAAGGTGCCACCCTGTTGGCATATTCTGCTTCCCCACCGGGCACCCACCCCTTATGAAATGTCCCTTGGGAAAAAGCAAGACATACCACAGTGGCACCTAGAGGCCCCACGCAAAAACAGGGCCCAGCGTGCATGGGGCTGTACAAACCTACAGCGAGTCCCTGCCCCAAAGAGCTTCCAGTCGAAATGGCCAAAACAGATGTCGTTCGGGAGAGGAAACCGAGGCACAGTGGGTGGCAGTGACTTGCCCAGAGTTACTCAGCAGGGCAGAGGCAGAGCTGGGGAATAAAAACCACGTCTCCCAACTCTGTCCTGTGCCCTGCTGCAAAAGGGGTCCAGAAAGCAGGTCTGTTCTGAGAAAATGTTCAACCTTGCACACGGTCCCCAGGCTCCCCTCACTGCTCATCAGCCTGCTGCGGGGAGTTCTGCAGCTACCAACACACGAGTTGCAAGGGAAGAGCTGCCTGCCATGGTGGGCAGAGCTCTGCTGCTTTGGGCCCTTGGTGCAGAAATGTGTTCTGAGGGGTGGGGTTTAAAGCAATCAAGCCAAGACTGTGATGTGCCCCCCCCAACCCTAGGCTTGGCGCTCCCTGCAGTTACAAGATTTCAGCCATTCTGAGGGGAAGGAGGTGCGTGTTTCTGATTTCCACCCCAAGACACACCCACGTGCTGTTTCATACCCACAGCTCAGCCCTCCCTCCAGCTCAGATGGGCCCCAGTTCCTGGAGGAAACATGCCCATTCTGGGTCAGTGGATGGAAAGCGATCAAGGCTGCCATGTGGGTCTGGTTTTGCAAACCTCAAGGATGCCCAAGATGAGCAGAAATGTTTTTGTTTTTTTTTAAAAGCATCAGCGAAGGGTCAGCCAGTGGCCATAGGTTTTACATAATCTGCCAGACCAGTTGGGTCTGAACACAGGCTTCTGCCTTCCACAGGTCAGGGGGAGGTAGGAGCCTCACGAGGAAACGGACCCTCTGTGCCAGGCAATCTGCTGTGGAGCAAAACCACCCTCATTTATCCCACACCTGCACCACGTGGGAGAGAAAATAGCTGCTGCCATGACAACTGCTCAGGCCAGGATACTGCAGCTCCCCGGCGCCCACATACCAGTGGAGATTAGGAGGATGGAGAAGGGGCAGGGAGGAACCCACAGTAAAACTGGGACACACATCAAGTGGGCAGGGAAGCCAGACTGTCAGTGACATTAACTAATGGCTTTAAGACGGTAAGTGCCTCTGAAACAACCACGTCAGACAGACACAATGACAGGGCCCACCCAGACAGGATGATACCCAATAAATGTATACGCGTGACGGACACATGGGCCCTTGGTTCTTATCTTCAATCATGGTACAAAGGCACCTGCTGTGCAGAATGGCTGGGCCGAGGTGGTGGCTGGCTGTATGCCCAATGCACACAAGCCGTGCAATGAACTCTAAGAGAGACGCCACCATGACATCGCACTGTTTAAAGTGAAAACTTCAGTGAGGGCCAGCAACAAAAATTACATTCTGCAAGTGCTTCTTGGAGCAGTGTCAGTGCCAGGGCATCAGAGACAAGGTGGGTGAGGGAATATCTTTTACCACTGCTCTGTGTGGCTCGAAAGCTTGTCTCTCTTGCCTGCAGAAGTTGGGCCAATAAGATATTTCTTTACCCACCTTATTATTCTAAAAGTGACCAAGTCTCACCCCACAGAGCACTCTGACAGCATTACAGCCATGTCGGTATCTCGAGCAGTCAATGGCTCTGACTTGGCCTTTGAAGGCAGCAATTTGGGCAGGAGCCGCTGGCGAGCAGGAAAAGCTGATGACTTTGAATGCCAAGTTTGACAACTTTCTATGGTGGAAATTCACAGATGGCCTGATGCCATTGGCTTGCACAGGGCTATAGGGACAGTGAATCCAGCCCAAAGCCACTCATTTGCTCCACACCTGGAAGTACACGTTACGAAACCATTAGCTCTGCTCCCTTTTGCCAGATACAGCAGTCTCTGGGTTCCTTAGCCAGATTCACACTAACCACAATTTAAGGCAGTTCAGGCCTTGGAAAGAGAAAAATCCTGCATTTATTTGAAGAGGAAATGACCTTGAACCCTGGAGTTTTCCTCTAAGCACAAACCCAAAGCCTGCAGTAGGGGGTAACGAGCATCTGAGGTGTCCCCCCCCCCCGCATCACTGCTGCACAGAGCACACAAGCAGCATTTAAAACTTGCATTGTTTATTATCCACTTTGCGATGTGCCCCAAACACCTGGCAGCTGAGGGGAGAGCTGGTTCTGAGCGCCCTTCTGCAGCTGGGCTGGGAGAATTCCCAAGGGGGAGCAACTGAGTGTCGTGTACATCGGGTCGGGCTTGGTCCAAACCTGCCAACCAGCCAAAGTGCCAACAGTAGTGCAACAAGGCACGAGTTTGTCTTTTTCTTACAAAAAGCCATGTGAACAGCTGCTCGACGCGCCGTAAAGTGTAAGAGGAAGGGCACCACGTCCTGCGGAGTAACTCTGTAAAAGCGGTATGGGCAAAGGGTGGGCATGGCCTTGTCTCAACCATTCTCTGCTGAACATGCTCTGTTGCAAAGCAAAACAACAAAAGGGGGTTTCCTAGTTAGCGGTCCTTCAAACCCCCTTGGGATCGGAGAGTTGAGCTGGGTTCACTCTGTCTTGTGTTGCCAGCACCAGTGCCAGAGATGCTGGCTAGGATCCTGCTCGGTTTCTGGTAGCGGCATTAGGTCTGAGGAGTTAATAGCAACAGCAAAACTTCTCTTGGTCCCTAAAGCGAGTGGCTCAGACACACAGAGACCAGGGCTGGGGAGGAAGATGCCAGTTTTGCATAGTCACTTTTCTAAGTGTAGCCACATTTTAGTGCTGCTCTAGCTGCAAGGTGATAACACTTTGGGTAAATGTCTCCTTGGTACATGGCTGCGGATCATTTGGAGCCAGGCACCCCCTGGAAAAGCACTAAGGCTCTTTCTGGTTTTGTTTTTTAGTTTTAGAGGAAGAAATTCTCCCTCCTGGCCTGTGTCCCAAAATCCCAGAGTGGAACAGCTCCATGATACCAACCCCAAATAATAAAAGAGGGAGTGGCGTGAGTGGGAGGGACCTCCCTAGGAAGCCAAAGCCCTGGGCTGACGGTCTATATTCCACATGCAGCCACGCTCTGCATAGATTCAATAAGTGATGTAACGTCATTTCCATTATTTTGTCCCTTCCCCCAACACCCCGCAATGCTGCTGCCCAGCACCCAAAGGGATGGTCTCTGGTTTCCCTTAAAGGGAAATCATCAGACTATCCTCCACCTTCCCTCTCCCTGCCAGTTGTGCTCTCACTTCCCTTCCCATTTTTTCTGGTTTGTATTTCAGCTTGGTGCTTTTACGGTACCTCTCTCCCAGATGGTTTATGCTATCGCTTTACCTCTGCTATGGAAAGCCCATGGGTTTTCACCTGGACTCCCCCCTACTCATTACACGAGCTGTCCACAGTGTAAGAGGCACTCTGATTTCCAGACACAACGTCTGAGTCAGTCACAGCCAAGTCACAGTCCCCTAACCCTGCTGCATGCCAAGTCGGAGCGCCGCTGAGGAAAGCAATGAAGGGGGAACAAGAGTAGTCTGCAAAGAGCTTTCCAACGCCAGTCGGTTCTAGAAAGAGAAACCAACATCTCCAGTGGTTTTCCCCAGAAGCGATGATAATAAATTAGAGGGTTTATGGCCTTAGGTCTCTGGGCCTGAGATGCAGCCCTGATGTCAGCCAACCAGCTGCTCCGATTGCGGCTGGTCTGTCCGGAACTGATGACTGGTGGTGTAGCAGAAAGCACCGCTGACGGAGGAAGGGAGGTGTTTCAACAGAGACCATGTGGCCCTTGCTGCAGATGTTTACAGTCAGTTCTTATGGTCTTTGCTCTGAACTCAATGCCACTGCCAATGAGGGTTCTCCCATAGAAACCTCACCATTTCTTCCTTTGCAGCAGATAACATCCCACCAGTCAGGCCTCTCTCCGTGTACCCTCCCCACCCACCCCAAACTTCCCAAGCTTTGCATGTTTCTTATAGAAGCCCACTCCCTAAGTCCTGCTGGGCAGGGTGATTATTTCAAAACTAGCATGGCCTCTGTCCCGTCTTTCCTTGTCAAGTGGAGTCCATGAGTGAGGTAGTACTCTCGCCGGAGGAAGGCGTAGAAATAATCAGAGATGAGCAGAATCTGCAGAAGCGAAAACGTAAATGTGTAAGTGACACTTCAGACCAAAGACTAGCTAGCTTTACAGACCACTGCTGCAAAAGCTCTTTCCCATATCTGCCCCCAACCTCCTCTCTCATTTAGGAGAGCACCAACACAAGCCAATCCGGCCTCGCAAAATTCAGACCCCCATAATGATTACTTCTGAATTTACTTTAAATTCTGATCACTTCTGAGTTGCTGTTTTATTCAGAAAAGGCAAAAGCCTGGAAGAAAAGCCACCAACGCTTGGGAGCTAACACAAAAGGAAATGAGAGAGAGGCTTTTGGAACTGTAATGCTACTAATACACATTGTACAGATGGGTAAATCAAAGCACTGGAAGACTAAGGCCCAGATTTGTAAAGGTATTTGGGTGTTGCAATGCTGAGTGGAGCAACGCCTAAACATCTTTCAAAATGTGTGCCTAAGTGCCTTGCCCAGGTTATTACAAGAAGACAGTGGCAGAGTGGGAAGAACCACAGGAGTCCCTGGCATTAACCAGTAGGCTCCACGTCCTCCCAACTGAATCTCTATTTTGCAGTGAGGTCCTATTGTGCTGGGTCCTGTACAAAATGTACAGTCCAAGGCACGGTTTTTGTGAAAACTCAAGAGCTGATTCAATGAACAGTTGTGGAGGAAAAGCCTGAACTCCAAAGTTTAGGAAGGGTTTGTTCTCTAATGCCAACCTGGCATCTCCCTCAACAGGTACTGGCTTTTCGTGAGTGCCAAAGTTTACTACTTACCCACTTGCCGTTCATCCACTGATACCCTTGTCCCCATATCTGCCCTCTAGCACTCTGATCTAGTCTCTGATCTTTGTTCCCATGGGAACAAAGTGGTCACATTTGCCAATGACTTCGACCCATTCTTGAGTGGAGGCCTTTTTAGTACCATAGCAATCCCTATAACAACCTAGTAGTGTGTGTCAGCTTCAAAGCACTTCACTGAGTGGCTTAATGAATGCTCAGGAATTCATTCAGGATGGAATCTCACCTGACAGTCCATCTGGGTGCTGACTGGACCGAGGGAATGGGGTGACAGGGCAGGTGGGAGAGGCAGGAAAGGGGCAGCAATGTCAGTTGGAGTCAGCATGGTGGTGGACTAGGTCCTGTGGCTGCAGGTGGGAGGGCAGGGATGGGGCCGATGGAGTGAGAAGAGTGGGGGCCTGTGGAAGATTGGGTGGAGTCAGTGGGGTTGATGGAGAGGGAAGGGGAAAGCAGGAGGCTGCAGAGAGCTGAGGCAAGGCTGGGTGAGAAGGAGCTGGGCGGGAGTGCCTGGAGGAAGGGTAGAAAAGGCTGGTGGTGCCCAGCAAGAAGAGAAAGCAGCAGGAAGGTGCAGCGGCTGTCAGGCTGCGGTGCCCACAGGAGCACATCTACCCTTTGATCCAAGACCCTCAGCGACACTTCACTACACTGGCACGTTGCAGTCAGGGACTTCACATTCTCCCCACACCTGTGAGAGGTACTCCACAGATGGGAAAGCTGAGGCATAGATGGCCTGCGTGTCTTGCCTTTGGCCACAGATGGAAGCAGTGTCAGAGCCATGGTATCTGAGCACAAGTTCCTGGCTCCCAGTCACGGGCTCACATCTCCTGCTCTCTCCCGCACTGCTCATCTCATAAAGATGAGTCAGCACCTCCATGGAAGGCTGTAAAAAACTTTTGATCCGGAAAACAATTCAGCTTCCAGATCCTACATTTTCTGCATCTCCTTCTCCACCCTCTGCCTTTCTTACTGAAGAAATCTGCAGCTTAAGAGCTCATCTCTGAAACCCTGCTGCAGTACAACTGCTTGCTGTGGAAATGATGCTGCTGTTCTCAGCCAAGGCTGATTCCTTCAGGCAGAGGCACTGGTGCATCTTGTTTGGACACGCTGCTCTCACTAGTGGCACAGCAACGCAGGTGTCAATAGCCTCAAGCAGAAGAGGTTCTGAGTCCCATGCACGACAGCAGCAAGGACATCTGTAGTTAGTGTTCTCCGGTTCCAGGGTTACCTTGCATGAAGGGTGCTGACAACAGGTATAGCGGCTCCATAGCCGCAGCCCATTAGAGGAAGGCCATCAACTCATTAGCTGAACCAGTACAAACCTTCCACTAAGCTTCCTTCCTGACTGACGGCCTTGCTTATGTGTGGACATGCCAAGATGCAAGCCTGGACCTTATGTGTAGCAAACACACATCCTCCTTTCAGGGGGCTGCCTTCTGGGATATTTATTTGCTCTAGCGCAGATGGGAAAATAATTCCCGCCCAGTCGCCGCAAACATCTCCAGCCGTATGGAACTTTTTGGAGCCCCATGTAGCTTAGGCCTGACCTGGCATGACTAATTAACACCTGGAAGGAGGCCTCATTTCTTAGAGCATAAAATTAGGGAGGGAACCAGATCATTAGGCTGAAACACACACAATGTCTGAGCCAGGCATAAGAACAACACTCAGGGAGCCATTTACTAACAATGGACAAGACTAGTTAGGAATGTAGAGATGAGGTAAGGAGTAGTTGAACGTGGACAACGCATGGGCAGAGCAAGTTGTACAGGAATGTTTCCTTGCAAAGTAACCAAGTCAGTCAAAAAATGTGCAGTAACGTATAGTAAATGCAGTGAGAGGTATAAACGTATATTAAGGAAAAGGGTTTCCGTGTAACTTTGGATGTGTGGTACACTCTAGACCCACCCCCTTTGCTGGAGTCTGATCAACTCAGAGTAGCTTTGCTGTATGCCAAATAAAGAAACCTGAGTGATGAAATCTGGAGACAAACTGAGTTTACTGGATGAAGCATTCTCCCAGAATTGGACGAGGTGTCCTGGATAAGCTGAGTGGAAAAGATCGCAGAGGGAATCCCAACATCCCAGACTCACTACACTGGAAGAAACCAATGCTCCATCTGACATGGCATCCCATCTCTAATAGCAGCCAACGCTGGATGCTTTAGAACAGGGGTCTCAAACTCGCGGCCCGCGGGCCAACTGCGGCCCGCGGGCTTGTGTCATGCGGCCCGCAGTCCGAATCCGGCTGCAGGCTTGTGCTGGCATTTTTTTTTGAGCGGAGCTCCGGGAAGCTGTGGCCGTCTTAAAAAGGAAATGGCTGCCGAATGTGGGCCCCACAGAGAGATTGACGGCGGAGAGTGGAGTCTGAGAGCCTGTCTGTCTGCTCTACTGTGCTGCTTTAAAAAGGAAACGGCCGCCGAATGTGGGCCCCACAGAGAGATTTGACTGCGGACAGTGGAGCCTGCAAGTCCCTGTGAGAGCCTCTCTCCCCAACTGTGCCGCCGAATTTTACCCTGCGTGGAGATTTTTTCGGCGGAGAGTAGAGCATGAAAGGTACAGTAGAGTAGTGCGTGTCATGTGCGGCCCCCTGAACTCCACTCAATGTAAATGCGGCCCGCCACAGCAATTGAGTTTGAGATCCCTGCTTTAGAAGAAGGTGTAAAATCCAAAATAATACAATTAGCTCTGCAATGGTCTCGTGGGAAGAGGAGGAGAGAAGTTTTTTTTCCAGACTCCACTTGTTGAAGCCTTGAAAGCTGGTGATTTTCAACTGGTTAAAGTCCTGAGCAGGGCAGCCACAAGAGTTTATATTTAGGCCATTTCCCTGTCCTAGCAGCTTGCTAAGGAACATCTGGGCAAGGGAAGGAAGAAAACCTACTCAGGAAGTGTTTCTAGTCATACTGGCCACAAGGATGACTTGTCAGACATTGCAATATACTAGTAAGAGAGACAGACACACAACAATTAGTCCCGCTCTCTCCAGAGCTGCGCAGCAATGGCCACCTGAGGTTTTTCCCAGAGTTACTTCAGGGATGACACGAATGCCTAGCACTTACAAGTCACTGTCCTTTTTCAGGGTGCTGTACAGACGTTAATGAAGCCTCAGAACAGTCCCATTTCGCAGCTGGGAGAACGGAGAAATTAAATGACTTTCTCCAGCCCACACACCAAGCCAGTGGCAGTGCCAAGACCAGAACTCAGCACCTAGGCAAGTCTAAGCCACTAGGTGTCCCAGATTTTCCACAGGAGGGTAATTACCTCAGCCATGAGACTGTGAGGCTCGACTCATCAACACCTGGAAAATGCTTCAACAGCCTCACGCAGAGGCACCACAGAAATGTAAAATATTGTCTATAAATCTGCCTTGTTCTGAACCACCAGGTGAGTCCATCAATCACCCACAAGTGCAGCCGTTTGCTGCAAGGCTTGTTTTGGCACGTGACGAACGTATTTACATCTTCCCTCTGTAAAAGCACAAGCACTCCTGTGAACACACAGCTCTGCCGCACCCAATCAACTGTGAGAGTGACCCTGTACATGTAATGAGAAAGCATCTCCGTGCTAGAGAGCTCAGAGTCCCGGATGGCATTCTCCTCGCAAGTGTAACATGACACTCCATGTCGAAATACACCTCGGCCTGCAGCATCCACTTGCTATTAATGACAGGGCAGACTGACTGTAAATGGCAGTCTACACTGTGAAACAGAATGATGCTTTAACTATGAATGGGGACAACTGTGCTGTAACTGGTTTCCACCACAGGTTGTCTGTGTAGTTTTGCTGACGCCCTAAGAAATCTCAGAGGTGTGGCAGAATTGTTGTGATGGAGGCAGCGCTGCCTATGGCCAGCTGGGTGACCTTGGGCAAGTCACTTCACCGCTCCGTGCCTCCATTTTCGCCATCTGCAAAATAGGGAAAATGACGCTGTCCTCCTTTGTGAAAAGTTTTGAGATCTACTTATGAAAAGTGCTACATCCGAGCTAGGTACTAGTATTAGTGACAGTGCAACCAGACTTATGCTGAAATAAATTCACAAGTGAGCATGTGCTCTGATGATCACACATTAAGTTCAAAGTGACTGTTCGGGGGCTGAGTCTCCCTTGTGTGACAGCACAGAAAAATGCTGCCAAACCCTGGGACTTGGCACTGCAAAGTTCGGAGGCGGAAGGGGGGGACACACACATGGCAGGTAATCTTTCCTACCAATCACACAATCCCCTATCACTCAGGCACGTCTCACCTGCCTCCCTTCTGATTTCACCCCTTCATGGAACATGCAAGTTTGCTTCCCACAGGAATAGTAATGGCACAGCTATATTAAAAGCCCCAAAGTCACCACTATACAAATTTTATACAGTGGCCACCATTAGAAAGTCAATAACCAACAGTTACCGCACAGCGGGATAGTTAGAACAGGTGGTAAGTGCAGTATCTTAGATCACATGGCATGGTATCTGCTGGGAAGTGCTGATTTTAATGCACAGAAGGGGTCTAAGTTATGATTGCTGCAGGGAACCTAACTTTGATTTCTTGATTTTTGTGCCTTTAAAATCTAAGCCCCAGTGTTGCATTATTACAGGTTTTTTAACACAACAGTAGCTCCAATCTGGAATTGACTAGCATGTTAGTAATGGTTAAAACAACAGCATTCCTGACAGATCGAAGGACAGAACAGGCAGAGTCCGAAGGTGGGCCAGCTTCCTGCAGCCCTCAATCCCTTACAATTCAAGCAAAAGAGCCTCCAGGCTCCATGTCACAAAATGTCTCCTGACTATCTCAGGGAACGAGGAGCAGCCAGCACTGATCCAGTTGTTAGCCCTGCCCTTGGTGATGTTAGCAACATCCAGAAGTAGGGGGGAGGGCTTCTCGCTGGAAAAAGCAGGCCCAAGAGGAGAATGAATTACACAAAATAATGGTAAAAGTACTTCAAGATTGGTCGCTCAGAAAATAGATCCATGGCTCTGTCCAGTTCCAAGGCACTGTTGAAATACCAGCCCTCCCCATTCCCCAGTGAGGCGGGCGAGCGTTGCTATTCACAGCCTACAGATGAAGACTCTAAGGCACAGAGAGGTGAAGCAATCTGGCCACTGTAACTCCTCAGTGCACTGACAGTGTGCAGTGCCTTGACTGGGGCCTTGGGGTGCTGCTCAAACGTAAATGCTGAACACCGCCAGTGACAGAGCCAAGGCTAGCACTCAGGACTTTCCGAATGCCACCCTTGTGCTCCTTCCCCATTTCTCACAACCGTTTGCTTTTCTGAGAAGCGAGGCCAGTCACTCCAGACGCTCAGTTCTGGCCAAGCCAAGCTGCACATGCTCTGGCCTCCCTGCCCATGTGAACAATGCCACAAGCACCAAAAACAAAGGCACAAGAAACAACCCTTTGTGAATCCCTATTTTCATTCCTTTCCTTTATGGCCCTCGGTGACTATGTCACTCTCACTGACAGAAACCAACGTGCTAGCAGCAGCTCTTTTTTGTGACGGCTCCCAAAGAAGTCAGCCTATGACATTACAGTGACAGGTTCCTTGTTAAACAGCCAGAGACTTACAGGATCGTACAAAGACGTGGTTTATTTCCCACCCCTCCCCTGCTTTAACTTTTTGCTGATATCTTGCAGTTTGTGAAAGACTGCTGCACTCACCTTACACAAAAAGCCCGCAGGTTAAAACAGAACAGCACCCTGGGGAACAGATGTGATGTGCTCCTGTTTATTTAAAAGCACATAATAGGCAGCTTCTAATGTATCTTGAACAGGACAGCAAACACTTTAAACTGGTTCCAATTTAGCCTTAGGGTTTTTGCTTAGTGATTGCTCTCCTTCCTTTGGAAAATCAATACAATATGGTAGAGGTTTTAGGACCCCGTATGATTCTGAGACACAGCAACCGACTACTGTTCCTTGAACTACAGAGTGTAAGAGGCTGCTACTTGGAGTGAAGGTTCCGGTCTTTTTTTCCCCAATTGTAGCCTAAAACTTGTTCCCAATATAAATTAAAAAAATTAAAAAATAAAATGATCTGTTCATCTTTTCTGGCTTCTCAAAGCTCATAAAATCTCCCAGCAATCTGCAGAGTTTGGAATAAAGTGATCTAAGCCCTAGTGGATGCAATTTTTGCCTTAAAACGAAATGCAGTTAATCAAAGAACAGTGGAAAAAATACAAACATAACACAAGAAAAGTTTTGCAGATCTTGCCTCTGCACAAGCTCACCCCTGTTGACGCAAGAGCCTTCTTCTATGCCGTTCAATCCTATACCTCAAAGTCTCATCCACTCATAAGTCCTCCACTTCCATAATCTATCTGAAAATGGATCTTTTCTCCTTGCTTAATACATCTGATTTCTCTCCACCTTTACTTGTTATTTACACTCTGAAAAGCATTTTAAAATACATATGAAAGAATCTTCACAAAACAAACGTTTACTTTGTATTGTATTTTGTATTAAAATGCATTTGATCACTGGGTTTAATGCAGTACAAATTGAAAATCCTCCTTTGTTAATGAAATAACATCGTAAGATATATGGTTCTCATGTGACAAACACATACTTCCTGGGTGATGAGATGACTAAGGATAACATTTCAAAAGCACCCAAGTCCTACTGATCTTCTCTGACACTCTTAAGTGCTTTGGAAAATGTTACCCTAAGTCTCATAAGACCTGATCCTGTACCATTTGCCACTGACCTCAATGGATGCAGATTTGTAATGTTTATAGCTTTATGATCACTCTCGGCATTATTCCTTATGTAACTGCCGTTATTCTTGCTGATGAAAAGGTTAAGTTTCCAAACTGTCCGGCTGCATTTGTAAATTTATATGAAAGCAACTCAAAATAACTATTAAATGATGGAAAACCACAGCTCCTTCCAGCCCATATCAGTGCACAAAACTGCCTGGAATTCAAGGTTTGCTGTACTGCTAGCTAGAAAGTCTGTGTGCTAGGATCTCAAGAAAGGGTTACACAGTGACAATCTGGAGGGATAAAAGGGTTTTTGGCAGTGCAGCAAACGAAGGTCACACATGGACAATTCATGCTCTTGCATTACTATTACAATATCTTTCATCCTGTTGGCTCCCCAGGCACAACCTGAAATGGAGGTGGAGACTATATTACACAGGAATAACGTCATCCACTAATGAAGTGGTGATAAGATGCAGGGTGAAACAAGGAAGCTGTTTAACAATATGCAGCAAAGCTATACAACCGGTTAGCAAGTGATGAAGAATACTATGTCCTGCTGAAGCTGCAAGGGAATAAAGGAAAGCAGAACATAATTACCCATGCTGGAATGTGGCCAGGCCTTTTATGACTGTTCCCTCGACTTAAGATTTCCACAGGATCTTTAATGATCACAAGTGGTCAGGACCTCAACAGCACCTGTAACAGCTTAGCACCATGCTGATGTATGCATCTGTACTCACTCAGAAAGAAGGAGCACTGCCATGGCCCACACCTCCTGCATCACCTAGGCATCCCTTGAAGATCTCCTACCCAAGCACTGACCCGGCCTGACCTTCTAACAACATCACAGCACAAAGTGGCATTGGCTGCTGGATTCTCTTACACAATCACTCACTCAGACTGAGATGGTGGGCCTAAAAAAACAGATTTCCAATTTGTTCCCTTGAATGTAATAGCAAAATAGCTCTAGATACCTTGTAGACATCCAGCAACCTCTCAAATATAAACAAAAAGGAGAGATTTCCAAGGGGCAGCCCATTTCAGAGCAGCAATTATTTCTGTTTAATGCTTTAATGCATGTTTGTGGTTTGGAACTTTAAGATGAGGGCTGGACAGAATGTTGCATGGCCAGTAATTAACAGCCCTCTAATGACTGCAAAACAGCACCAAAGACCAGAATGATTAATGCCCAAGGATGCACCATACTTGCCAGTTTTGAAACTGCAACTGGGAGAACCTGAAAGTCCAGACAGGAGGGGAGCCCTTGCAATGACAAGAGGAATGCTGAGGTCACAGCTAAGACTGCTTTGGTGCTAGCCTCCCTGCTGGTTAAAGCTGGGCTGACAAGAAACGCTGTGTGACTGCTCCAGGAACGGGTCAAACTCAAACCAAATTTTTTTCAGAATTTTCAATTAATTGAAAAAGTAAAAAAAAAAAAATTCATTTGGGTCATACAAAGCATTTTGAGTATTTTAAACTTTGTTTTTATAAAAGGTAAAGGAAATGAAGGGCTCGATGATGGTGGGTCCCTTATGCCCAACAGCCCTGTGGTTATGGCACTCATCTGGGATGAGACTGGGTCTCCCACCCAGGTGAATGCTCTAACCACCAAGATACAGGATCACTCTCTCTCTGGCCCATCAACCAGTCAAGAATTTTATACAAAGAGGAAGAGCTTCAACAGGACAGCCTGAGAGACACCCACCCAGACTACCTTATAGCCTAGTGGTTAGGGCATTGACCTTGGAAGGGAGAAGTCCCTACTACTCCAGAGCAGGTTTCAAATCTGGGCATCTCACATCCCAGAGAGAGCCCTAACTACTGGACTAGTGGTTGTAAGTGGGGGGGCAATGGTGGCAGTTCCTCCTCCTCCATTTTGTGAATGGTGCCTTAATCCCCTTGTGAATCCCACCGCCCCCCCCAATGAAATGTTTTGTTTCCACACAATTTGTTTAGACATTTCTGGAATTTTTTCATTTTGGCCAAAACAAGCTGCCAACGCTGACCCGAACCCGCATTTTGTGGGGGAAAAACAAGTTTCTTCGGAAAAGTTTCACCCAGCTCTACTGACAAGTGACAAGCCTGAGGGGCAGCACTGCAAAGGGTCTTCCGCTGACTGAATAACCTACCAGACTCTCTGCCTTCAGGGAAAGTCACAGAAAGGGGGGCTGCCAGTGGGAAAGGATACAGCATTCAGGGATCTGCGTGGTGAGAAAGACCACCTGCCAAACTGCAGCATGTGACACTGGGCAGTGCTTGGTGCCGGCAGGGAAGCTGGTCTCTGTAACTCCCACTCGCATGCTATCTACAACAGAAAATCCCAGCGCCTGATGTCAAGTCATAAAAGCAGCCAAGACTGCAGACTCCCCTCAAACCACAGGCTATGGATGCTACACACCACTAACAATTATCTGCTGACCAGAGGCCAAGCGAAGACTCAAGGTACCTGACTGGTGAATGTAGCTGGCTTGTAGGCCAGGCTCCCCGGCAGCTTTATGCCAGGTTTGTGAGCCAGAATCCCATGATGCTTTGGAATAATGTTAAAAGGCAGCAAAGTACTGGGCTTACGGCAACCTCAGTAATATTTCCTAAGAGCTAATTAAGTGTTTTTAAATGAACTAACTACAACAACAGACGTGTGAGTTAGCCAGACGTGAAGGGACAAACCACAAAAGTTCAGTCGTGTAGCTGGACATTTATAAAATGTAACCAGTTAGGAAATATACCAAAATGAAATGTTTGTAGGTGGGGAAAGAAGAAAATAACAGTAATGGAATGTAAACAAGTTGGGTAGGATAGGTGCCAAGCTAGAAACCAGAGACAAAACCCATCTCCTCCATGATGCTGTGCTACAGACAAGCAGAATCTTATAGGATGTGAGAAGATTACTGCCTACCATTCCTTTCGTTGGAGATCACACTGGACCTGCAAGCTACTCTTCTGCAACAGAAATGGTGGGCCAGCTAACGTGGGCCCCTGGAGTCTGCCACTTGGCAGACCATTGATGACACTACAGGTGTGCGCTTCCTCCAGCAATCAGTGAACTGTTAATTTTCAGTCCCAGTTGGAACCATTAAAACATCAGCATGATTAAACCACCATCTTTAGCATCACTAAGCCACACTAAATCACACTCATTTCATAGCAGGAGGTGGACACAGGTGCTGACCTTAGGCCACCCTCCTGTGTTTGGGCTTGTTTTTGGACAGGGCCCACCAAACCTTCTGTTATGTCTCCTCAGCCCACCAGAAAGAGAAACAAATACATTTGTCAACGTGGGTCACAGATTCCTGTCTTAAACCTGTTGACCTTCCAGCTAGCACGCAAACACTGCTGCTCTGTATGTCCACAGCAACTTTCATTCAGGATCACAAAACGCTTTCCAAATGTTAATTTAAGTCAGTCCCCACAACACCTGCGAGATGGGCAAGTGTTATTCCCATTTTACAGAGGGGGAAATTGAGGCAGAGCGCGAGGAAGTGACTTCCCTAAAGATATAGTCAGAGAAAGAGTTGGGAACAAAATTCAGGAATTCATGACTTTCAACCTTGTGGTCCTCTCTCCAGACCAATCATCTCTGCTGATTTGGATACCCCTTCCCTGTACACTGTACACTTACTCCTCTGCACAATAAGGGAAACTACTTAATGCATTGGTTGTTTCTGACATTGAAATCAGAAAGGTGTTTGGGAAAACAGACAGCCAAAACTTCTGAGCACAGAAACCACATAAACTGTGACAGTTTGAAGTGAACCAGTAAGACTGAGAACACACCCCTGTGTGCATTTGCTTTCCAATTACATAGCTACATGAAATTGCAGTTTTACTGCTCCCCGCACACATTAGGAAGATGCATATTTAGATAGCTAAGGAACCACTATCTGTCCCTGATTTCTCCTATGAGCCACTGATGATGCTTTTTGGTCAGTATTCTTATAGTCATCTCCCCCACTCTAATCACATCTCATTTAGTCTGTTTGTGTTCACATTTCAGGACTTTTGCCCTTTATAAATTGACTGTTTTAACTGCACAAGTGGCTAATTTCTGGCCCCTGAATAAGCATGCCTCTCTAGCACAAGGTGAAGCACATACACACAGACCACTGCCAACATGTTAGAGGTGATATAATTTTTAACATAAAAAGAACATTTAGTTTCTTCAAAGGGAGAACAAAGTCTAATTGTTCTGCATGTGAAACTGATGCAAAGTTTAGTGAAGATCGGCAATATGAAGTGGATTAGTTGTTCCTTCAAATTTTCTGCACACAAGCAGTAAATGGGAGAAGCGTGGATGGAGTTTGGGGGATCTGTCTATTGCCAGCAAATACTAGTTTACAGAGAAGAAAAAGAAATTAGAAGGTTGCAGAAATTGTGGACAAGGTGCTGAGCACTCTCCATTGTCACTGAAGTCATTGGGAATTGGGGCTGAACGGAACCGCAAGGATTAAGCTCAAGATGAGGAAGGAAGATTATCTGGTTGCTTTTGGGTATTAACTTTCCTTTGTAGGACGTTAACTTAAATACAAGCTTTTGCTGCTGCTTTACAAATCTGTCAGCTTCCAAACGAGGTGCCTGGGATCTTTCCTCTCCTTCCAGCTACAAGCTGTATATTCTGCAGCATAAACTTGACAGAACCTTAAGATATGGTTCAAGGAATCAGACACAATAGTTCTGCTTCTCATTAATGAGTTAGAACCTCGTTCTTGACAGTGCAGATCTCAGCTTGATAAGAGAGTCAGGATGCTTGCTACAATTGGTGCAGGATGCACAAACCCTGCCATAATCTGTAGCAGAGCCAGATACTGCTGATTTGACAGTCATATTACCAGGCACTCAGCTATGCTGCATAAAGTTTGCCCATTGCCTGATTTTACTAACCTGCCCGACATTGAACGTCAATGTGATGGCATAGTAAAAATTGGAATTGGCACTTCCCGCATAAATCCAGAGATGCCACAGCACTGGGAACAGCAGCGAGCAGACAATGAGCACGCAGGAGAGGATAAAGATGTTCCGAAGGACTGTAAGAAAAAACAAAGATACAACAACAGTGAGATGTTAACAAGCAGATGACCTCATGTCACCTGATGATGGTGCTTAGATATCTACAGCCCCATCCAGCAGCATGGAGGCACTAATTAAAGGGTGGTTCTCCTCCAGCACAACCTTTCAAAATGATAAATATTTGCTATAACAACCCCCATTGCATTCTATAATAAACCAACTGGGATTTTTCTTTAAAAGAATAGAATTTGGCCTGCTTAATTTTAGATTGAATCTCCCATTTTGCAGCTCCTGCTTCCACTTCCTCGTTTCCAGCAAGTGCTGCTCTGATGACAATAAAAGCAGGAGACCGCAGGACAGCAAGCAGGGGGCAGAGTCTCTGCGTAACAACTCATTCATTCTCTAAAAAGCCACATGGATAAATCCCCAGAGTCCTACTGTGGCAGGGAAGTGTGATGGGGATGGGAGGCAGGGACACAGGCTGAAGGCAGAACTGGCTGCTTTGGAACAGCTGTGCTGGGGGAGTAGAACAAAAGTCCTTCTCCCCAGGGCACTTCTTCTGAAGCAGATAATTAGACCTGCATTATCATGAGTCTCTTCCCTAGCACCCAGCAATTTTATGAAGAGTCTTTTCAGCAGCAGCCTGATTAAGAGAATGGAGGGCATCAATCTTAGACCTTTGTCATGCTGGTTATCTACAGAGAAGAGAATGGTAGGAGAGAGAAGAGATATCTTGTCTTTTTAAACACAGTTTAAGGACGGTGTCTGAAAATCAAGTATCACGGTAGGAAGAAGTCAAACTGCAAGAAGCTAGGTGCATGACGTCTGCTGATAAACACATTCATTTAGGAATGTGAGTGTGGCCAGCATCAGCCATAGCCTGTATTGGTATGTGTTAGACTGAGAGGAATCACCCATTCCCTTCCAGAAGTACGGCAGGTGCTAGCCAATCGCTAGGACAGAAGTGCCTTCTTTCCACAGGAGCCAGTAAAGCTCATTCTCTCACAGGGATATTGCATCTTACCCCAACATCAAACCAGGCTGCTGTGCTTGCTACAGGACTGCCAGAGAAAGCAAGCATCGACGGGACCTAAATTGCTCTGGGTCAGCCTGGGGCCAAGCGAAGCTTTCCAACTGGCTGCCAATGTTGTCATGCAGGGTGCAGATCAGTTTCCCTTTAGTAGGTTAATTCCCGATTTCATAACAGTACTAGGACACTGCAGGACATGGAATCATAGACGTGTAGGGCTGGAAAGGACCACGAAAGGCCATCTAGTCCAGTCTGCTGCCCTCAAGGCAGGACTGCTAATAACTAGGCCATTCCTGACAGCTATTTGTCTAACACGTTAACAACAAACTCCAATGAGGCACTGAAAGATGATTGTCCTTCGGTAGCCATGGACCGTTGGCTGGGTGTGCCTGGAGCTCCCAGCTCACTCATGCTGAACCAGGATGTCTTGAAAGGGTGCTGCCTGGGTCTGGCAGGCCTGGCTGCCTAAGGGACCAAGTCTAACTGACGTGGTTACTGGGTTATATTATCAAGGCTATTCTATCCTCAGTCGTAGTCATTCCAAGAATGGAGGCACAGCTGTCCTCAAAAGGAGGTAAAAAGCCCCATCTACTCTTCATCCAGTGCTGCTACAGAGAACCAGCCAGGGACCACTTCAATGAAGCCCGGATGGCAGCCATTCAATCCCCTTTGTTCTTCCTCTTGTTCCCGTTCAAGGACTCAGGAGCAGCTTGGATTTTCAAAGAATGCATAACTTGTACTGATTTTTAAAGCTTAATAGAAATAACTGGAGCAGAGAAGCCAGGGTGTGAGTCTTGTGAATCTAACCCACTGCTTTTGGATTCCAGAAGCCAAAGGGAAACAAACATGGCAAGTTTCACTCTTCTAGGCCTCTTTGTGTTAAGGCTGAAATTGCTTATGAATGAAATTGAGGCCATGTTTGGGTTAGCAATGGACTGACACGACCTAAAGTAAAGCCAGGCAGGGTTGGTTGGTATTGATTGCTGCTAAAGCCAACCTGAACCAGTCACTCCAGGAAGCAACAAAAATCTTCCTGGCTCATTAGCTGCTGCAACATTATCTCAGCAGATATTTAAAGTCATCCTGAGTCTGTAAAAATGAGCTGCAAGCTAATGGAGCTGGAAAAGATCTTTGTGGTACAGAGTTTAAGAGACACTAAGCAATGGCTTGGATAACCTGGGTGATCCAATCAGTACACAGTCTGACCATGTGATCACAAACACTGGCAACTGTGAATTATTAATGATTGCTATTATTGTAGCACCTAGGAACCTTCGCCCTTGACCAGAACCCCATTGTTCCATGTGCTGTACAAACACAGAACTAATGGTATTAAAAATCGAGAGTTCTATTGACCAGATTAACCACAGCGTTGGGGCTCAGATTACCAGAGCTATAAACTGAGATTAGAGACACTCCCACCCCATTTCAAAGGGTGGTTGTACTTTATATCAATTATATGATAATCAATACTTTGCACTCTTCATGCAAAGTTCTCAAAGAGCTTTACAAACAAGCCATTAATCCTCAGAACAACCTGGGCAAGAAGGGAGGGAAAGTCGCTCACAAAAGGCACAACATTTCTCCACACACAGACACTTCATGGTCTGTATTGATCAGACCTGTTTTCTTTCAGGCAGTGGACAGTCCAAGAGGGACAGTGCCCCCAGTGGCATGAAGTTGTATTGCATAGTCCCAGGCCTCATCTGGTTTTACAAGCTTCATCCTGCAGTGAAGAGTCTTGGGGGAGGTCTACTCTTAAAATGCTGCATTGGCAAAGCTGAACTGATACAGCTGCGCCCCTGCAGTGCTTAAGTAAAGACGCTCCGATGGGAGAGCATCTCCCGTCGGCAGTTAATCCACCTCCGTGAGAAGCAGTAGCTACGTCAATGGGAGAAGCTCTCCCGCCGACATACAGCAGTCTACACTGGGGGTTCGGTAGGCATAATTATGTCACTCAGGGGTGTGGATTTTTCACACTCCTGAGCGATGCAGTTATACTGATGTAATTCTGTAGTGTAGACCTGGCCTTAGTTAAGCCCCTCACCTCAGCCATGTCAACAAAGCACAGTTTGAATTGAGAGTGTTTCAGGGACTGGAGGGGGAAGGGAAGAATCAAACGCAAAGAACTTACATCTGTAAAGGTGGCTCCAGAGGGGAAGGAAGGCCATGTACAGCGCTACGTCTCCCACGGTGGGGTAGGACTTGAAGATAGAGATGATGGCAAGCTGAATGAACAAGAAGAAGATAGGGTGCTCCCTGGACGAGAAAAGAAACAGGCAGTGAGTGGACATAATAGGCACTGAAGGAGCAGCGTTTATCTCTGGAATCTGGTGCCAAGAATTGGTAGGGACAAATGAACATACCGTGGGGCCAGACTCCTACAAGCTTTCACACTCTTGCTCCGTTTGCCCAGCAAGTCTCCCAAGCATTGAGCCATTTGGCAGAGGAGTATTCCAAGGGCATTTGTGTACACACACACAGATACTCTGGGCACATACATGCTGCATACATTTGCACAATCAGTCTGTTGTGTCCAGGCCCTCCTGCTGCTACTTTCTGTTGTAGAAAGAGCAACCAGTGCTACTTCACTTTCAGAGGCTTTTGTCCCACAAGGACAGTTTTGAGAAGCTCTCTGCCTGACAGATTCATCCTGTGACATGTTAGAACAGCAGCTGTATACATTCCAACTCATCGTAACCATCCCATCGGACATGCCCTCAAACAGAATGGCAGAGTTCTCATCCCCATTAGCAACTCTCCTGAATCTTTTACTTTACTTTTGCAATGAGGCACTTAACAAAACTGGCTTTGAATGTCCTGTTGTCCAATTCACAGCAGGATCCATCTCAAATGCCAGCTGTGATCAAGCCCCTCCATCCATGTTTTTGACTACTGTATGACATAACCCCACCTATGGGTCAATATGTATTAGGGCAAGAATTCAACATCTCCCTTGGATCAGAAACATTCAGCCAGCTTCCTACATAACTACTTCAACACAAGCATAACACACAAGGGCATTTTACAAATCATGTTCCTCAAATAGACCTCTTCCTTCAAGAATGAAAGCATGTATTAGAGTCAAAGGCCTGTAGGTCAAAATAATGACCTACATACTGAGTTTATGATGGTACAAGCATTTGGTACATGTGTAAGAAACCTTTACAGAGCAACTTTCTGCTTGTTTCACTAGCCTGAGTAGTTGTAGCCATGTTGGACCTGAAGAAGAGCTCCATGTGGTTCAAAAGCTTGTCTCTCTCACCAACAGAAGTTGGTCCAATAAAAGATATTACCTCACCCACCTTGTCTCCTTTATAAAAGCATGAAGCTACAGAGTATGTAGAAAGCATCAGCTGTACATGTAGCTTGAGAAGAGCTGAGGCCAACGGTGCCAGAGTTTATTATAGGTTCTAGAGCACGGTTTGTTTATAATACAAATGAACTGGCTTTGCAGTACTGGAGAAAAAAAATTAAAATAAAGAAAAGAGACACCTTTCTATTTGACTTTCAGACTATGGCATTGGGCAAGCTTTCATGCTGCAGGCACAGTAAGAGCTGGCTTTTTTTTTGGTCTTTAGAGCTGTTTACATTACATTTAAAAAGTGAGGCTGAAACCAGACTGACACTTTTTCGTAAAAAGAGCAGACTTCTGAAACACAGCGAGCAAGAATAGTCTCCCCACAGCTATTCGGAGAGCTGGTGAAGAAGAGGAAAGGATGTTGTGAAATATCCTGGGGAGGTTTGGTTGACCGCAGCAGCCTCTTGGGAAACCCCACATAGGGTGATGAAAGGACTGCAAAAATGGGGCAGGCCAACTGGAGTTGTAACCCTATGCACCAGATCTCACCACCACTCACTCTAATTTAGCCCAGCCGTCCCTCTGTCATGCCAGCAGAGAATGGATTCAACATTATGCCACACAGCTCGGATCAAGGGCCAGGTGGGGGCCCTGTGCCCTTGGGGTCCCCCCTCGTTGCGCCTCTGTCAAATTTAGTTTCTCAAAAGTGGGCATGCATCAGCTGAGTGAACCACCCCCACTCCACCTCCCCATCTCCATCCGCTCTTGCACCTGTGGTCCCACAGTGATACTGACACCTTAGAGCCAAGAGATACAGCGATATTGCCTTACACTGAATTCGCAGGGTACAGTCATGTGTGCACCTGTCACCACCCATGACCACATGCTATTCTTAGCCTTCCAAACTCACAGCTAGGGAGAGAATGGCATGGCTCCAACAGAGGCAGGGAACACATATCTGCTACTATCTCAGAAAACTGCGTGCACATCTAGGGCACTCTGCAGTGAAACCACCTTCACAGCTCCATAGCGGAAGAGGACGGTGAGAGAGAAGTTGGGAGCTGCCACAATTCCCCAAACGGGAGCAGCAAGGTTCTTAAGCCTTGATACAGGCAACGAGGGCAGCTCTTGCCTCGGAAAACCAGGTATTAAGATTATCTTATTCTTGCACAGAGCACTTCATGAGAGAACCTCAAAGCGCTTTACAAACATTAATGGACTGAGCCTCACAAAACCTCTCCCTCCAAGGTGGAATATTCTCATCTACGTTTTATTGATGGGGAAACTGAAGGTCAGAGTGAGATAGCAAAATTGCCCCAAGCCACAGAGCTAATTCAGAGCCAGGAACGGAATCCAGGAAGTCCTGGTACCCAGTCCCTTGTTCTGACCATTCTGCAGCATTGCCTCCCTGGAATATTTGAGGGATCTTAGCGTCTTGTACATCCCAGTGTTACATGAAGCAACATGCTCTTCTACAGAAAAAGCTGCACCCCACCATTCTAGGGAACAAGTGCAAAAATACACTAATGTGTTGGGTCCTTAAAAGACATGAGGTACATTTTCAATACACCATAGGCTTAATACCATTCCCCCGTTGAGAGAAGAACACTGATGCTTCAGGAAGTGAGGAGGAAAAGGCCCATATAAAATCTAATTCTGCTCTTTTTCATCCTCACAGATCGGGATGTCTGACATTGACCTACAAGGGTCTCTACTGGACAGTAACACAACAGTGGGCTGCAATCATTTTTGGTGTAGCAGATATATCAAGTTATATCAAGAAGAGAAAACAAACGTCTACAAAAGCCTCTACCTTTCCCCACTTCTGCCAACTGAGACAGAATAGCAGCAACTCCTTAGGTTGGTAGATCATAGAGACAAAGGGAGAGCAAATAAATCCACTTACTTTAGCTTTACTGCTAAGGGAATGGTATAGAAGAAGACATTGATCTGAAATACACACACGAAGAACAGACTGAAGTGTTCAAACATCTCAGCAAAGAAGTACCAGAAGAGGCCAATATTGGGAGTCAGATCTGGAACGGAAAGGCTGAAATTTAAAGAGAAAAATCAAGGTAACATTTTAAAGCAGTTGGTATTTGACTTACTTGTTTCTATGAAATTATTGAATCAGTATGTGCTACTGGAGGCATGGCTGCGGGGGGAAGAGGGAGCTATGCCTTAGGACGAAACCAAACAGGAGAAAACCCAGGGAGGAAAAATCAACCCCCAGAGTTGGTGTCAGTGCTTCTAGCTGTCAGCACCAGTTACAGCTCTTAACTAGCCTGAGAGAGTTCACTGCAGCAGTACAAAACTGAAGGTCACACATGGAACCAGGGCAGAATATAAAAGAAAAGGCTGCAATCCACTTACTGAATACCTATGATCCCCAAGATATTTAAACATCATCACTATTTTCTTAAGTAGCATCACTCTAACCTTTTCCTTAATGTCTCTTTCAGGTGATTTTATACAGACACACACACTTGCAGCACCAACAGTGACACCCAGTGGTCAGTTTGGCTAATCCAAAGTAGATGCCAAGAAACAGATCTACTTCTAGATCTAGAAACTCCAGTATCTACTCCCCACTTAGTTCATCTTCTCTAGTTCTTGCTGTGATGGTTTAATGGAAATTGGGTAATGTATTTTTTGTTGTTATTAGTGCGGTTTTTTGTTTCCCCTGAATTGCTGGTAAATTTTTCCTGATTTCCAAGCTCTTTGGGATAGGGAACAGGTCTCCGATACGCGTGGGTTAATACCTATCACAGCATGGGCATGACCAGAAAACAAATTACAACTACTTACATGAAACCATACACAGACGGGATAAAGTCCCAGGAGTTGAGAAGGAAGAATGAGAGGCAGACAATTACCACCAAACTACAGAGATACAATGCTGCATACTGCGTGGTATACATCCAGAAGTCTTTGCTTTTCAGTTTCACTGGTATGAACTGACGCTGGAAACAAAACACAAACAAGGCAAATAAAAGGACATCCTGTGGTTTTCTATTAACAAGACATGTCCCTCTGCACTGCGGAGAGAAAGCAGCAAATACTGACCCGACCACAATGGAAGGAGCAGGGTTCAGCATACTCTGCTCCAGTGAGCTCTGCCTTAGCCAATCAAATCACACACTCTGTGATACTTTGAGAATTGTGCCTGAAAAGACAGGCAGTTTCACATGCAAGTTATCACAATTGGCCATTTGTGTCTGTGATTCCCTGATGTACGTGCAGAATGTTGATAATTGTGCAGCCAGCACAGGTTTGGAAATGTGGGCCACCTCTGACAGAAACTCCAGCAGAATTCAGCAGCTCTGAATCTGTGAAGCCGCTTCACAATTTGGCACCCCCATTTGTACTGTACATGCCTTGCCAGCTTCCTGAGAAAGCACACTGACTCATGGCACTAAAGGGCTCTGACGGAAGGGTGCTCTATCCTGCTGGACCACACAGATTTAACATAAGAAAACTTTCTGGAACATCTCAAGCCAATTTACACAGAATTCTTGGCAGGATAGATAGAAAGTGCAGGAGAGCAGCCATTTAATTCCAAACAAACCTCACAAAAGAGGCCATGAAGTTCACCAACAAATTCTAACAAACAGAACATCTTTTGGCAGCTCTGAATCCTTTAGAAAGTCCCCTTAAAAATCCAAAGGCATTAGATGTTCATGTATTGTCACTGGTCACCAACTCTGGAAACGCTACACTTATGCTCTACCACTGCATGCAGATGTTCTGCTTAAAATAAAGAGATAAGTGCACAATTGGACCCATATGCAGGAAACTAACTGCTCCACAAGTAATGGCCGGGTCCCCTTTCAGATTTAACCAATAGCTTTGACTTTGTAGGCGCTCTCTGACTGCAAAGATTTAAAACAACAGTGACATTCCCTGGATATTTTGAAGTAAAATGAAAGACATTTACACAGGAGTATCAGGGGAAGGAGGATGAATCTATAAGTGACTCTTCACCATTTTCTTTCAGAGTTAAGGAAATTAAGAGTAGCCTTCAGGGAAGAGAGAGATAAATCTGTAATGCACATCCACTGTAAGTGAGGGAGACATGTCAGTGGAAATATATGACTGACTATTATCTGGGACCTTGGCAAGATTTCTTCAGAAACAACTCAAATCTCTGTACAGATGCTGAATAAGAGTCCTTACACTAGTGTCCAGTACATCGCCTGTCCTTGGAAGTATCCCCTTGGTTTCCCAGCTAGATGAAACAAGCAACTGAGCAGTTAGGCTCTCAGTCAAGTTACCTCTCACAATATCAACATAAGACTTCAGAGAAGTGTCAAACCACTTGAAACCCCATGCAAAGAAAAAGGAAAGGGAGATACTGAATACTATAGTGGTGGGTATGGTAGAAGCACCTAGAGAAACAGTGTAGAGAAACAGGGAGACACCCATTTCTTTCCAGTGAATTATCACTTCTTCCAGAGAACACAAAGAGTCTCTTTACATAAACCCCTCTATTCCACAACATTGTGCTCTCAGCAGTAGCTATCAGCATGCACTTGTATTTGACATCACCAGCAAAGAGTTGCCTCCACTTAATACCTCTTTCCAGTCTTGGGAAGGTGGCTCTTGGCCTATCGATCTGTTAATTGGGCATCCATGAATAATTAAGGATACCATCCTCTTCAGAGTGCCTGGTGGAATCGGATCAACATTCTGTTAATGGAGGAGGAGTGAGGCTGGGGACAGCAGGTGCTTGCAAGTACCACAAGTGTGAGCCTGGCACTGTGAGGCAAGTTACACATTATTAGTGCCATTTGCAGTATGCTGCTGGGCCTGGATGATTCAGGCAAAAGGACTGTCACTAAATCTTATGACACCGATGCAAAGTCAGTGTAGAAGAAACTCTGTTGCTCCAAAATTCTCTTTGCTGGTCACGTGACACCAAACATAGCTTTGTGTTTCTGGCAAGAAGAGTACCATCCGAATTTGAAGGCAGGGAATAGATAAGTTTCTGTTTCCCTCTCTCTAGCCACATGACTCCTGTAAAATGTTAAATCCCCACTGCCCTGGGGATGAGATTTTTTCCCAATTTTGAGGAGTGGCCATGGAATCTCTCAGTGAATCTCCCTCCACACCATTGCTGGCTGATAGGAATTGGCCCTGAATAGGATGTTACAGCTTACAACCAATACAGTTACTTTCTAAGTGTATTTACCTGTAGAAGATACAGCAGTGCTGGTGCGAACAAGGTGAGAGGATACAGTGACTGGTACGTCGCTAAGGCCAGGAATACAGCACTGAGGAGGGTACTACCTGCAGAGAGGAAATAAAACTTAGTTAACAAACCATGATCATGGAGAGGGTCATATTCTAACAGTTCTTTAGATATGAAGTCATTGCTCATATAGGGCGAAGTAGTGCATAGCACTAGCTGGGATCATCAGAACATCTGAACTCCACAAGGTGTTAGAAAGCGTAAAAATAACTATTTCAGCATGCTCTGGAGCTTGTCCCTCTCTGTATTACAGGGACATTGAGATAAGGAGAAGGGCTTTGACAAACAACCAACAACATGAAACAGCAATTGATCAATTGGTTTATATCCCTATAATCTACCTAGAGAGATTCATATAACCTAAGTCCATGGATGCCAGTCACTATTTATGTGGGAGAATGTGTATTCTGGAGTAATTTCTGCACAAAGCAGCTGTTACATTAATACTGTGCACTTGAGAGCAGATTTCACTGGAATGGCTCAGAATGCTCTGCAAACATTACTTGAGCTTCACAAATCAAGGTAGAGAAGTAGCATTAACCTATTTTACAGATGTGGAAATTGAGGCACAGGCATTAACCACATTTTTTAAAAGTGACCCCTAATTTTGAATGCCTCCATTTTTGGTTCCCAATCTGAGGCATCTTGGGCTGAGCTAAGCACTGTGCACCTGTGCTGCTCATCAACTTCGACTGAAATTGTGGGTGCTCAGATCAAGCGCAAAAGATCTAGAGTTGGACACCGAAAAAGGAAGCACTCCAGACCAGGGGCTACTTCTGAACATTTTGGCTTAATTAATTGGCTCAAGGTCACTGGTAGAGAAAGGACTGGAAAACACGAGTCCTGGCTCAGTCCAAAGAACTAGCCATTAGATGACATTAGTTCACTCAGCATCACTAATACAAATAAGCTTCCCTCCTTCACTTCCCTTCACTGGGATCTCTAAATTGAAGAGTCCTGTCTCTTTCACAATTACATTCTCCTAGAAACACTGTGTGTTAGATTAGAGATATCTATGTGCAAAGGCTTGGTATGCAGAAATCCATTGTTCTATCAAAAACTCCAAGAAAATCTTTTACCAATAATCTAATTTTCCCCCTATACACACATTCAATGCTAGAGGTTGCCACACATGGATTCAGGAAACAGACACATGGGACAATTACTATAGAGCAAGTCACTGGGAATTATTTAACTTTGTGTATTGCTAAGTGGGTGAACAAACCTACAGAGCAATGCATCAAAGTAACTCTTGTTCACTTATTTATGCAAATGTGGTTTAAAATATAACCGCCCCCCCGCTTCAATGGCATAATTCAAACACTAACCAAACAGGGGTTAGAAAGAACCTTTCCTTATAGGTATGCTAGCTCAAAATTGTCTATTCTGATGTCCCATCTTCCTCTGAGGCATCTGGTATTAGCCATTATTGGAGACAAGATAACAGATTAGACTGAGCACTGGTCTGGGTCACTAGAGAAATCCCTGTGTTCTTATGTGAATATTACAGAGCCGCTCAGATGCTCTGCTGTTGGGGGCTTAAATTGGAAAGAGAAATTTTAACTGTGAGAATAGCGAAGCTACCAGCCTTGTGTAATCTATTCTATATCTTCTACCATTTAAAAAAAATTAGGGACACTGGTATAATGTTTCTTTAGAGTTCACCTGTTCCTTCTGCATATCCCTCCGCAGAAGCTATAGATGTTTGCGACACCACAATTTGCGGCTATCAAACAAGGTTATGATTCCAGGTGAGGGTTAGACAATAGAAGTAGGTGAGCTCTCATGCAAACATCCTTTAGAATAAGAAAAAGAGGAAGCAACAGTGCCCCCCACCCTCCCCACAAAACGTAAGACACACAGGCAGATTGGTTTCTAAATAGAAAGCTATTCAAAGTTGCCCAAGAGGGGGCACCAGTTTTAAAAATCACTCAACATTTAGGGAATGTCTTCATTGCACTGTAAACTCATATCACTGAAACCCAGGCTTGAAGACTCATTGTTTCCCAACCTGTGTTTAAGTGTTCACATTGCACTGTAAACAACTGTAATTGCTGGACCTATGTCTCAGAGCTGTGCCAACACGTCCATACTGCAGAGCTTTGGATTTGGGTCTGCAGCTTGAGCTGCGGCTACACTGCAAAATGACACGGCTTGGACTTGAGTCACAACAGGACTTGGGCTCTGACCTTCCCACCTAGTAGGGTCCTAGGACCCAGCGTTGCAAATGCTTGCTGACCCGAGTCAGACTCCGTGTCTGTATGTGGATGTAGACACAGCCCAAGAGACCGGAGACTCCGACACATTTTGGGATGACAAACCTTATACTCAATTATGAATTCAACTCTTGTTTCAGTGATACAAAGCAGACCTTTTGATGTTGCCTTGACCCAGTCTGTTCTAGTCGAGATCTCTCCCCTAAATCTATTTATAAAGTATTAACTTCATTTCCAACAGCACATGGTTCAAATATTTACAGAAAGATATGACCAGGGACAAGTTTTCCCAGTGCATTACCTTTTATTGTAGCCAACATGAAGAATGCAATGACAGTATTGTTGATGGCACAGGTGGACTTTGCAACACAAGACATCACTGTATACGGATTTAAGAGATAACTGGAAAAGAATAAAAACTCATTTGAACTCATGCCATTAAAAAAAGAGAAAAATACCAAAGCAAAGGGAGAAATATCAAAGGAAAATGGAAATGATTTTTGTTGTCTCTTTTTGATTATTTACACGTGTGTAGTTTCCTCTCAACCTCAAAAGGATTCACCTGAATTGATGCCTTTCAAATGGCACAAATTCAGGTGCTGCACTTGTGTATAAATAGGTCTTTATGCCATGGAGAAGGAAGGGGTGATCATGGGAGAGCCCAGTGGGGAGAAGGAGATGGCAGAGGGAAAAGAGCACATTTAAAATGCAATTCTAATGAAAAGTGATCAAATAAAAATGGCCCCTTCTTACTCAGAATCACATCTGCCAGCTTTAGTGACTGAACTAAGTTCCTGCTGCATTTTTTACTCTGGTTAGCCCTGAGGAGCCAATACAGCTAAACAGACAGCAAGATGGATTCCATTTCTTCTTGTGCATAAACAGAACTGTTTCCTATGTCCCAATCAGTTACAATTGCCCAACCCCACTGAAGGGAATGTGACTGCATAGGTGACAACAGGGCCTAATCTGATCTGAAGAACCTTTATTGCCAGTGGGGATGTGCGAGAAGCAGAGAACCCAGGCTGTGACTCAGATCCCAGGGTAACTTTCCGGGGTGGCAGTTTAAAATATAAACCATCTTTTTACTCATAAACTGAACACATATGAGCTGTAATCATTGAGAGACAGCAAAGAAAGAACCCCATAATTCTGTCTTTGAGAGTCACTCTTCAGAGTGCAAACATACTTTAAAGATACTATCTTCTCTCTGAAAATTTGAAATTAATGATGCAGTGGTCTAATTTAATGGCACCAAGGAGCAAAGAAGCACTTTGATGGATTATTGATTCAATACGAAAGACAGCAGATCAACCAACCTCCATTATACAAATTAGTCCCTGGAGACAGGAGAGGGGATTCTGATTTGCCAGCTCTTTTCTAGTATGCATATTTACCCTACTGCTGGGTTCTCTCAGTTTGAGGTTGGCCTTTTCATAGGCCTGAAGCTAATGGCTACTTCAAACACTACAGAGATATTACATGCAGCAGGCTATGCTAAGATATAATTCCAGTATTCCTTTGTGCAACAAGCTTATTAAAAAACATTAAAAAAAAGAGGAAAGCATCGGTCTTCTCACCCTGGGGGGAGGAGTGTTGGGAAGGGGTGTGGTGGAGGTGGTGGGGGGGGTTAACTGACCTATACAATTCATGTCAGGACAGGAAAGAATCATTAATAGTTTCTTTTATGAAAAACCTTCTGATCAAAGGACATCAATAGAAAGGGAAATCCAAGAAGCAGATCCCTTTTGATTAATTCCAGACTCCAGGTTTATCTAATTTATTCAGATCAAGAAAGCCCAAAGATAGATTTATTTCTTTTGATTTTAAGTATCTGCCTCCTATACTGTTTGTTTTAATTAGAACTTTACTAACTTCAAAACCTTAGAGCAGTGGTTCTCAACCTTTCTAATGCCGTGACCCCGCAATACAGTTCCTCATATTGCGGTTACCCCAAACCAAAAAATAATTTTGGTGGCTACTTCAAAACTGTAATTTTGCTACAGTTATGATTCGGAATGTAAATACCTGATATGCATTATGTATTCTCATTGCTACAAATCAAACATAATTTAAACATAACGGTGTGCGTTCCAGCTGAATAGCGCTGCTACAGATGGTAGCGCGACTTCTCAGCGGCTATTTTCCGATGGCTTTAGGCGACCCCTGTGTTTTGGTCGTTCGACCCCCGCCGGGGTCGCGACCCACAGGTTGAGAACCACTGCCTTAGAGCATATGGTCTGAATAATGGGGTTTTCCTATAATGCCTCAGAGGGATGCTATTAAAAATGACTAGCTGGAAACTGGGTACCTCAGACCCTCTAAAAATAACCTCTGGGTTTTCAAACTGTCCTGCCCTGGGAACACCTTGTCCAATTACCCCTAACCTTTCCAAAAATGTTCTCTTTTGGAAGGGGAACATGACAGACATTTTGGATACACTGGTTTAGTTTTGAAGTTAGAAGATGGGGAAAACTGGGCTTTTAGTAAAAACCTAAACAGAGACACTACAGTCTCTCTATATTAGAGACTGTACGCTGTCAACCCCAATAGAAAGGGGTTGAAAATTTTACTTTACTGTGTGAAACATAAATTTGGAGAAGCATTAGCTTTCTGTTGTTTGACTACAGAGATACAGTGCTTGGCACATTTTTTCTGTGTATCAGGATAGAGAAATACTTAAGTTAGCTGCTGAAACCCCTAAATAGACAAATTAAAAACCATGGGAGGGTTTGAAATCTAAGTTGCTTGTTGGAAGCAATACTTACAACAGTGCTACCTTGAGGGGAATATAGTGCATTTCCGTGGGCGTCCGGATGAGTTCGGCCACATCAGGTGCATACCGATCCAGTTCTATTAAAAGTTTCTGCTGTTTAAACTAGACAAAAGAAAATGACCAAAAACTGTCAGACATGGAAATACACTGTGTCTACCTAGGGTCTGCAACCTTGTCCATCACCATAATGTCTATGTAGAGATGGTGGTTATCTGTATGTAAGGAAGAACCAAGGTTTGCTTAACAAACTCAATTTTGACTCCCCTCCCTACTGACTTTGCCTGACTCCAACCATTCTGCTTGAAGTTGCAGAAAGTCTTGACTGAATGCCAGAGCTGGATTTTTCTGTCAAGTCAGGGAAGTCAGAAAAGGCACTGGGGAGATATGGGAGCTCAAATAAAAATCAAGTGTTCTCAGTTCCTGGAGAATTTCCTAATGCTTTTTCAGCTCACAGCTCCAAAAGAACTTCTAGTTTGTTTTGGTTTGTTGCCTTGAGTAAGACCAATAGCGATATTTGCTTAATTTGTGCTTGCAAGGAGGGATTTATTGAATTAGTTACTAAGAGTCGTTTCTATGTACATTTCTGAGTGCCCAGTGTCTTTTCACATGCAACATGGCAGCTTTTGTGCACTTCCTGAAGCCCACATGTCATCAAACAATGGTGACCTTTATAAAAACCCCGGGTAACATCTAAATCCTACACAAAAAAAGCAAGTCACTACGCTATACTCAGGATTGTGCATCTCTGTGCATGCCCGTTTCTTTGGAGCATCTCTCAGATATCTCCTCTGAGCACCCAAAATACATTTCATATATCCCCCACAAAAATATGGGTTTTCCAGAGACATGAATAAGAAAGGTCATCTGTAAACCTACTGAAGTGTCCCACAAAGAGTCTGAAGAACTGCTTTTTAGATGCCAGGAGCCATATCACCTTGTGCTGTTTATTCCTTCAGCTATCACAGACTAAACAAGGTTAGACCAGGTCCCTACTTGCACAGGAGACCTCCACTGAACCCGTAAATGCTGTAGAAAATCCTTTAAATCAGTATTGAATCAATGTCCCAGAATGACGCTAGGGAGCACTGTGCTGCCATTACAGACACACGGAAACTTCTATAGCAAAGATTTCCTTGATTAAGTTATTTATTAAAGAAAGCACAGCTTCCTCAGGGAGAGCCACTAGCCTTAAAGCCCATTTATTTATATTTTGAATGGAATGGTATGGATTAAATCACCCTGGTGTCAAGATTTCTTGCCCCGTGCAGCAGAATTATCAGCCTGCCACTATTCTGGATTATGTGATCTCAGACTACAACTTTCTTTAGGGCTAATAAACTTTATAGTTATTGTTAGATACTTTTCAGTCTGTCAATTAACTGTGCTGTGTATGGACATAAAGCCAACCATGTCAGTAACTGCCTAAAAGTTGTAGTGGGAACAGGACATAAGAGCGAGAGCCCCACGGTCCTGCAAAATTCCTACTATGGTAACTAGTTTTGCACATCTAAAATTCCTAAAACAACTGAAAACGAGTCCTCAATTCCTGTCTTAAACTGCTGAATCCCATTACTGTGCATTGTGAAACAGCTGCCATGTTTCACCCCAGAAGTGGATGCATTTCATTGGTGGTTGATCTGATTCTGAGGTATACTTTCAATAACTGTTTCTTAAATGCTTTAAGATCCTTTAAGGTGAAAGGAGATATACATGTGAGGTCATCATTGAAAGTATAATGTGCACAACTCTTGCATTAGCTTGAATAACACCACAATACCTACAGCCTGCTTAGAAACGATCCCTTGTCAAACACATGTAACATCAGGCATTGACAGGGCCCATGTTGGTTCACTCATGTTCTGCATCCATGTTAGCTGACCTTTTTGTTGAATTCGCAACTACTGCTAAGCAACAGATATTGATAAGCGCATTGTCTGAGTAGAGCTGGACTTGCTTCACATTTTAATTTAAGAAATGCACTTGTCAAGAGAACAAGGACCCGCAGATTCTGCAAGTCTGCTTACCAAAACTTTGTTGAAGTCCTGGATGGCCAAGTACAGGGCAACAGCAGTGAGCACATCAGTTATCTAAAGAAAGGAAGGCAGGCAGGCAAAGACTGAGTGGTCACTAAAACAAAGGAAACAGTAGCGGATGCAACTACCACAGAAAGCTGAGATATTGCATGAATATTCTCAATGAACGTTCACCATAGCAGCAATTGGTAATAGTTCAGGGTGTGAGGTGGAAACATCTTTAAAGAGTATTATTCTAACCCTGTGACTCTTAAGATATGGTCCATGGAGTACCAGTGTTTCTTTAAGCCTCCCTGGAGGATACAGAGAAGTAAATATTTTGAGAACCAGGGAGTGGGAAATTGGGAGAAGAGAAATTGTAATAGGAGGCCTTTCATCAAGTGGCCCACAAAAGAAAAGAGTTACATAAACACTGATCTAACCACAGCAGAGAGGCAGCATATTAGACACTGCAGATGTGACTAAGAACATGCTCACCAATGAAACAGAAGAGCAGCCTCTTAAACCGGCCCAGTGCTCACCAGATAACACCACAAATTCTTTAGGGCTCAGAGCAAATAATTTGAAATGGTTGCCATACATGTGTTATAATTAATTTTTAGCCCTTATGAGAGGTGTCAGATTGCCAGCTCTGATGACAAAGGCAGAGAGCAGATGTAATGAATTAGCTGGGTGACTTTTGTTTATTTGTATTATGCAACACACAAAAAACGTACTGTCAAACAGGTGTTTTTAACTCTAATGTGCTCAGACAGGACCTGTTCCTGTTCCCACTCATCTCCCTCAGAGCACTGCCATTGACTTCAATGAGAATCCCAGAATTTGAGAGCATAATCTCTACATTCTTCACTAAAAGTCGCTTGCAATGCAAACTGAAACCAAGGTTTGTTCCCTTTTTTACTTCTTTAGGGCATAAAACTCCCCTTCTCCTGCCTTTTCATGTCAACTTTAAGAGTTTGCGTCAAGTCCCTGATTTCCCGCCTTGATGACATTGAGCCAGCCAAGAAGTTCTAATGAAAATTAGTTTTTGGAGGGAGAGAGGGGTACAGGTTGAGCATGCATATGTACAGACATGTCTTTCTTTCTAAATGTCTCCTGGACTCATTAGGGGCCTAATCTACAAAGTGGTTGAATGCCCTTAATTCTCACTGACATGAAAGCAAGTTGTGGAAACTGAGCATATTCAACACCTCACTGATCTTAACAATTTCACTGTTGGGCCAAGACTGGGTGAATAAAAATCAATAATTAAAATAAAACACAGATTTTTTTAAATTTAAAATTAAATATATTTTTTGCTTTTAAAAAGAGGGGCATTCTTGGAATGGTTTGTCTTATTTTTTAAAAAAAATTGAACACTTACCATGAACACCAATTCAGCATATTCAATCAGGAAATGAAACAAGTATATTATTAATGGGGTCTAGGGAGAGAATGAAAGAGAAAAACACAGTCAAGTCTTGTCACTTTGCTTTCAGATTAAACAAACAGCAGCAGTTTGAAGGTCGAAAATGGAATGCTATGGTGCAGGCACTACAGAAGCTTCTGTTCCTTATGTTCTTGCATCACGCTGTTATTTCAGGGTAAGAAGCCTAATCCAAATCTTAGGCCTGATCCAGCAGTCATTCAACTCGCAGAAGTCAAGCTGAAGTGGGAGTTGTGTTTACAGAACAGATGAAGGATCATTCACTATTGGCTGAAAGGCAGCTATTTGAGGGAATCGTCTCTTGCCCAACTTTTTTTTAAAGAGAGACTGTCAGCTTAAAAAACCCCCAAACGATTCTAACCAAAAATGTTTTTACTTACTATTGTTACTAGTAAAATACGTGTACAGTCAGGTTCACTGTTTATCCTATTTGTTAACACAACTACTGAGAAGAGGAACGGATTTTAAAAAACAAGAAAAATTGACAGCAGCCCTCTTATCCTGGCACTCTCCCATGCTCCTCCATAGTAGGGAAAGTGGAGAATTAAGAGATAGACCTTTGGTGTCAGAGATTAACACAGTGGTTTAATATACAGATGAGTATAAATTCAGTCTTCCCCATGAGAAAACTTCTCTTTCTATTTCAGTGCACGAGAGCTGCTTAAATTTCCTTTTTTGTTATTTTGAACAACTGGACTGTCTTTGTAAGCATTTGAAAATACTGTAGTCTAGGTATCTTGGGTTTTAAACAAAAGGATATGGTATTTTCAAACTGAGTACCCGCAATTTGATTCACACATGTATTTGACGCTATGTACAATTACTTTTTAAGATTAAAAAGAGAAATAAAATTTTAATTTTAAAACAAAAAGCAAGAAACCCCTACAACTCAGGCCCCACTCCTGCAAACTCTTAGTACCATGAGAAGTCCTAATTACATCACTGAGAATACTTACAGGAGTACGAACTACACTCAGTAGCATTCACAAAATCAGGCCATTGTTCCAAGAAAGCAGAGAATTAATCAGTTTATAGAGTATCATTACACTGATGCTGGCACAACTGGTTTATTTCTGAATCCTTCCTCTCCAGCTGACCATAACACTGACTCTGCAAGCATTTACACTTGTGTAACTTTTATATATACAGAACTTTGCTGCTATATCTACGCTGCTGCTGGGATGTGTCATTCCCAGAGTGGGCAGACAGATTTGCGCTAGCTCCCCTCGAGCTAGCATTCTAAAAACAGCCACATGGATGCTGTTGCATGGATGGCACCTTGGACTAGCTGCCCATATCCAACCAAGCCCACACAATCTGCTTGTCCAAGTTTAGGCAGCGAGCCCAAGCTGCTGCCTGTGCTGCAACATCCACACTGCTATTTTTAGTGTGCTACTTTGAGCTGAGTTAGCACGAGTCTGTCTACCCACGCTAGGAATCACACCTCCTGGCTGCAGTGTAGACATACCCCATAAGACTACTCACGTGCACAAATTTTCTCACATGCATAAGCACTTGGACGATGAAGGCCCTCATCTGAAGGAGCCGAAAGAGCACCAGGATATCAATGATATTTCTGCAGGAGCACATCATCCAATAACCACACTATGTTACTAGTGCTAGCATGGATAACACACAGCACATGCATGATCACTAATAATCCAACACCGGTAGCTTGATGACTCCTATGAAGAATGTCTTAAACTGATGTTTGTTTCTTGTCTCGAAACACTTTACACCATTAGGTTTAGAAAATGCAAACAAATCTGCCCAGAACAATTCTGTTCATACTGCCATACTACAATTCTGGTTCATAACACCAATAGCTGCATTTCAATTATCTCTTTTCTACTAGGAAAATTTGCACATGAACAAAATATTTGCTGCTTATGAATTCCCCGGTCTTAATTTTGCATAGGCAGTAATAATCACCAGTTACAATGTCAATCAATTTTGCAGCAGCCAGCTGTGCTGTCACGAACAGTATTTTGTAGACTGACTACCACTAAATATATTTGTTACACAGACAAGCACATGATTCTGAAGTTTATAAATCAAGTAATTTATTTTTGAAATTCACACAGTACTATACACACACAACAGGATATTTAAAGGCACTGTGGAAGTATATAAGATAAGATCATACAAATTATCCTAGAAATATGAAACATTCACTTACTTCATGGAAGATATCTCCAGAATAGGGCGAGACCCCCAAATCCAGCAAAGCTAGCCCTTCAACAACTGAAACATAATATCCACATTAGGAGTCTTGTGGACTGAAGACATAGCAAATCTCACAATGGTAGAATTATAGCTTTTAAAATACCTGTGATCATAAGAATTTCACAACAGATCACTGTCTGAACAGATTACACAAAATCATACAAAACTGACACAGCAACTAGAATTAGGTGTCTTCTGGTTTATTTCTACTATGCAAATGTCCAAACTGACACTACATAGTATGATTTAATGATTTGTTTCAGGCAATTTAAATATTACAGTTGGGACATTTTGTAATTAATTGTACACAGAATGTGTCATGTGTCTGATAAGGCACGATATTGTCTCTGATTTTCTCACATTACATTTCTGCTGAAATAGCAGCCACATCCACAAAACTAATATCTAGTCCATGGTGACAAAATGTTCCATTCCCTAAGCAGATATCAAGTCATTAGCAAGTTGTACATTCTGAATGAAACTATGCAGTTGTAATGTGAACGACTGTGTTAAACAGGCAAAGTACAGTTCTGAACCAGATAACAAAAATGATTAGATTAATAATTACTATAGGTCAGGCTGGTAGCACTGCCTATTATTAAAATTGTCCAACATTCCCCATTGTAAGACACTGTTTCCAGTTACTTACAATTCTGTCAAACTTCAACCATTTGGGATAAAATTTTCATTGATGGATGTATATCTCAGGCTGAATATTTTGAAATTTCAGCTAAAATGGTTCTGCCGTTTTCAAGAGTGCGTCTATTGAAAAATATGTAGTTTTGCCCACATTAACATATTCTAGTGACCTTTTTTTCAGAAACTCTGTGTTCTTATCAATGGCTATCAATGATGGTGAAATTTGGCAGCAGAACGGACTTAGTGTCAGGGATATGCCTTTTGCTGAACCAGTGAAAATACGGCCAAGTTATAAGCCTTTGAAAAAAATCACACGTTTAGTAATGACTTGCTAGAGCTTCACAGATAAATTCACTGAAGATTTGATCTGCACTGAGCATGCTCCAGCCTGGAATTGAGAACAACCTTCCCTGCAATTGTAGGTCAGGGATGCTGCAGTGTGAGCACTGGAACTGAGACAGTCTGTCCTGTGCACTCAAATGACCCCTGTGCTGGGCCCAAGACAAGGTGGATAGAAAAAGGAAACAAAAATCAATAATTAAAAAAAAATCTGATTTTTTATTTAAAATTAAATATATTTTTACTTATAAAAATAAAGCCAGTTAAAATTAAATGTGAAGATATGACAACTTGTTAAGGCCTAAACTTACTGCAGTCTTAAAATAATTATAATTTTAAAAAATAATATAAAGCTGCTGAAGTTTTAAAGAAAGTAAAAAATCAGAACTGGTGGAAATCACTGGCTAAGCACCTGGAACCAGTTTGGTGAAGTGCTAAATGACAGCAGTAGCCTCTTCTGCTGGTGCAGAGAGAATATTTTCTTCATTTCAGTTTACTCAGCTAGTTCAGATCAAAGCTTATTTCATTCAATGTTAAGATGTCAACTGGGAGTTGAAAAAGCAGGAAAGTTTGTTTTCTTCTTCCAATATCTGAATAAAAAATAGGGGTGAGTGGATGAGATCTACGAGTTGTAAAATCTTGAGGAATATATGTCCAAATCCCACAAATGGATTTAGGCATTGCAATGCTGAGATTTATAGCACCTAATTTTAGGCACCTAGAAAACCACTGTAAAAACAGTGGTAACCACAAAGCCTGAGTTAGGCACTTAGGCTCTGAATGGGAAGAGACAAGCACCTATAGAATGCAATCCACAAAAGCCAGCAAGCTTTGCAGCTCCCTGCCTAGGTTAGCCAATGTGAGATGCCAAAGAGAGGGGTGTGTCCTAAAACCTTCCCAGGGCTAGTCACCTCTTTCTGCTAGCTAGGAATCCCTCTCCTGGAGTCAGCTAGTGCCTAAGCCCTTTCTTCCAAGAATGAGACCTGGTCTAATACTACTAAGTTAGGTCAACATAAGGCAACTCTGTAAGGTCTACATTGCTCCTGCCGATATAAGTCACCCACTGCACTGACTCAATACCTCCACCTCCGGGAGTAATGCAAGGACAGTGTAGACACGGCGTTGATTACATCAAACTGGCAGCGGGTCACTGGCAGCGGGTCGAGGTAACTTAAGCCGACTACGTTTTGCAGTGTGCACTTGCCCTGAGTTAAGGCAACTGTCACACTGCACAAAGTAGCAGGAGAGGGCGTGGTGCCGTGCCTACCATGTCACCGTTAGCCCCAGGGTTAGAGCTGGGCACTCACCTGGAATCACAGCAGATTAGGGTTGGAAGGGACCTCAGGAGGTCACAGCAGGGCCAACCGCAGCTATGTGGGAATGGGACTGGGGGAATCCCAGCTTCACCCTCGGGCCAGAGGGGGAGAAGAGACGGGAATGGGGTCTCCACCCCCACCTGCCTGGGGTTCGCTCCGAACTGTTCCCGCCCACGAGGGACCAGCCTGCCCCGGGCCCGCCCCGCCGCCTTGGGCCACGGACGCGGCTGTTGCACGAGGAACCAGAACCAAGGCGGTCACTCCGAGCCTCCCTGCCCGACGGCAGCTTCTTCCGGCCCGAGGGCTCCTACGTCTGCGGCGGGGCTCGGCCTCCGGCCTCCAGGCTGCTCCAGCCCGGCCCCGCTCCCGTGCCGGGGGCTCACCCCGGCGGCAAACGCGCCCCCTTTCCGGCTCGGGAGCCGCCGCTTGGCTTCAGCCCCGGCCGGGCCAGGCTGGGCGGGGGGGGCCGTGCCCTCACGGCCGGGCTGGCGGGGGAGGGGTGCGGGGGGGACCGTGCCCTCACGGCCGGGCTGGGCGGGGGGAGGGGTGCGGGGGGGACCGTGCCCTCACGGCCGGGCTGGGCGGGGGAGGGGGGCGGGGGCGCTCCCGGGGCCGCTGCCCCGCAGGTCTCACCTCGCTTCCAGGCGTTTAACGGAGACGCCACCTCGAGCCGCTCGCAGATGAAGCCGGCCAGGCTGGAGCGGTACAGCACGGCCCGGACCGTCACGGCCACCAGCATCCCCAGCACCAAGGGAGCCGCCATCTTAGCGGGGAGGGGGGCCGCGGCCAACGGCCTCGGCACGGGGTGTAGTCCTAGCTTGGGCTGCGGCGCGGGCCGCCTATGGGGCAGCTTCGTAGAGAAGACTACAGCTCCCAGCATCCTCTGCGACGCGGGCGCCTCCCGCTTCCCGAGACCGCGCGTGCAGGCTACGGGCCCGGCGTTGGGACAAATCTAGGCGGGATGCGACATAGTGGGGGGAGGGGTCCAGCCCCAGCCCCTGCTGTGTCAATGCAACACCTGGAGAACAGGGCAGAGCCCCTCGCCCTCGAGGGGCTGCCAGGGGGGTGTCCATGCTTCTGCTCCCTTCCAGTCCCCGCCTCTCCCACTGCTGCAGGGGGTGGGTGGCTGTCCCCTCTGCCCAGCCACAAGCACCGCTCCCCCTCTCTGGGGGGCACCTGCCCTGTTCTCGCCTTCCTGATGTTCCACAAGCTGCTCAGGGCAATCAGCTTCCAGCCGCCCTCCCTCTGCTCTGACCCTGTCCCCTGCAAGCAGAGCCTGCCTCAGCTGGCCCGAGAGCCCTGACTGCTGTCCGCATAGGGCTAGAGACAGGCACAGGCCAGGCGCTCTTCAGCGGTCCTAAAACAAGGGGAAAGCATTGAGGTTAGCAAGAGAAGAGTGGCTGGTCACACAGAAGAAATCTTTCTGCCCTGGGCATGAAAGCTCACTCCAGTAAGGACGTGGCCTTGTCCTGAGTAGAGGGAAGCAACCTCCTTGGTTGAGATCTGCCAGGCAGCACCCTGAATCTCCATCGGGCCCTTCACTCACCGCTATGTGAGCGTGTCGGGAGTGGTGGCCTTTGGGTTTAGAGTTCTGGGAACCATTGTCCCAGATGAGGTGCCATGGTCTGCTCTCCTGGTGCTGGTAGGGTACCGTTAGGCATAGTCCATTGTGTTTTTCACACGCACACACAGAAGTATTTTGGTCTTACTTATAAATACACTTTGTGTGGGATACCCTCCAGTCTGCAAGCCCTCCTCGGTCTCAGTCCTGCTAGTGTTAGATTGTTAAAAGTGATGCAAGTTCTTGCCAGGGGCCTGAAGCAGGCTGCATGGGCATCAACTAAAACCTCAACAAGGAAGTGGGAAAGGCAACAACAGTCCATTCCAAAACGGGGGTGTCTCTCATGCAGAAAATAAATCTCTAAGATAAAAACCGTCAATCCCCCTTTTGTAGTTTATGTTTATCCATCAGCTGTTGATAAACAACCTGCCTTAGGATAAACCTGGACTGGAAGAGCTTTGTGCATTGCTGCTGCTTTGACATCAGGTGGCATCATGTCCTCATTGTACAGACCTTCCGTAGATGAGATCTAAACCACAGCTAGTCACTGTATTCCACTGTAATCCATTTCATTCCTGTCATCTATATGTTGCAAGGATAGTATATGGTTTGGAAATTATGTCCTTAGATAATTTCTTTGTTGAATCAAGGTACTCAAACCTTTTCATGTTTGAAAGAAATTATTCCAAGGAGCACAATTTTTATTCCGATCTCCTCAAAACCCAAGCACAGTTACATCCTTCCAGGGATTTAGGATTGGATTTCAGTGTTTGTGAAGTTGGGTACACAGGCAGGTAGTTTGCCCTGGATTAATATATAAGATTTATTTTTTTAAATTAGAGGCCTGTAGCTATCAAGTGGCACACTCTGATATGTTCCTGGATATTTATTGAGAAAGCTCTTTGGATTAAGTTTTCTGGTACTTTTGCCAAAACTAGGAGACCAATCATTTAGTCTGGAAAAGAGAATAAGAAGGAATTTGAGTAATCTATTAAAAATATGAAAGGCAAGGTAAAAACCTCAGTCCATCCATTTTACTCAGTTATTAGAAAACGGGCATACTTCACATGGGGGCAAATATTGAAACAGTAAAAGAAAATACTTATTTTTGTAGCATCCATTCATCCTTTCAAATACTGTGGCTGCATTTGTAAATTTATTTCTGACCACAATATTTGAACTTTAGCTATGCAATCTCAGACCAAGAGTGTAGATTTGCAGTCACATGGTGGGATGGAGAGGGAGAACTGCACCATTTCTGCACCCCTGCAGTTGCTAAGAAAGGCAGAATGCTTCTGGGACCCACTCAATAGAGGCAAGATCCTTTAAAAGGGTGTTGCATGCATTTCCCCCCAGTGCCAGACTACAAGGGCTAATGGATGTAGAAGGTAGACTGTAAGCTCTTTGGGGCCATCTCTTTGTTCTGTGTTTGTACAGTGCCTAGCACACACATCTATGATTGGGGCCCTGAGGTGCTACCACGATATAAATTAATAATAATAATTAATACTGTGGTAGTCAGGGACCTGCAAATATCCAGCCACTCCTTTGGGGCATGGAGTACTTCTAACTGAGCTAGCCCATCTATCTTTGTGTGTGGGGAAACCCCCTATTCCTTCTGCTTCCTGCGTAGATGCACAATAGGCAGATGGCTCCCTGCATCCTGGTTCCATTTCTCCTTTTGTGCCTGTACAATGCAGACACACTCTGGCCCTAAAATCATAAGGATTATCCATTCTCATGCTTCAGGGGGAACACAGATTACTCAGTCAGGCAGGAAATGTTCTTCACAAGGACCAGATGGCTTTGTGCATCATGATGTTAGCAATAGCAATTTGTAGAGTTTACCTCCTGTTAGCATTGGGTATTGCATGGCCACTGCTGGAGGCAGCATACTGAACTAGATGGCCCCAAGGGCTGATCAGGACTGGCCTATCCTAAATCAGATTTGATTTAGTCTAGTTGATTTATTCGTGCAGACATCTGTAAAGAGCACATAGAAAATGCTGACTGTTTCATTTGCAGCACTGCAACTTGCTCACATTTGTTAAAAATGTCCCCTGAGATTTCTGATCAGACTCACATTTGGCCTTTCTCAAATTGATTGCTAACCGAATAACACAATTCTGAACCAGCTTTGTGGATAACAATCACCTAAGAGCCCTACCTTGCTGTATAGCTAGAATACAAGTGTCATGATTAAACCCATTGTGCATGTTGATTTTGGCAGCCTCGGATGTGCCATGTGCGCTGCAGCAGAAGCACAGATTGACTTGCCCCTGAGCGCCCCTAGGGAATACAAATAACCCAGAGAGGAGCCCACGAGTCAGGTGAAAAATCATTCCTCTACAGTAATTTTTGCTTAATTGGAGCACAAATGCCAACTAGAAATAAAGGTCAAAATAGGAACACATGACAAATGCAGCAATTATTTCTGGAGCAAAGGTTTGCTCAAATACTCCTCAAGTTGGAGATCCCAGACCTAACAAAGTATTACAGTTCTCAAACTAAGGTCACATTTTGAACCTCTGAGGCATTGGTTATCTGGGACAATGCAAGGTACAGCATCTGCCTACAGTGTGGCTATGCTTTTCTTTCAGCAGAGCTGCAAAACCAACATCCTGGGCCCTTACAGTTATTAAAGCTCCATGGTACTTTTTGCAGGCCTTTGGGAATTGCCCCAATTTCCTGCCCAGGTATACATGAAAGATCATCTTCTTCCTCCTTGAAACTCCCTCAGTTGAAGTTATTTTGTCCTTCATTTCCTGAAGAGCCTGTTGTGTACCTTTGCTGGTGCAGAATGTGTGTTACCTAAGAATGTTAAAATATTATTAAAAATGGACATTCGTGGCGGGCTTTCATCCAAAGATCCCAAAGCGTTTGAGCAGTTTTCCAGACGGGCTGGGAACCTACTGAGCTTTTTGTTAAAACATCGCACCCTTGCACCCTTCTCAGGGCCTGGAATGCTGGAAGTGCTTGCAGGTTCAGACAAAGTGCCAGCAGCTGGTCTCCCTTTGGGCCCCTCCTTACTCTACCATCAATGAAAGATCTCAACATAAAGCGCTTGTAGGCAAGGCTGCTCACTGTAACCTGTTTAGGAATGAGTTAGTTAATCTAATCCCTCGAGCCTTGTGTAAATGAGAGCAGTCTGGGGTGGCCAGCATTAGTGACAGCATGCGGATAACCCACCACACAGCCACACACAAGAGTGTCTGCACAGGGCTTCACAGCACTGATGTGAACGCACTGGGCTCTGTTTACACTCGACTTTTTAGCCTTTTGTCTACATTAAAGATTTTTCTCAAAATTTCTGCGTTGCTACCACTAGTGCAGCCCCAATGGCAGTAGCAACAATGGGAGCTATAGTGAAAACGAATCACCAACAACTGCTGGCATTTCAACTGCAGTGTCGTCTAGCTCTTCTAGCAAGGTTAGAAAACAGAGTAATTAAAACACCAGCTACCAGTATACGTTAGCACTCCCGTCAACTGCTCCGGCCTGGAGGAAATGGTAAGTCAGAAACGTATTGTAGACAAGGCCTTTGTTCTGATCACCATGTCATCCACCACTGTGTTGCCATTTGAACTGAGGACCTAGAGAGAAAAGGCCCTCTGTTATTATTTGGATTGGGTAGTATCTAGGGGCCTTGTGCAAGGCACTGTACACCTATACAAAAAGGGGCAGTCCCTTTGCCAACCAGCTCACAGTCTTGCACAAGGCAGGCAAAGGGTGGGAGAAGGAAAGGGTTATCATTCCCATTTTACAGATGGAGAATTGAGCTGCGCAATAATTTAGGGGTAGATTTTAAAGACACAAAAGGGAGTTGGGCTCCTAACACCCCATGACTTTCCAGGGGAATTGGGTTCCTAATTTTCTGTGCATTTGAAAACTTCTCCAAAGTGCTTTGCCCGAAGTCACACAAGAAGGCAATGCTAGGAACTGAACCCACAGGTCGTGACTTCAGTGCCTTTACCATAACACTACCATTCCTCTCAAATCAGTAGCCATGCTTTCCATGCTGTCTAGTTCTGTTCACTGTTAAGGATCGCTGTTGCTTTGATTTAACCTTGAGAATGGTGTCATAAAGCAGGGCAAGGGGGGGTTAGGCAAAGCACATACTAACTGCCCCAAAACTTCATTACCACAGGTTAAGGTTGCCCAGTGGTGCCTCATGCCCTTCCAGGATGTGTTGTGTGGCTAAAAGTAAACTTCTGAAAACCAGGAAATGAAGAGTTATGATACACTCATAACAAACTTTTACAAACTTACCCTTACTAACTTTTCAACATTGCTTCCCCAAAGGGGCAGTTCCCTGTACTAGCAAAGAATTCCAGAGCAACTGAGATGAGTGGGGGAGGATTACAGCCATAGATGGAGCCCCACGTGTGTGTGTGTGTGGGGGGGAAATGTTAGAAGAACCAGGTGATTTTGTAAACAACTGATTTTTTAGGGGGAGGGCTCTATCTCAGGAACCCCTAACTGAAATTACCCCAAATTTGGATGACTAACCCTACCCCAGACCCTCACAAGATTCAGCAAATTTCAAGACAAACCAAGTTGATATGGGCATTTTAGAACACGTAGAAATAGTCAACCTGTAAACAGAAAATGATGTCAACTTGACCTACAGCAGTGCTGCCACTCCACTATAATAGTGGAAGTATCCTACCAACAGACAAATTACCTATCAGGATATCATCTCCCCTCCCACCCCACCACTCAGACTTATGTGCACTCCACCCCCTTGAATGATATTTTGAGTGCAACACTCACATTTCAAACACAGATGCAGGGTTTCAGGCCACAAAGAGGCACTAATATAGCTACACTGATGACTAGGTAATTGCTGTGGAATGGTTGCTAACAATGAGGCTTAATTATCTTGGTGCTGCATGCGAAAGAAAAAGTGGATAGTAGATGAAAATGCTCAAGTTCAGATTTCAGGTGCAGAAAGTTCAGGGCTATTCAGATATTCACATGTTTTGTAGCGTGCGATGTTAGTCACAGGACATATGCATCGGTCTCAAAACAACAGTTAAATATATATAAAGTCTTAGGAACATTGTGATGGCCCATCTCCTCAGGGTTCATAAACTAAATGGTATTGTGATATTGTCCTGAATCAGGCATTAGGGCAGAACCTGCAGATCTTAAGCATTTGTAGGATGAAGGCAGGACATCCCAGTATCTGCTACTCATGGAACAGACGGAGATATTGCCAGGAGCCCAATGGCTGCACTTCACATAAAGTGGAGCAGATTTCAGCTGCCCTCTTTTTCAATGCAAAGGTGAAGACTACTTGTGCCGGAAAGCAATGAATGTTTTGCCTCCATCCTGGCAGGCAACATCTTTATATAAAAAAGAATGGAAGGATGCAGGTCACATGATGGAACTTAACTAGCTGCACTTTGGCCACCCCTGTGTTAGATTAATGAGATACGGTCGTTTTCTACTCCTGAATGGCCCATTTTGGTCTCCTGTTGAACTTTCCCATTCAGTTGTTGCTGGCCCTCCATCATCCCTGCTAACATATTCTGGCTCAGATAAACCAAGATCTGCTCAGTGCAAAATGGGGGGTGGCCTGAGGGAGCCAAGTCTGAAGCTTCTTCATCCCTACTCTAATGTAAGTTGTTAATGTAGTCTAGACCTGGCATAATCTGGATTCTGGCCAGGACATGGACCTGAAACTGCTTTAGTGGCATGGATGGGTGATCTCTTCCTGTATCCTTCAGGGCCTCTCTGCAGCATTTGACACTGTTGGCCAAGAGTTGCGGCTCTCTGTCCTGAGAGAGCTGACGGGGTCCACAGTAATGCACTAAAGTCAGCTGAGTCATTCCTTGAGGGACACATGCAACGAGCATTAATGGGAAACTGCATCTTCATCAGGAGACCCCTGACTAATGTTGTCCCACAAGGATCAATTCTCTTTCCAGTCCTTTTTGTCATCTACACGCAGCCACTAGGTGAACAGGTCAGGTGACATGGACCCAACTGCCAGCAATCTGCAAATGACACACAGCTTGGCCTATCCTTCACCACATGTGAGCATACCACATCCACCGGGATGGCCCCGTGCTTCGATGAGGTCAGCTCATGGATGAAGAACAATAGCTGAGACTGAACCTACACAAGGCAGAGGTAATGCTGATGGGCAGAAGGAAGTGTTTTGAAGAGCTGCCGGCCATGGCACATTCTCTTTTGGTTGAGTGTACATGCCCACAATTGGTCAATTCAGTCCTTAGTTTAAGAATGCTCTGAGATTCCTCACTGACGCTAAGCCATCACATAGCAGTGTCCATGAGTAACACTTTCTACAGTCTCCAGTTGGCCATCATGCCGGACCAAGACCTGCTTCACTTACTCATTCCTTCGTCACATCTCCGCTGTCAGACACCTCACCACAAAAGTCGTTAGTGCTTAAGCAACTCCAACTGGCAGAGAACATTGCAGCCCATTTCCTCAGCAACCTGCACTACCATGAGCACATCACACTTGCCCTCTGCTTTCTACACTGGCTTATCACAAAATGTCACAACAAGTTCTGGGTCTTGGTCCTTATTTTCAAAGCCCTTCATGGCCTGGGCCCAAGACACCAAACAGAGTCTGACGCTCCAGGATGGAGTCTGTGGTTGACAACTCCACTCCTGTGGTGTGATGGGACTCTCTGTGAGCAGGGTAAAGCTTTTCTGTTCTGGAGACAGAACTTCCTTGGGGAGGGCAGTCTGAGATTGTGGAATGAATTCCCTCAGGCACTATGGACCATTAGCAACCTCCCCCACTTCCACTCCAAGTGCTGAGTGCATTTCTTTGCCCTTGCCCTCTTGAACGTAGGCACAGAGTAAGAGAGAGATTTTAAAAATAAATACAAACAAAGAAAAGTCCATACCAAAAGAAAATACTCCCTTGCACATGCCTCTCCCATAGGGAGAAGATGAGAAAACAAGTAACATGTGCCAGATGTGCTCACATGGCTTAATAAATAATAGCATACCCAGCTCTTATCTACCGAGTCCTAGCAGTAGATTTCAAAGTTTTAGAAAGGCGGGTATCATTGTCGGCATTTTACAGCTAACAATAATACCCCTTACTTCAAGAGGCTACGTGACTTGCCAAAGGCCACTCTTGCACTACTGAATGCGCTACTGGAGGGTGACGCTCAGATACTAAAGTGGTGAGTGCGGTATAAGAACATATATACACTAGAATAGAATTTACTGTTCGATTCTTTTTTTCTTTTTCTTTTTTTTTAACAGCCAAGTGCCTGAAGGCCAATAGAAGTTGGCTCTTAAACCTGAATATAAACATTGTGTGAGCACACCCATTTGTGCAAACAACATGCATATTTGCAAGCACAAGTGGGCAATTTTATACACACACATGCTGCGTAGTTAGACATTACAGGACCTGGTTTGTGTGCGCAAATGTGGTTCATTGCATGTGAAAGCAGGTGCACACAAAAGTGTGACCGCTCTTCTGGAGATCTTCAGATAAGTGTGTACCCTTGCCCACACCATTCCCTTACAGTATACTGAATAGGACAGGTTGCGGCTAGGGGAAGGCCAATGCAAAAGTTGCTGTAAGCTGACTGACGGAGCTTCGAAGATTTCGGCCTTAATTTTTTCCAGGGCATTTTTTTTTACAGACAGATTATATCACCTTGTTTACAAGGGTCTCTCTTTGTATATACACATAGACTGTTTCAAACAGCACTAAGCTAAACCACAGGGGCACCTTGAGTGGGCACCAGCAGGATCTAGAAGGAGCAATTAATGTGCAAAAGGTCAGTGTGCTTCAGAAATCACACTCCTGTAGTCTGCATTATTGCTCCCTGTAGTAAATTCCCTAGATACAAGCCAGGGAACAGGGATATCACCTATACAAAAACTGCACTGGGAAAGGGGTTAAGTCAGCATGAATTGAGTAAGTATTTCCTGTGTTTACCTGGAATACACCAGTTTCATTTTCTTTTCTTTTTTTTTTTTTTGTATTGCAGATGTTTTTTTTAAATCAGTGTTTATAGGTTAAAATCTAAAATCAGAAGCCCTAAATATATTATTTGTTAAAAGAGTCAGTCAGCAGCTGATCCATCCTCTCACTGTCTTCTCTAGTTTCATAGATCAAACTGCCTTTTGGGCAGCCACATGACAATAGGAAATGAGTCCCATAGTATTTCATAGGCTAAGAAATGCAGCTAATCAAGATATAAGAGGTTGTGGCTCCCAGTGGGCTTTTCCTAAGTCGCTCATATATATTGCCTGAAAATCAGGAACAAGTACAGTCACAATGCAGCAAAATCTGAAACTCCTGTCAACTTTCCTGGTTGGTTTATCTCCCTCAGAACTACTTCTTCAGGCTTTCTGTCTCCAGTACGCACGGGCTGCGAAACCAATATCCCACTCCCTGCATCTGCAATCAGTCAGCCCACATAATTTATCTGTAACTGCCATCTGCCATTGTTTGTAGCTGTCTTGACTACTTCATGGGGCTTGATTGCTCTTTGTATGTGGTATGTCTACACTTTGGGCTGGAAGAGTGATTTCCAGCTCCAGGAGACATACTGACTGTGATCCTAAGAGCACCCCAAAAGCAGATGGCAAGGATCTCTCTCCTATGTAGCAGTGAGACTCAGCTGGCCCGACCATCTCAGTGCACCTCGTACAATGTTGTCATAATATTTATCCAATATGTGGCGTGTAGTATATATCCTTGGAAAACCAATAACTCACTGATCGTTGATGTACTTGCATGGTATGTGTACAGTTAACCTACAAAGAATTGTATAGATGTGCTGGAATATATGACTAATGTGTGTTTAAATCAGGCATTGCAGGAGAAGTTGAAAAAAGGACAAAGGAAAGAGGCTGACGCCTCAAGTGAGACGTGGCCAAGGACAGTGGGCTAGTCATTTGTATTGGAGATTGCAGGAAGAGCATCTACACTGTAAAAATCTTAAGCAGAGGAGAAGCTAGCATGGCAGCTACACCCAGCATGAAAAAGGAACTTTATCTGGGGGTATATTTCAGGTTAACACATTTCAAAGGTTTACTAAGCTGTAAAGAAAGGGAGAGAAGAACCCCTAAGTTATCTTTCACCTGAGGAGACAAAGAAACCAAGTGCTTTGAACTCTGCCTTTTGATCATGGCTAAGGACTAGCCAGCCATGGTGGAAGATTGACTATGGGGAGGACTGTCTAGGAAGAAAAGAGTCTAGTTTGTTAGGTTGAGTTTCAGTCTTAGTAGTGCATTTTCACTTGTTTGTCACCATTTCTACCCTTATTCCTTCTGCTCTATATCAGTTCAAACTATGCCTGTGTGTTAATAAACTTGTTTTACTTTTACCGTAAAAAGCTCAGTGCTGTGATCGAAAGGATCGCTGTAACTTGGTAAGGTTTTCGTGAATGCTACGGTGAGAAGAGCTGTGCACTGCAGAAAGACACTTTGAGGAGAGAACTTGGGGCTGGAAGGATTGTTGAGGTTCCCCCTGCAAAGAGCAACTGGGTGGTGAAAACCTGGGGGAGTCCTCCATGCTTGTAGGTGGGCAGATGGCATTAGGGCTGTGAGCCACAGCAACATAATATTCTAGGCACCCAGAGTTGCAAGGCCGCTGTTGACTGAACACCTTTCTGGCCTGGGTGTCACACCAGCGCTAGCTCTGATCAAATTAATGCACTAAAAATAGAGCATAGCTGCGGGTGTCTGGGTGGTAGAAGGGGCTAGCTGCCCCAAGTACAACCCTATCTGAGATATTAGGCATGTAGTCGGGCAGCTCATCCCTCCCGCGCTCTGTTTTAGTGACCTAGCTCAATCTGAGCTACCGCAGGCCTGTCCCCTCCAGCTGGAAATTACACCCCCCACTCAAAGTGTAGATGTACCCTTCGAATCAATCAGAACCTGTGGCACATTTACTGGTGGTCAGGAAATCTGTGACTGTCTCTGGATCAAAGACTCCCCTGATGACAGCCATTGGCACCTTCCAACATAAAGTCAGACACACGCCTGCCAGTTGAGTCAGTAACACTGTACTGACCCCAGCAGTGCCACAAGTGAAAGGGTTAACAAGAGCAAGAGCTGTAAGGCACCTGGCCGAGGCAGACACGATCAGCTCAGTGATAATCAGAGTGGAACCAGATGATTTTTCATTTATATAGCATTTTTGCTACTGGTTTTCTAGTAATATTTTGCAAAACTGGCTGGAGGGGAGGAGATCCCAAGGCATACTCAGTGTCCGGAATGTCAGATCGGAAGCTTCCCAAGAAGTTCACGGTTAAGTCTTGTTACTCTTCGGTCCCAAATGAAAATACATGGTTACTGTGCCGTCCTTGTATGTAATGTGGGCAGTTATGCTGTTCTGCTATTGAAGTAGTGCATCCTGAAATTGTGTGTGGGTGCAGGGATTGTATTATGCAGGTGCTTATCTGCCACCATCAAAGTCAAAGTCAATGAGCACAGAGAGCATCAAGGCCTTCTTAAGCTATTAGCAAAATGTAGCTAGTGTTTCAGGCGTTACATGAATGGAGCAGATGGGTGGGAAAAGAAAGGTATTGAGCTGAGTACAGAATAATGAGTAATCTAAATACTCTGCAACCACAAATTCACCTTTTCAAGACGCTATTCATCTCTCTCTCCATAACCATCTAGGTTATGAATAATTCGCTTTCAGCTCAGTATTGTGCAATCCGTTTATGTAATAGACGGTTTATTCAGATAGTAACTTTTTTTTAAACAACAGCACAAAATACTTCAGAAAAGTGACCTTTTGTGGGCATTTTCAGGGGGAGGGAGTGTTCGACAGCAGTGAGTGGGTATGGAAACTACAGCTTTTAATCACGCTAGCAAGGTAATTGTCCAGAAGTTGCCTAAACCAGGGTTGATTTGACTAAGCTGCTGACAGTACATGGAAAACAGAAAAATAATCCATCTTAGAAATCATCGTTATTTGCTACAGAATATGTGGATTTAGAGCTAATGAAATTTATAGCCATGCACAGCAAAGTGCACACTGCAGAGAACAGGTACAACATGGACAGAGGCAACGCAAGCATCCTGAGTGCTCTCTCATTAATATGCTTCAAACCTGAGAGGGTGCGCCTGCGAGGAGTGTCCCTGGGGTGCTCCACTGTAGGTGTGTGTGCGTGCATCCCTGTGGTGCCAACTGGAGAACTTTGGTAGCTGTATCCATTAGCCCCTCACATTTGCTGTCTTTCCTTGTGCCCCACCATGAGGCTAGCCAATGCCTGTGGGCTAACCCGTTTCAGTTCCTGCTCAGCCGCCCCTGGCTAGAGACGGAGCCTTTAGCAGTCCGTTTGTGCTCGTTAGCTTCTTTAGCATTTCAAATAGTTAGCTAGCCGCCTCAGTCTGAGTTCTATTTTTTTTCTTTTTCTCCCCCCCCAAAAAACCCAAACAATAATTTAAAAAAAAGAGACTTGATTTCCCCCCACATTTTGTCAGGGACCCTCCCCCAATGGGTATACCCACTTCAAGAAGTGGCTCTCCTGCAGAAAGGCCATCCCTGGAGCAAACAAGCTCTCTTGTTGCCTACAGTGCTCGGGGAAGGCCACAACCCACAGAAGTGTGGTCTCTGCCTACAAGTCAGACCCAGGTCTCGAAAGGACAGGGAGTGGAGACAGAAGATCACCTTCATGGAGTCAGGCCTTCAACCCTCCCTGGTCAAAGAAATCATCCGTGGGCCTCTCTTGTAAGTCGTCAGGCAAGAGAGCAGTGAGTGCCCAGAGTGAGCCCCGAGCTAGCCACAAAAGATCTCTGACACTTGGTATCATCAGCACTATCAGCACTGAGACAAGCCCAGCCTGGTAGCCATGGCTTTCATAGACCTGGAGTGGCAGGTACCACTGACGCGCCTAAGAACCCAATGGGCACAGGCACAGGGTCAACAGGACTGACAGACAAAGATAAGAGCCAGCACTCCAGTAAGATGCTGTTGGGACGTGTTGTACCACTGGCACCATCATCAGTGCCCCGTCCGGTGCCAGAGTAATCGGTGCAGGTGAGACCCCCAGCTCCCTCTGTACCGCCAACAGCATCTGGTCGGTGGCACTCAAGAGACCTCCAGGTATCTGACATGCCAGAGTCTCCTCTTCTCAGCACCAGGACCTTGGCACTGAGTCTCCTCTTAGTGCGAGAGTCTTCTCTGGTACCCTGCCACACCCCTCCTATAATGCTCTCTATGGTGCCCACTACCAACAGGTCCCCCCAGGTATACCCTCACACAGCCCCACCACCACCGTGGTACGGCCAGCCATGGGCACCACCACCGGGCTCTGTTCCACTGCCCAGTGGCTGTACTGGGATCCCTGGGCTGCATATCACCCCCATGCCTCTCGGGCTTCCAACCTCACCTGTGAGCCCCAAAGCGCTTCCTCTCGGCTGCAGCATCTAGAACCTCAGAACCTCCAGCAGAGATTGTGGAGGACGGAACTGAGAAAGAAGGGACTCCGAGGACCTCCCCAGATGAAGCTGTCATGCCCCTGCGTCCTTAGTCGATGACATCCAGCTCTTCCAAGACTTGATGAAAAAGGTTTCAGACACACTGCAGATACTTTTGGAGGAAGTCAAGGACAACCATTATAAACTCCTTGACATATTACCCTCATCCTAAGATGGGGCTATCAATGAGGCTCTCCTGGATCCCACAAAAACTACATGGCAGACCTCAGATGGGTGATGCCTACTTGTTAGTGGGCCGACAAAAATTATTATGTTCCAGCTAGGGAGATGGACTTTGTTTTCCCCCACCCTCCTCACAACTCTATTGTTGTGGACATGGTAAACTCTTGGGGCCATCATCACCAAATGAGATCCACTCTCTATGACAGGACTTGGAAATACTTGCACCTCTTTGGGAGGAAAGCCTATTCTCCAGCCACGCTACGGTTTTGAATAGCTAATTAGAAGACAGTGGTGAAACAGGACTGTGTCAACTATTTGAAACTTAACTTTATCAATCAGCTTCCAAAGGCGTTGCCTGACCAGTTCAAAGCCATCATCCAGGAAGGACAGCTAGCAGCCAAACCAGTGCTACAGTCTATCCTTGATACAGCTGATACAGTGACCTGGTCCATCTCCATGGCAGTGGTTATGCACTATGGTTGCCCCTCTCAGGCATCTCTAAAGAGGTGCAGTTGACTGTGGATGACCTTCCCTTTGAAGGCACTAAGCTCTAGGCAGAGAAGACACACGCTTCTGTCCATACCCTAAAGGATTCCAGGACCACTTTCCATTCATTAGAGATCTACATGCCTGGACAAAAGACAAAATCAAGTGTGCAGCCCCAATGCAAATCATGCACCTCTCAATAGCTGACTCAGTGCTTTTACGAGCCTCAGAGAAAGAAATCGAGGTTTCCCAGACGAAAACCATCCGGCCCACAGCCTTCCACTTCATAACCATCCACCTCCAAATACCAATTTTTATGTGTCGTTCAAGGCATCGACAGACCACTCCCTTCAACCGCTACAGCTGACCAACATCTCTTAATCATATGGCTATCATCTGGCCTCGTTTCACAGCACTTGGGAAAGCATAACATCAGACCGATGGGTCTTGGAAATTGTTCAGTTGGGTATTCCTTGCACTTTACCTCTCTCTCCCCTCTTCAATGTCCTTTCCCATCCTCTTCAGGGACCCTTCTCGTGAGAGATTCTGATGACACGAAATAGATCACCTCCTCCAGTAAGGAGCTATAGAACCTGTGTGACCTGTCTGTGCCTACGGTGGCTCCCCTGAAAATGCCACGGGCATGCTGGAAACAGGAGAGCAGATCCTCCAAAGTGGTGACTAAGGCTGCAGTTGGATTCCTTGGCCAGTCACAAATAGTGTTCCTACACTTGTTATCAAGAAACCCCCAAAAAGAAATACGCAGCCCCCTTTTACTACATTTCAGTCTCTAGCCCCCAGTTAGCAAGTAGGTCCAGTAAAGAGATAAGTTATGAAAACTATTCCCTTTACAAAAGCGTTCTCCTGATCCCAAAGGGCCAACCACATTACCAGATCAATGTAAGTTTGGATCTCACCCAAAATACCATGCTGCCAGCCAATCCTTTAGTAACTAAAACTATTGGTTTCTTATAAAAGAAAAGAAACAAATGAGAAGAGAAACGCTACATGATCAAAGCAATCAGATGCATACAAATGACTTCAAAGTCCACATAGATCAGATTCTCAGCAGAATTGTGGAGTTTGCAGGCTTGTACAGTTCCTTTGGAGTACATCCAGTACTTGGATGGGTCTCAGTCCTTTGTTTCACAGCTTCAGGTTTAGAATAGTTGACCCAGAGGCAGAAAGCAGGAATGAAGACAAGGTGGAGATGGTGCAGCTGCATTTTATGGTTTCCGCCATGAAGCTTGTACTTCCTTTGTCCCAAACACAGTCACACAGCACATGGCATGGCAAAGCCTCAGAGTCCCCTGTCCATACGCATGTTCCTACATGTCTTGGTGATTCATAAGGTGCGGCCCCTGGGTTCATGAATCTTTCCCTGGATTCATTGTACATTTGAGTTCCCTTGATGGGCCATTAAGCAGGCTTAGTGTTGTTGCCCTTCTGTGTGGAGGGTGTCACCCAGAAACACAGCACAGGTTTGAAATACAAATATACCACACACATTTAGAGCTCATAATACAAAACTGATACATAAACGATATTATATTATACTTGGCAAATTATAATTTTTCTAATGGTACCTGATACAGTATATTTCATAAGATTCATTGTAATGTTGCAATATTGATGTCAATAATATTATAAATGATCACTTATATTCCAGACAGCGTCACAACCAGTACTTCAACATCTATAAGGCAAAGATTTTGCCTAATACCCAATAGGAAGGGATGCTGGATACTCATAGTAGATCTCAGAGTGCTCAACAAGTTTACAGAACTGGGCCTACAGATCAATGCCCAGAAATCAATCCTCACCCCAGTACAGCGCCTGGAATTCATGGGAGCTGATCTCTACTCTCTACAGGGTAGAGTGCTCCTACCTCAACACAGCTTTCTCTTTGGCCACACTCATAGGGACTGTACAAAACAGCCCACGAATATCTGCCACACATTGCCTCCAACGCGTGGGGCACATGGCAGCAGACACAGTGGTAGTACCACGTGCCCGACTTCACATGCAATGCCTCCAGAGGTGGGTCAGCTCAGTTTACAGACCAAACAGAGACAGACTAGACAAACCTCTGTCACTACTCACCAAGGTCAGGATATCCCTGAACTGGTGGAAAGACCCAGCAAATATTTACAAAGGAATCCCCTTCTTGCAAACTTTTCCATTGTTGCTTCTCACCACTCACACATCCCTCATAGGATGGGGCGCACATCTAAATGGCCTTGCAACACGACACAGAGATATCCCTTCAAATCAACCACCTCGAGCTCAGGGCGGTCAGTAACGCCTGTGCCCACTTCCTCCCACTGACCAAGGGAACACATACGAGTCTTAAACAACATAACATTATGTATTACATCAGTCAACAAGGAGGAGCCAGGTTGCCCTCCCTTTGTGCAGAAGCAATAAGGCTATGGAACTGGTGCATCTTCCATGACATTACACTACCAGTGGCTTACCTTCCGGGCACACAAAACTCGATATCGGAGAGTCTCAGTCGCAAGTTCCCATGTGACTATGAATGGGGTGTGACAAGGTGTGGCGGGGGGGGAGAGATATTCCGCCCTCGTGGGTCTCGCGCTCTCCCGGCCTGGCCGGTGGTGCAGCTGGGGAAGGGTCAAGGGAGGGGCTGGGACCCGCTCTGCCCCTGTGTACTGCTACCTTCCCTTTGGGGTAGTCCGTGGTCCGCTCCCTGCTTCCCCAGTCAGGTATTCTGCCCTTCGGGGCTGCGGTAGCAACCGTGGAAGCTGGAAGCCTCTGTAGGCTGCAGGCCGCAGCCTGCCAGCTCCAAGCCGCCAACTCCAACTGCAGGCTTTCGAGCTGCAAACCTCCAAAGCTGTAAACTGTAACTGTGACTCCAAACTATAACTATAACTCCAACCTCCGTCCTCCACACCTCCTCTCTCCAAACTCCACAACCCACACTGCCTGCCTGCCCCTGCAGGCTTTTAAGTGTTTGGGGCAGGGCTCCTTAATTGGCCCCAGGTGGCCTAATTGCCTAAACTGCCCCAGGTGGCCTAATTAGTTAAACAGCCCCAGGTGACCTAATTGCCTAATCAGCCCCAGCTGAATTACCCAGGGAATAGGGCTTTGTTGAGCCTGGGGCTAATATACATGCCTTCTAATACTTTCTCATAGCCGTCCGGCCTGATCCTGTCACAGGGGGATAAACCGAGCAGTACTTCATGATCTAGTCAGATGCTGGGCGGGGGCACTGACCAGAGACCTGTTCGCTGCTCACCTGAACCAGAAATGTCCACGCTCCTGCGATGCTCTTCTTCTCTGAGACAGGGGCCTTCTCTATGGCTTTCCTCCATTTCCCCTACTGTTGAAAGTCCTAATCAAAATAAAAAAGAAAGAGCATGTCATATTGATTGCTGCCACTGGGCCAAGACAGACTTGATACCCTTACCTGTCACCACTCACAACATGCCCGCCAATCTCTCTCCAATCCACTCCCTCCTGTCAAAGAACGAAGGATGCACTTTACAGCTAAACCTGGGGATTCTCCGACTCAAAGCTTGGCTCCTCCATGGTTCCAATGCATAGAAAGCTCCCGCTCAAAGGAGGTACAAGAGGTATTAATACACAGTAGAAAGTTCTCAACAAGCCAAACTTACGTACAAAAATGGTCCAGGTTTCGGATTTGGCAACAAATCTCCCCAACATCCACGACTCTCCCAAAGATCCTAGCTTAGACTATGTGCTGACCCTAAAAAAATTGGGACTGTCTCTCAGTTCTCTCAGGGGCCAGCTAGCGGCTATAGCAGTGTTCCACCAAGAGAGAGAGGGGTACGCAGTGCTATCACACCCAACCATTGAACAATTCCCCAGGGGTATAGCGAACCTTTTTCCACAATCCCTACACTCCTCCCCTACCATGGGATTGAAGGCTGGTATTGAAAGGTCTGACTTGACCTCCCTTCGAACCCATGGCCACTTGTTCGCTTACATAGCTGCCAATGAAAACGGCCTTTCCAATAGCGATCACCTCAGCTAGGAGAACAGGAGAAAGAGCGGCTGATGGCACATCCCCCCTACACCGTAGTCTTTCGGAACAAGCTTATGCTCAGGCCACACACAAAATTCATCCCTAAGGTTACCTCCCCATTCCACATGAACCAATTGATTCACCTTCCAACTTTTTGCTCTAAGCCTCTCTGTGACAACATGCCAGATGTCAGGAGAGCTGGAAAGGACAAAAGACTTTTAGGAAGTCCCCTAAGCTTCTCCTCTCTATTGCCAGAGATCCAAAGGCTCAACGATGTCAGCCCAGAGACTCTCCAAGTGGGTCTCGAACTGCATTAAACAATGTTATCAGATTTGCAACATGACACCGCCCGATAGCATTCGCACGCACGTCCCTATCTCCGAAATCTGCAGAGCAGCGACGTGGGCGTCAGTCCATATCTTTGCAGATCACTACGTGAGGACTGGGGCTCCACCTGAGGCCATCTTCGGCTCCGCAGTTCTGTCATCTGCACTGACCCAACTCAAACCCCAACCCTCCAGCAGGGATTCCGCTCAGCGGAGCACCCGGAGGGACACCATTTGAAGAAGTTACTCACCTTGTGCAGGAACGATGGTCCTTTGAGATGTGTCTCCCTAGGGATGCTCTTCCACTACTTCGGCATTCTTGTCCAGGACTCTGGTACGAGAAGGAACTGAGGGGTGTGAGACCGTGGTGCACTGGCTAGCCTCGTGGCACGGCACAAGGGGAGAGAGTGCAGGTGCAGGACTAACGGACAGTGGGCACAGATACAGACGTTCTCTGATCAGCAGCACAGGGACGCAAGCACACCTACAGGGGAGCATCCCATAGAGACGCACGTCTCGAAGAACCATCATTACTGCGCAGGGAGAATCACTTCTTCTCCGAGGCCCGCTCAGTCCCTTAGCTGTACATCTACGCAGCCAGCGGCACCGAACCTCCAAGACTTGGACTCCTGCTACCGTTCTAAAACCAGCTGCCTTGACAGTACTTTTAAGTTGTGGCTCAGGCTGAAGCTCCAGGACTGGGATGGGCTTCAGAGCCTGAGCGGCAACATTTACACAACCATTTGCAGAGTCTGTCAATCCAGGCTTGCAGGCCCACTGCCACAGGCTGCGGCGATGGATCCTCTTCGAAGCCACCAAACCTGACGCTAATGAATGCAGGTTGTGGTGCTGGTCTGTTTGCTTCTTTATGTCAATGCCAGTCCACTGGGAATTGGACTGCAACAAGCAACTCATTTTACACAAGCTAGAAACCATCTGATTTTATATTCGGTCATCTGTATGTCTTGCCCACTCCTTTTATCCTGTACTAGCTTCACACCTAACATCACCGTCATGAAATGGAGCGGAGGCGCAGAGCCATCTACTGCTTCAAAGCCCTTGCCCACACCTACCTGTCTTGGCTGCAATGAGCATATGCCACTCCTGGTTAGTTTCTATGTAATAATACAGGGGGAAAAGATGGTGGTTAAAATGCAGCCTGGGACATTTTGAGACGCAGGTGCCAGTCCCGTCGCCACCACAGACTTCTTGTGTGATCTTGGGCAAGTCATTTCGGGTACTTCCTCCCTGCAGCTGGGGTGTGAATGGCATCTTGTGTAAACCCACCCACACTAGCTTTATTCAATTTAGCTTGCAAAAAAAATAGAAGTGCGGACACCATGGTGCGGGTTTCGGTGTCGGCTCCACAAGCAATTATGTGCCCAAAAGGAGGCAGACTTGTAAAGCCCATGTTGAAGCCTGTGCTACCACGGCCTCACTGCTACTTTTAGCAATCTAGCTAGGATACAGCAGGCACGGGTCTACATGAGTGGCCATTTGCACCCCCAGCCTCAGTGTAGACGTTCCTTTAGTCTCTCTGTACGTCAGCCCCCATCACTGAAATGGAGAAAATAGCATGGCCCTGCCAAAGGCACCGAGGTGCTCAGATCCTGCAGTAATGGGGGTCAGTTATACACCTAAGATAGAGATAGATGTGTTGCTGCCTTTAGGGAAGAAGCTATATTAATTTCTTACGTGGTCCTACTGGATCTTGCATGATCATAGTAATTTTTTTCCTAGGGTAGAGGTGCCCATAAAGAATTTGTGGTACTGACCCCATCTTCTCTCTGTAACAATAAACCCATCTCTTGGGCTGGTGCTAATGACATATTGCTAGAGTGGCTGTCTTTCAGATGAGGTGCAAATTCTACCCGAGGAGTCCATCAAAATCTCCCTTTTAAAGTTTCAGTGCAAGACTATACTGTACTGTGAAATTGCTACTATATTCCTCTCCAGAGCCAGATACATTTTAGAGAGAGCATGCAACCATGACTATCTCTTACCTACTTCTCAGGGGTGTTGCAAGATAGAAAAGGCTTTGAGATTTTCAGATGAGACGTGCAGAATAGCATGGTTCTTACAAGTCTGTGGGAGAATGTTTTTTTTTTTTTAATCTATTTTGTTCAGTCTATCTTGCTGGCCTCTAATAAGAATGCACAGGCCAGCTTGAGTTCTGATGCCCCTGTCTCATTTTTGATGGTGGTTGTAGCATAAAGGTTTGTGTGGAAACAGGGAATCTGATCAATCAGCCTTTCTGAAATTTGACGGAGAGAAACAGCAAATAAATTGTGTTTTAGAATCCAGTGGTGGGCTAGTGTCCTCTCTCTCTTCGCTGTCAAACTTCCTTCTCATGAGAGAAAAACCAGTCTTCTTCAGCAGAAAGGAAAGTGGTTTCTCTCAGTTCCCCAGAAGGACTGAATCACCCGTGCCACCAATGGGAGCTGCCTGACAGTGAGATTCTGCTGATCCCTCAGTGATTTCGTGGTAAGCTGCATGCTGCACAGGGTGAGTGTGTGCTTTTCAGGAGTGGTTTGAAAATGAAAGAGACAGAAAAGGCCCCGCAGAGTGAGATTGACTTCTATGACCAGGGGCAACAGCTGGCCAATCAAGTCTGCCCATCTTGAGAGAGCATCACATTAAAATAATGGGCCAGATCTTCAGCTGGTGTATATCGTTGTTTTTGCAGAGACTGCGATGGATCTCTTTGGGATTTCACCAGCTGGGGATCTGGAGGACGGCGTGTAGGGGCGCCTGGCTGGCCAAGCCTCTCTCTTATGAAGGTCACTGTTACGTCCTTCCCTGGGGTGGTAGCGATGGTTATTTGTGTCAGACAGCTGCCTGGTGGCCTTTGTGAATAGAGTAGCTGGCTTCAGGCCACTTCCTAGTAGACAAGTGCCCACATGACAACATCCACCCTCGTAATTAGCACCTCTGTCGGCAAGTCTCAGGGGAGGGGCCAAGAAGCGAATAGGTATGAAGCAAAGAGCTGCCCGCCCATCCCTAGATCCTGCATAACTGAGTATCTTTGAGATTCTTCAGGCGATATATTAATGTGAGCAATTACTCTATTGACGGGGCGTGGAGAGCGCGTTCTTCCTGCTGCAGCTGGTGTTGCTCAGTAGGAGATGATCATTTATAGGACGGCCATCCCAGTGTTATAATACATTACCTTCCCTGAGCATCTTTCATCCAGGAGGTTCCCAGAACTATTTGTCCACCTGTCGAGCTGCTCTCCCAGCAGCACAGTACCGGAGTGCAGTTTACCATGTGTGGCAGCTACTGCTTGCCACTGATATGCAGCCTCTAGATTGTGGAAACCTTTATTCAGGTGGAGGGTCATCCACTGAGAGGCACAGAATGTAGGGAGGAGAAATGGAAGAGAAGGTTAAGATGTATGTCGGGGGAGCGAGGCTGGTGGGGGGGGAGAAGGGGTGGTTGTGCGTCACTAAACCATCAGTGAAGGTTTGAAGGATCTTTTTCATCCACAGAACAAATTCAGTGTTGGCTACAGCGGGGCTCTTATTTGATGCCAAGAGAAGCTGATGGACGAAAGAGAATCTGGCACTGCGTCTGTAAAAATTAAAAGCACGTTTTCCTTAGTGTTCACAAGATAGGATGAGAGCACGTGCCTGAGACAAAGATGTATCTCCCCCGGGAGGGAAAAGAAACGCTGGTGGAAATCAGAAGGCCTGTGGAACCCTGGGCTCTGTTTGGAGGCTAATAAAACTCCAAGCTGCCTGGATGCATCACATGCTACTCCGCAGTCCACCCACACGTCGTTTCTGTTCTCGGCGCGCAGTTCTGACAGGCACTCACATCCCAATACCGGCCTCTGCCATCTGCTGCGCTTCCTTCACATTCTCACCTAGTCACTTAATTAACAGCCTGCTAATTCTCCATCTGTGATGCATTCTTTACACTCTGACAACTGCACTGTAGTGTTTGATGAACCCTTACTGAAGTTAATTCTTATTTGTAGCGGAGTGGTAAGTATGCCCGAGCCCTGCCTGCACGACAGGTTCCCCGCTATTGCTCCCACAGGTAAGCTGCGAGGACGAATTTTGGGTCCAGCATTTTTCCCTCATAGACAAGGCCTCCATCCAATGGAAGCCAAAACTTGATCCTCCAGGCAGTGTGCTTGGGTGTTATTTTCATTTCCATCCAGCCTCCGTGCAAGGTGCTTCTCATCATCTGGGAGGAAGTTGTTAACTGCTGTGAAAGGCAATCCAAATGTTTGAAACTTGGCTGGTTGCTGCTGGGGAAAGCAGTTTCCCTGTGGCAGGAACAGCCAAAGGGAGCCTTTTTGAATGCTCTGTCATGGCTTCGGGATGCTGCCTTTCCATGCTGATCTGAAGCAGCGTAACAATTGGACCTTTCAATGCTTTCAATGCTGACCCATCATGTAATTGGGGAGAGTGATACAGAGCACAACACTATGGTGTCCTGCTGTCTGGAGTGGCTCACAACTGAGTGCCAACCTCCAGGCAGACTGTCCGCAAACAGGGCAGACACCCCAAATTGGTGTATGTTCTAGAATTAGATTTTACCAAGCCAATGACAAATGTGAACTCCTGGATCACTATCCATGGACTCAGACAGTCCCCATCAACTCTTCAGTCTATCCTGCCACCCAGATAAACTGGATTTTGTGAGGAAAGGTCACAAACCAAAAAAACCCCACCACGTCCAGTTGCTCCAAGTCTCAAGAGACCAATCACTTATTCCAGATCAATTGTTACTCATTTAGATCTTATACCAAAGACAATTCCGGTAGCCAATTCTGTAGTAAACCAACAAAAGGTTATTAGCTAAGAAAAAGAAACGAGTGTTATTAAGCGGTTAAAGCAGGTAAAATATATGCACGGGTGAGTCAGTCTGTAATTCCAAATGGGGCAGCTTGTTACATTGCTGCCACGTTTCCCAAAAGTCTTTTCAGGGTAGCCAGATTGTGTCTGGGGATCTCCACTTTGCATCTGGTGCATTTCCCTGTCAGAGTCCAAACAGTCCAGAGATATTTCCTTGAATTCATACTTACAGCTTCTCACTGAAACAAGCTGGCTGGGCATCGACCGCGTGGGTGTCTCCTTTGATGATGGGGAATGAGGAATTAATTTTGTCTTTTTCCCCTGGGCATCACACACAAGACCACTTGCTTTGAAATGAGCTTCACTGGCATTCCACAAGGCTTCTTCCTCCTTTGATGGGTTACGCAGTGCCAGGAGCACACACAGTGTAAATGTTTGCAACTCCGTTGTAACAGGATACAGGTAAGTGAGAACAATGCAAGTAAGCTTCCATTAGTTTTCATGAAGTTTAAACACCAACTACACTGTTATACGTTTACCAATCACACTGATCTATGCTAATACACAAGTGACTTGACCTGGGGCTTCAGCAGGAGCTGGCATCCGGTCTGCCAGGGTCACATATGGAATGGTAGCACTGAGGGTGGCCAGCTTCCAGATGGCAATTGCAACTCACTTGTCCATGGGATGGGACAACACATGCTTACCCTGCAGTCAGTCCTGGACACAGAAGAGTTGCCATCTGCATCTTAAAAATTCTCTTGCCACTGCTGGTCACCTCTGATCTGCAGAATGATCCTTTCCCACCCGTCGGCACTGGTTTCCCAAGCCCAGAAATGGCTCTTCATGCTGGGAAGCTGCTTCAGGAACCAGTCCTGCATGATCAGTTGCTCAACATGTTCCTCTACCACCTCACCCGCGTCCCGGCTCCACCATCACAGAACATCCCTTTGCTGGAGGAACTGCTGCTGCTGCATGTCATTAGCCGAGTGGTGTGGCTGGTGAAGTCTCAAGCTGAATTCGTCTGGCTTTGAGTACTGAAGTACAACCCAAGAAGCCTCTGCGTGTTTGAGGCTGCCAGAGCATGGCCAGGTCCGTGTTGGCCAACAGCAATTTGAAAATGAAAATGTCAAAAATTGGAACTAACCTGCCTTCCGCTAGGCCTCCCACAATGCACAGAAAGAGAAATCCCACAATGCACACTGCCAGCGAAACCCCAGAATACCATGCTCTCGGTTTGCAGCAAGCCGCTACTGCGTGTACGCAATGATGCACATTGAAAGAGGGCACTCCCTCCTGTGGGCCTGCTGTTACAGTGGCTTGCCGAATGCTCGGTGTGTAGACAAGCCCTAAATTCTGTAGCTCCAAGGAGAACGTTGTTTTTTTAACTGTCATAAAGTTCCCCAGTCAGAGTGAGAACGAGGCACTGCTCTTTGCCGTTGTCACATGACATTCCCAACCCATTGAAGCATGAGTTTTTTGCTAGCAGTGCTGCAGCATCTCAGCCAAGCTTGATTACAGTGTGACCTTTCAAAGAGCTCTTGGGTGCTCAAGATCATCTCAGTTAAATGTTAATTCAAACCTCTTATACATTGCTGTACTAAACCAATGTTTTTAAAGAGGTCCTCAAGCCACTAATGCTTTCAAAGGCAGAAAAATCACATAGCTGGACATGCCACTGGTTTCATTCGGGTCACAGGTTAACTCAGTTAATGAAACAGTAATGAATCATGTTTCCCTAGATCCACTCCACTTTCCCTGCTGAAGATAATAATTTTGTCTTAGCAGTGCTCAGCTGCATTCAGCACGCTGACTTTGGCATTTCTTTAGAGCTATTACTATTTGAAGCAGACTAATAGCATTTTAATAAGACAGCAGGATTTTACAGTTAGGCAATATATAGCTCGAGTCATGCTGTTTCAATATTTTAAGTAACTGGCACCAAGGAATACATTTGTTCAGCTCTCGCTCAATTTATTCATTTAAAAAAGTTGAAATCATGTAGAATAATGTAATCCACAGGTCCACGCACACATTACTCTGAGAGGCTGGACCAGATCCAAAACACTGGCTCCAGCTCATCATCCCAGAACACTTCAAACACCTTCAGGTGTAGATCCAGACCTGAATTTATAGAACGACTGAAATGTAGGGCTAGAAGGACCCTCAAGCAGTCATCTAGTCTGCCCCCCCCCCCCAGTGAGACAGGATTAAGTAACCCTGGAGAAGTCAGGATTTGGATCAGAATCTCCTTATGGGCTCTGTAGCTTGGACCCATCTCTAGTCACGATGGATGTTAGTTGTCCTCAATTATAAGGACTCTCTTGGGGCTACGTTCTGAGGTGAAGTGCAAGGTGTTGTACCGCAGACTCCGTCAGACCTACTTGTACCCTCGTCCCAGTGGGGAAGGTGTAGGAAGTTATAAATTAAGTAGCATGCAGGTTACTTTAACTTGGGCATTCTTCTTTCACCCTCCTGATTGTTGTTTTGATTGCTACATCCTTCCCTCCTGCCCCTGAGTGTGTGTGTTACTTCAAACAGTGGGGAGAGTTAGGAAAGTGTGTCTAAGGGAACCTAGAGGGTACATCGCTGTACCTTCGGAACTGGCTACACGGTGTGCTAGTCCAGACCAGCAGGAGTGTAAAGTCTAGTGCACACCAGCATGCTGCACTAACTGGCCTGGGGTGGATCCTGCTGGTGCACAGAGCAAGATCTTTAGTGCTAGTTAATTAGTCCCATTTCAGTACTACATCAATGCACAGGGACGGACGGGCCAGAGAACCACGACTGCATCCTATGAAAGGTAGTCCGCTGCACCGCAGCAGAGGAACAATGGAAAGGACACAGAAGCAGTTAAGAGAACGAGGCAGGCAGCTTGCTACAGCAAAGAGCCATGGACTAGGGTGAGTAAGTCTGGGCCCAACCGTCAGAGAGCCACGCAAAGCAATGGCAGAAGGCAGCAACCCCAGCGGTGCCATCCCTAGGGGGGTGCGGGGCCTGGGCTGGAGGAGGCTGCTGCCGGGCTGGGGCCCCAGGACATGGTTGCACAGGCGGCTGCCACCCAGCTGCAAGCCCAGCTCATGGGGTGTGGGAGGCTGCCGCTAGGCTGGGATCCGACTTTGAGTCTGGCTTCTGGGGCGCAGAAGGCTGCTGGTGGGCTGCCTGCCAGGACACGGGTGGCTGCTGCCCTTTTCCCAGCAGGGAGCTGGGCCTGGGTGGGACACGGGCAGCAGCCTCCAGGAACGCGTGAGTTTGCGGGACTGGGGGACCAGTGCAGGGCCCAAAGTGCAGGGCCTGGGGCAGTGGTCCCAATTCACCATACCCTAGGGACGGCTCTGCATAGTTCATAGCACAGACTCTAAGCAGGGGTGGAGACAAAACTGAAGAAAACCAGCTCAGCACCATATAGGCCCCAAACAAATATTATTAAATCTAAAAACCATAGGCGTTAAGGGGAACCTTGCCTGTAACAGCCTGGGACTGGGTTTGTTAAACTGTGTTTGAAACGTCCTGCTTGTAACACATGGAAGTTCTGTTTATTAGCCCTTGTTTATACGTCGTTTGCAATTGTTTGGGAAACATCCAGAGCCCTTTTGTTAAACGTAAATTGCCTGGTTAAGATCAAGAAGGATTTGTTGGTAGATCTTTTTAATTGATGTAAGTGGAACTCCCATAGTGATGGGAAATTCCACCATAGTATTTTCTCTTCCTTCTTTTTGGATTTACTTTTAAGTTTGTATAACCTTTTGCCTTTCCTTAAAATAAAAGTTAGTAAGCTAGCTAAAGAATGAACATGGTATGCATGTGAGATAAAGGAGTAAAAAGGCATCAGGCCCTAAATCTCTACAGCAATAAAACAAAGTATCTTCACTCCCTTTTAACAACTCTTTACAGCCCAGCTGGCCAAAGAATGCAAATAAGAGTTAACCCCAAAGTATGGGAGAATCCGTTCCAAGGATGCTAACAAGACAAAGTGAAAGACAGGAACAAGACCAAGTGTAAAAGATAACGGAAACAGTCATGCTTGCAACGGAGATGGGTGATGGACGATCACACCAGGCTGCGTCTTGCTGCTTTTGCATCAAGATCCATAGACCCAAATGGGAACTGACCATTTCTAAAGATGGGGTGAAAAGATGAGGACCTTGGGTTCGTTCTGCAAACATCCAGTAGCATCGGTTCATGACCAACAGAGGCCTGGCTCCACATCGTGTCCAGGCTACCTGGCCAGCGGTCTGGCATGAGCAACGCACAGGCTGATAATTATATTCTGACTGCAGAACTGTGTGCGCGCGTGTAACAGCTGCTTAAAAATTCTGTATTCACAATAAACATGGCGTATTGCCTTATCCCCCCGAATAAGACCCTGCTGGTCTTTTTCTTTCGTAAGTATAACAATCAACTCCTCACCCCAGACAACTGGATAGGGACATTGCACTGTTTTTATCCAACTGTCAGACTGGACCCTTCTCTCATCCTTGCTCCCTTGTTGCTTGTGCAACATGATTGTGAGGGAAGAGGGCACACACCAGGGACAGAGACTGTGAAGACTTGGTGCGTAGAAGCTGCTGGGGAAGATAGGCATATTTGTAGACCATTGTTTTAAAAGCCTTCTCTCTCAAAATGCTTTGTTCCTACTGTGAAAACAAGCCATACTTCAGGTAAGAAGGCTGTCTGCTCACCATGGGTCACAGACTCCTAAAGGGAAGGACTGTAGGTGTCTGAACTTAGTCAGACCTGCTGGGTAAGCAGTACTCAGGGTTCTGTCTAAGTGTGGGGAAAACAGTGGAATTCCACCCTTGAGAGGTAAAGGCACACAACCAATGGTAATGGCCAAGGAGGTACACACCAAGAGAGCAGAAAGGGGAGAGATGGAGCAAGCCTTGCAACTGACAATCATTTTTATTTGTCTTGGGGTAGCCCCAATCAAGGGTCAAGGCCCTATTATGCTAGGTGCTGTACAAATGTGGAACAAAAAGCTCCAATATGGCATTACCAGAAGTTTTTTGTACTAATCTTCAAAATATTTTTAGTGTAAAAAATATGCCCAACTCCTACTACAATTGATTTCTATGCATCTATTGTTTAGCTGCACCTAAGAAAACATATCACACTTGTCATCCTCATTCTTTGCTTTTGTTATGCTAAAACAAATTATAGTATTGGCACCTGCTTTTAAAATTTAAGTGCCATTGTTCACAACACAAGCAGGAACAAAAGTACAAAGTGGTGGAATTTAATGTTCCCTTCAGACAAAAGTTCACGGAACAGTACTTTTCAGGGACAGATGTCTACTTCTACAAGAGCGTTTAAATCATCATGCTAATGTGATTATTTTTTAAGTTGCTGTCCCTTTAAACATCTGTTTGAAAGCTGTGTAGTCACTTTCACGGTTCTCTGTCCAGCCATTTTGTTTTCACTTGTTGTTTGTAGGGCTTTTTCCCCCACAGCAACAAGGGAGAGAACAGCATGGAAAGAGGGGACTGTGAGACCACAACAATCAGCTGTAGGGACACAGATGAGGGGGAAGAGGAGGGAGCTTGAAATTCCTTTTAGTTTGTTTGAAACTGACTAGGTTTGAACCCTTTAAGGTTCCCAGGGATGCATTTTAAAAGGTGCTATGTTCATGGCATACACATGGGGAAGTTAGAGTGCAATGCTTTGCGGTTCAGCCCACACCTGTAAGGGATTGAGTCACCACTGGCCCTGTTTCTCTAGTTCCCACTGTGCTATGCGGCAGTGGCTCAGAGACCTGATAACGTAACACTGATTTTTTTAAAAGGCTCCAGAGGTGATCCTGGCAATTACAGGCCGGTGAGCCTAACTGCAGTACTGCAGAAATTAGTCAATAATTCTGTTCTTTACCATCGTTTCAGACACATATCATGTTCATCTATGTTGGAGAAGAGTCAAAGCTTTTGTAAAGAGAAATCACCCCTCACTAATCTACTTGAATTCTTTGGGGGTGGGGGGTCCACATGTTTGTTGACAAGGATGATCCAATGGATATAGTGTATTTGGGCTTTCAGAATGTCTCAAACAAACTAAGTAATAATGGGAAAAGAGGGAAGGTCCTCATGCTAAAAGATAGGAAACAAAAGGGCAGGAATAAATGGTCAGTTTTCACAATGGAGAGAGGTAAATGCGGTGGGGGTGGGACTGCCAAGGATCTATATTGGGACCTATGTTGTTCAATATATTCATAAATAATCTGGAAAAGGAGGTGAACATTGAGGTGGCAAAGTCTGCAGATGATTCAGAATTACTCAAAATAGTTAAGTCCAAAGCTGACTGTGAAGAGGTGCAAAGTTCTCTCACAAAACTGAGTGACTGGACATCAAAATGGCAGATGAAAATCAATGCTGACAAATTTAAAGTAATGCGCATTGGAAAACATAATCCCAAATATACATAGAAAATGATTAGGTCCAGATTAGCCATTACCTCTCAAGAAAGATCTTGGCATTATTGTGGTGAGTTGTCAGAAAACATCCATTCAATGTGTGGCCGCTGTCAAAAAAAAAAGCTAACAAGGTTAGGCACCTTTAAGAAAGGGATTGATACAACAACAAATTAATGCCACTATAAAACCATGGTACTCCCTGACTTTGAATACTGCATGCAGTTCTGGTCACCCCTTTCAAAAAAGATTTTAGAATTGGAAAAGGTACAGTGAAGGGAAGCAAAAAAGGTTAGGAATATGGAACAGTTTCTGTTATGAGGAGAAATAAAAAAGATGGAGTGTTCATCTTGAAAAAGAGATGATTAAGTGGGGATATAATAAAGGTCTATAAAGTCATGAACAGTGTGGAAAAAGTGAATAAGGAAGTGTTATTTACCCCTTAACATAACACAAGAACCAGGGTCACCCAGTGAAATTAAAGGCAGAAGGTTGAAAAAGAAAGTACTTCTTCACCCCACACAGAGTCAACAAGTTGCCCGAGGAGGTTGTGAAGGGAAGAAGTGTAACTGCATTCAGTAAAGAACCAGATAAGGTCATGGAGGGTAGGTCCATCAATAGTTATTAGTCAAGATGATCAGGGATACAACCACATGCTTTGGGTGTCCCTAAACCTCTGACTGCCAGAATTTGGGAGTGGACGGGATCACTCAATAATTGCCCTGTTCTGTTCATTCCCTCTGAAGCAGCTGGCATAGGCCACTGTCAGAAGACAGGATACTTGGCTAGATGGACCATTGGTCTGATCCAGTGTAGCCATTCTTATGATTCCAGCAATGTGCTCACAGCACAGTGGCCTAACCCTGGCATCCACCATCCCGGTTTCTCCTTGCTCGGTGACACCAACAGCCCTTCCAGCCCTGAGTCTCCCCTCCAGTGCTCAGTCCCTCTTACTGTAACACTCACAAAACCTTATCAAGTCCACTGCCCCTTTACAGGGACAGTACCCAGCATCAGCCTGTCAGGATTTCACTCCTCAGCTTGAAACGCTGTACTGGCATGGTTGTGTAATGAAAACAAGAATAAGGTTATGGGGCAAAGAACAGATATTTAAGTGATAGCAAGTGGATGGACAAACAAACAAAAGTAGAACTACGCTTCTAAGGCTAAAACCTAAACTTACCATACTAGAGTCTTTTGTTCAGAGTTTTTTCACCATAATCCTTCTTGCAGCCTGGCTGGCCAGTCCTGAGCCAGGATCCAACACACCGAGCCCAAAGCACCTGGTTTCTGTGTCTCCTCAAGGGAAGGATGCCAAAATTGTTAGAAATAACCAAACAGGTTGTCTCGGGCGGGGGGGGGTGGATTGGGGAGACGGAACCCTTTATTGCCTGCCTGTTCCACCTCCACGCCATGAGTGAGCAATGAAGGGGTTACTTTACAATCCTTTTATCCATAACAGTATGCAAATGTATCCATTTCCTGCAACTCCCCACAGACCCTTATTTGATTACATTGACACCTATAAAATGAATATTAACAACTACATAATGAATACAATTATACCCGCCCCTATTTGTTGTTTACAGGATTATCTCACAGAGCACAGGTACATTACCTTGAAACTTACTAACATTCTTTAAAATACACAATATGCAAGGGAGGGAAAGCAGGTAATGCTCTCTTCCCACCAACGGCCTTGTGCAGGAGTGGCGATAGTTAGCCTCAATCTCATCCCCTGTGCAAATGGCCAGGAAGGGAGGAAAAGGAGAGAGAGCAGACTAACTAGAATTCACACCAACTAACAGGAACAAGGTTTGCCCGTCCCACGACCCCGTTCCCTGTAACTCAGGCCTGACCATTCGTCCGGCTTTTAACTCTTGAATCTCCTGCAGAAATGATTTTCACTCTCCACTTAGACTTTCCAAAGTTCCTCGACCTTGCTTCAGGAGGCAGGAAGGTTTCCGGAAGCTGCAGCTTCCATCCCCCACCGAGGATGTTAAGTGGCCACCCGCCATACTGCTTTGCTGGATGGCTGTGTCTACTTTCCATGCAAATAGAATGTCATTGGCTCTCCTTGTTCAAATGAGACTGCAGACACATTCAGGCAGGCAAAACCCCCTTCCTTTGTCTACGATGGGGTGATTAAGCCCTGCCTGCCAACCACCTTTTCAGAATATATTTCCAGAGCATTTATAAACTTTTCATATATCACCCATACAATAAAATGACCAGAGAGTTGCCAGTTTGCATATGATACCTTATATGGCCCCTTTTAGGTGCAGATTATGACAACAGTGAGTTATGGTGCACCTTACTTGAGCGTGACTGTTTTCAAACTAACACTGCTTCCACATTTCCCTCCAGATCCCCCTACTCTGCAATCAGGAGCAGAGAGCTCCTCCCACCCCACTGAAGTGATAGCTTACTGTTCAAAATACCACAGTTACCACTGTATCCAGCCCACCAACATATGTTTAGCTAAAGCACATCTTCCAGAAAGGCACCCAGACTTTGAAGGCACCAAGAGATAGTGCATCCACCATTTCCTTTTGTACTTTGTTCCAGTGCTTAAATCGCCCTCACTATTAAAAATGTATGCCTTTCTAATTTGAATCTGTTTAGCTTTAACGACCAGCTGGCTTTCTAGGATATGGTGCCCCCACTTTGTAGGTGTAGGCTGCAGTCTTTGTTCCTCGAGGTATAACTTTGCATTTGATCATAAAAAAAATGAATTCTGTTTGAGCCCAGCTTCCACGGTGATCCAGCTGCCTCTGTATGACTGCACTGTCCTCATCAGTATTTACCCTTCTGCCAATCATTGAGTCACCCACAACTTTTCCCAGTAGTGATTTTATATTTATTTCCAGATCATTAATAAAAACATCAATTAGCATCAGGCCTAGCACCAATCCTGGTGGAACCCCCCTTGAGACACCCCAATTCAATGAAGTCCCATGGAGAACTCTTTTTGGAGATCTGTCAGCGAGTTCTTAATCTATTTAAGATGTGCTTTACTAATAGGTATTCTGATTTTTGAAATCAAAATGTTGCGTGATATCAAGTGAAATACCTTACAAAAGTCCACGACTATTGCCTCTAGGCCATTACTTTTATCAACCAAACTTGTGATCTCATTTAAAAAAAAAAATCAGGGTTGTTTGTGAGACCTATTTTCCATAAAACCATGTTGACTGGCCTTAGTTATATTCCTTCCCTTTAGTTCTTTAGGGATGGAAAAGCTAATATAGGATTCAGTTAGTTCCTGGGGTTGATGTTAGGCTAGACAGCCTATAATTGCTGAAGTCATTCTGCTGGGCCATTTTTAATACTACCATGACACTCACGCTCGGCCAGTTTTCTGGAATTATCCTGCTAGTTGAAGATTTATTGAAAATTCACATAAATGGGCTACTGAACTTCTCAAACAAGTTACTTTGGCAGAGCTTGAGGGCCTTTGCCATCACAATGAGTGCTGGTCTCCATTTGCCTGTATGTAACACAATAACTTTTAAACACTGCATCTGATCAATTCCAAAGTCTCCGACAACGTTGTACAGGCAGCCAAGGTGAGTAAGGTAATATTTATTGGATCAGCTTCTGTTGCTGAAAGAGAAAAGCTCTTCAAGTAAAGATGACGACCTGAAGAAGAGCTCGGTGTAAGCTAGAGAGCTTCTCTCTTTCACCAACAGAAACTGATCCAATAAAAGATATTACCTTACCCATCTTGTCTCTAATATCCTGGGACCTACATGGCTACCACAGCAGTGCATACAGAGCTTGTTCTAGGCAAGAATGGTCCAAATCTTATAATCCAGGAAAAAACTGGAAAAACACAATGGGGAAAATGAGTCACTGAGGGCTTGTCTAATATGGATAATTAATGTGTTGTAAGTTAGGGTGTAAATCATTAGTCTGTTGCATGTTAACTGGCGATGATAGAGTCCCTAGCATGGACAGGAAGTTGCAAATGGGGACAAGGGAAGAATGAGGGACCTTGAAATGGGGTGATACTAAGAACTCCTGGTGAGGGGTCAGTTGGGGGAGCCACACAATTTCTAGCATGGGGAAAATGGGAGGGGACTGCTCAGGAAAAAAAACCAGGGAAGAGCTTCAGGGAGTCCCTGAAATAGAGGGGTATGGGAGTGTAGCACACAGGGAAGTGCTGGTGTGAACAAAAAGTGTGACCCTCCAGTAGGAGATCTTGGGTGCAAGTTACTTGGGTCTACTGATTTTTAAATGTTTATCCCTAGTAGCTGTTGTATAATATCCATCATAGTTACTAATGAACTGGAAAGTACTTCATCATCCTGTTACTTTCCAAATACATCACAGAAATACATACTGAACGCTTTCATCTTTTCTGCATCATTAACAAATTTACTATCTCCAGCTACTAATGGGCCTATATCATTTTTAGGTTGCTTTTGTTCCTGACCTACTTTAAACTCCTTTCTATTGTCATTAGCCACTAATATAAGTTCAGAAATATAAAAAATTGATAAGGGAAGATAAAGACAGGGAAATATTCATAAGGATGTTTACTTCCCCTTTTTCCATATCATTCATATATTTCTAATTACTGCCTTCATTTCCCCACTGAACAAGATGGGACAATGGCTACATTGCAGTCCCATAAAATTTAAACCTCAAACAATGGCCTATCTGCCTCCAGTCATGGAGACAGATGAATAACTTCACTTTTGAACTCAATGGAGCTACTCTCACAAGGGATTATTCATGTGAGCAAGGTTACTTACATGTGTAAGTGTTTGTAGGATTAGGCCCAGCACTGTTATTAAAAAAATAAGAAACTTTAGGGAACATGGGTTCCAGTTTCTGGATAACCAAGACAGATGTTCTACATTGGGTGGCAGTCCTATGCCAAGCAAATGTTGAAGGACGCATTTGTAAGGCACCCATTCAGTGTATTTTTCCCAGCCTGCAATTGGAAAGCCATCGTTTTGATTGATGTTCCAGCGATTAGAGCTGCGTGGGGAGTTCAGCGCTTAAAAGAAGCTGCAATAGCATATTTTAAGTGTGAATGTCTTTCTATTAAATGATTCACTGATTTCGAAGGCTTTTCAAAACTCATAAACATCAGCAATTTCTGAACATCCTTGTGATAATCGTCTCTTACAACAGGTGTTACATAAGCGCTACTTTCCATTCACCCTCCAAAATTAATCACTGGGCTGTGACCATGTACAGAGTCAGTCATTTTTCTGTTGGTTTCAAAACAAAGATCTATTTCTAGCTTGGCTGCACAAAGATTTTCACATGCTCTAGCCTCTTAAACATGTCTTCACTGATGTTCTCTCCAGTACTCCACAAAGGGAGAAATGAGTTCACTTCTAGGAGAGTAGCAGTTTTAAAGCAGAAGAGTCTGTATTTTTGGTTTGTTCGAAACAAGATCGTTGTTTGCCCAACAAGCCCATGCACAGTAGTAATCGGCCAAAAGTGCCATGTTTTCCTCATCTGTGAGGCACAGCACCGCTCACAACAGAGGAGAGAGCAGGAAAAACGAAGCCACTACACCCCTGACACACAGGGGGCAAAGAGGGGGCAGGCAAGGAAAAGAATGTACAGAGCATAGATTTCCCCATGTTGCAATGCAGTGTCCAGCAGTGCCTAAAGTAGTCTGAACAAACTGTGTATGGGGAGCGCTTCTTTCACACTGGAAGCAGCAGTTTTGGAAGACATTGCTTCAAGTGCACCTCATAGCAAAGCAGCTCCATTACATGTTTTTTCCTGGGTCTGCAATCCACTTTAAGCACTGGTGAACAGCATAGCTGTGCAGGGTGGAAGGGGAAGTAATCCATCACGAGCTAAGGGCAGCAGCTGATTAGGGAAAGACTGTGACTCTACAATTTGTACCCTGCCTGCTCCTAGGGACAGCTTCCAATCTAGCCATGTATAGTATTTCCAAGGATTCTAGTGCTCTGGTATCTAACTACCAAAGTCAGGGGGGGCAATTATATGTTACACAGCCTCGGGGTGCAGGTATAACATTAATAGAAATTAATTCTTCCCTCTAGCTGTTTTCCACCTGTACACAGAAATAGCTATTGAGTTTTAACCTGAAAAGCCTTTTTCTTGGCTTTATAGGCGCAGGCATTCATTAAGGCCCATGCTATATAGTAGTGCATGATTACAGATCTCAAACCTACAGCAACACTATTATCAAGTTGATTTTTCCAGTTTTTGAAGAGGCAGGAAAGATTTGGGCCCATTGGAGGCTGCTTACTCTGGCTGGAGAGAAGTGAATGGACAGAGGCGCAGGGTATGTCTATACTGACGGCTGCAAAGTCAGCTCGACCTATGTGGATTGAGCAGTCAGTGTAGACCCGCTCAGTCAATCCAGAAGTCAATGCTGTTAATCCACCCCCTCAAGTGGCGCAGCGCTGCGTCGACGGGAATACGGTTCCCTTTGGCACAGTGCAGTGAAGACGGCGCGCAGAAGGGAAGCACAGCAGTTGATGGGAGTTACACAAGCTATGCAGAGTAGCTTGTGTAACTCCTGTTGACAGCTGCCGAATCGCCAGGTAAGTGTAGGCCAGGGGTCAACTATTCTTTTTTGGTTCATTTTTATTAACAGTTTGCTCACAGTTTCAGAGCTCTGGGCCCTGCTAGATGGCACTTCCACGGTGTCTTAACACCTCTCCTTTAAAATCAGATTAAGATCCTCAGGTGCATTTCTTATAACAGCTGTCAACAGATGCTATGCCTCACCCAATCTCCCTGAGGTTAGAGTGATGGGCCAAATTCATCCCTGGTCTTGGTATTGACTTGCAACCTGAAGGCCAAAACAGAGGGGAAAAAAGCTGTCTTCATTGCTAGTGCTGTCTGAGCACAAAACCAGACTCCCAGATGAAGAATGCTGTGAGAAATGGTGAGTACCTACCCTCGGTCTATTTAATCTGCTTAATGTGTACTGTGTCTTTAAATGATGCAGAGGCACTTCCCCTTTAGAGGGAGCTGCTATTCTAGGTACCAGTTCAGCTGCAGACTGTTAGTGAGAGAATCACAGCACATTTGCTCTCCCCACTTCGGAAGCTTTGTACTTGCTCTGTCTTTGTTGCTGCCTTCAGTCCGCAACAATTGTCATCGATTGAAAAGATACACCCTCTGCTCTTTCTGTGGGTGGAGAACAGAGTACTAGCAAGATACTTAGCCCAGTTAGTTTAAAAGACTACTGTCGGACTAGGACATCTGGAAAGGAAAGCTATTACCATTCAGGGCCTGGGATAAGGATATAAATTCAACAGGCAGCTTTAGAGACAGACCTCTTCACACACAAAGGGCTACAGCAATGACGTTCAGAACACGTACGTCTTTCCTGGCCTTCAATTTGCCCGATGTTGTTAACAGTGTGCAAACACACTCCCTATTCTCACTGCTCATTGGCGGGGAAGCAGACAAAGCATTAAGCTTTCACAGATATTGAACCTTTACAGTCCTCATTAGTATCCAAATGGATTCTGCACGCCAAGCTGCTCAACATCTGGCCTGTAGTCATTATTACCCACCCTCCTATTACTACAGCACACACTCAACTAATTAGATTCAATGTATGGCTCGAGGCACACCACAAGGTGAAACATCAGACATGCCAAACGTTAAATATCCACTCCGACACCACAGCAGTGGCTATTATTGTAATGATCTTTCTAGACTGGCCTCTTGAAATTTTATTCTCACCTCCGTGTGTTATAAGCACCATTGCTTACGTAATAAGTGTCAGGGACAGTGTGAGAACACTGGATGAGTGACGTTTTCAAAAGTGCCTAAATGACATCAAAGCTATTTAGGCTCCTAACTCTCATATACAGAGATCAATGGAAGTTAGGCCCTTAGACCTCGATCCTCCAAGGTTTTTAGGTCCAATGTCACTTTTGACAATGAGCTTTCATCTCCTAAGTGGCTTAGGCCCTTTTGAAAGTTTTGTCTGAGTGCTTTTGCAAGTGCAAGTGCTCAGAGATTTCTTGGGCTACTGCTGAGCATTCGAACATGCTGCCATTGAAGTGGACCTGGTTGAAAATTGCTGTTTCTGGCCTGTTGGAAGTTGATATTTTGACATTTGTTCTGATCCCGAATTGGGAAGAAACCACAAACAGTTGTTGGTTCGATGAACAGAAAGTTCTGAAAACTCTCTCATTTGGAAACGTCTAAACATTTTATTTGAGAGAGACATATAGTGAACAGATGCAAATCTTGCAGCTCCATTGCCGCACTGATCACACTTTGAGACCTCCTGGTTCCTACATATGTCTTACTCCATGTGGTATACCTCATCCATGGCATCAGATGTTCCAACATCTGTCTGTTTTCACCCATATGATCACTACACTTTTGAATGAACTCGCACAGAAAAGTGATAAAAGACAGACACCACATCACCTAGGGAGAGAACACTTCTCACAAAGCAACCATTCCATAGCTGACCTCTCAGTCCTTGCCCTCAAAGAAAACTGGCATACCTTCAAAGGATAAGCCTGGGAACTTAAATTCCTAACTCTGCTAAACACTAACAACTATGGATGTGGCAGGAACATTGGTTTTATGGCTCATTACAACGATTTATTATACAATCCCCTGCCTGCTAAACCTAGGCTTCCAAGTCTGGGGTATAGGTGTTGAGACACACTCACTCAATGCCTCAGTTTTCACTATAGAAGTTCCCTAGGCACCTGTGTTCCTGCCTCCAGGCAGGTGCACTACTGCCGCCCTCTAGGCATCGGACATTTATCTCCCAAATAAGCCCAGAGCAATCCCCGCGCCAGGGGAATACAGGTGCCTCTCCACCCAATTCACCCATGGGCCGTACTCTGCTAGGCTTGCTCAGAGGGCACCTGCTGGGGCAGGGCTCCTACCACAAGGGACTGCCCTAACCCCACAGCTAAAGTTAGAGGTCCCCGCCTCCTCCTTTGCCACTTCGCATGGAGTCAGGCCGGTGCCTAACTCATTCTTACAGGAATGAGCTCGGCCTCCTGACCTGCCTGACTCCAAGCAGGGGGTTCCTGGCCCTGGATCACCAGCAGAGACAGACACCTCCCTGCAGCCCGCGCTAAGAGAGGAGCTGGGCTGAGAACACACCCCTCATCAGCATCTCACATGGGCTGGGAGTCACTTCTAAGGGCCCCGTCAATCTCTCGCTGTCCATTGCAGAGGAGCCCACATGCCTCCCGCAGGCTTTGTGGAGTGCAGCACTGTTCTTGGGGTTGTCTAGGCTCCGCAGCCCCTTTGTGGATCCAGGCTAGGAGTGTTTGTGGGGAAGGCATCTTACCCCTACCCCCTTCCTGCTTATGCCTCTGCTTCCCCGGGAGACTCAGGCTCCCAGGAGGGAAACGCACAAGCTCAGGAGCTTCCCCAGGGAACCTAGAGACAGCCTGTAACACACCAGGCGAGGAAGCAGCCCCTTGTAAACCCAACCAGATGAGCTCCAGGCCATCCGCCACACCCACAGTCCATTCATAAGGTAACCGGATCACTGAGGACCTCAAGTCAGAACCTTGGATCTAGATTCCACCTCCACCAGCCCAGTGCTTGGAGCTTTGCAAAGGGCTGCACCTTCCAACAGAGCCACAGCTCCTGCCAGCTCCGTGTTAGCAGGACTAGGAGACACCCCACGGCCCAGAGGCAAGAGCACCACACATTGTGCCGGACGAAGGCCCTGCACTTACATGCCCATGTTCTCCAGGGCACAGGATGCTGGCAAGCAGTCCCTGGCACATCCCCATGGCTGTTCTAGTCACTGAATCCTTTGTTGACTTACATTTCAGGTCAGTTCTCCCCCCCCCCCCCCCCCCGCAGACAATGCTTTGGTGATTGTTGCTAATGGTAATTACTGCTTGGAGAGGAGCCAGAGGGAAACACTTTATCACAATGAAGCAGGAGAAAAACAAGATGTCACTCTCACCCCACCACCCAGATGCCCAGTGCAGATTTCTTCCCATCACTGGGATGGCCAGTCTCTGGGTCCACGGCTGATCAGTCCCTTGCACTCGCTGACGGCGCTTTAGCACAGACTGTGCACTTCAGCTGGTTGGTGCATGTGTGGGGCGTGGGCTCCTGACTGACATTCCGTAGTGCTGGACACGGGGCCCAAATCCTGCCCCTCGAAGGCCAGTCTGAGTAATGCAGCTGGCTGGTTTGGCACTCAACAGGGTGAAGGGCTGTAGCAGCCTAGATGGTTGCTGTGCCTTGTCGTCAGGGACGAAGGACAGGGCGGGAAGATCCGTGTAGAAGTGGATCCTCTCGCTTGAAGCCCCCATAAAGCAGAGTGCTGTTCTGTGGGAAGGCTCCCCCCATCCCTTACACAGACTCCCGGCATCCTCCCACTCCTGGCCAGTGGAACGGGGGCAGGGGTGGTGTCTCCCCAGCTGTCAGGGACCTGCAGAAACTCCACCCACCCCCACAAGAACAGACACCTCCGGCTCTTTATAGTGATGTGGGGGGTGGGGGGAAGAAAGGTGACAAAGCCTTAGGCTGCCTTGCAGGGAGGGAAGGATGTTGAGCAGCCACAGAGGTACACGGAAGGGGCCCTAGCTCCTGTAGATACATTGGTAGGTGCTAAGCTGGGTTGCCACTTAGCTCCATGCCCACTCAATGACAGGGTCAAGATTTACCCCTAGGACGTAATGGAAAGAAGAGAGGGGGCGGGTCAGGCAGATGCTGCATTGCTCTAAATACCAAGTTTCTATCTTGCATTGCAGCTTCGACATGTATGTTCATCACTACCAGGGCGGTACCAAGGCACCTTTCCATTACAATCAAGATACGAAGCAGTTCTTTTGTCTGGCTGTTTCCTGTTATTGTACGAGTATCTCCTGCCTCTGGATCCGGGTTTTGCTGAATTGATTTGCCAGAATGAACAGGAGTGGTTTTGAATATTTCCCCACCAGCTAATACATATTTAAAGCAGCATCAGAGATTTCCAATTGAGAGAGATTTGCCTCAGGAGAGCTTCAGGGTAGGGATTCCTTACATGGGGCTGGATGAGAATCTGGTGTACCTTTCTCAAGGTAGGTGGTGTTATGCCAATTGACAGCTGCGGAGAACCTAGCCCAATGCTTTTCAATTGTTCTGCATGAGACGTTCTCCCTCCCCAGAGCTACCACCCCAGTAAGAGATGCTGACTGTACAAAAAGTAACAAGGTGCTTGCACTAATCAAGCAGGATCTGAATTTTAAATATTTCCAGTTACTCACTTCTATGTGTTTGATTTATTTAGTGTAGAAACACAATCCTTCGTTCCTTCCTCTTCCCCCCTCCCCAAATTATCCTGGCAAGGGAGCTGCTGTGGGCAGTATCCATGATGGATCAAAGTCAGATTCATGGTCTTTAAAAAAAAAAAAAAATGTCGAGAGAGTTGACAGACCTAGCAATGGGAGCTTTGTAGCACTGGAAAGGAGACACTAGGAGCTTTTCCTTGGGGGGCGGGGGGGAAAAACGGGACACACACACACACACACACACACACACAGAGAGCGTAGGACCTCTTGGTCCTACTGTCCTATGCCAATAATAAGCATCTCATATGGAATGCCCTACAAGAGGATGGCGTGGTGAAGAGGTCCTGTGTAAGCTGCAGTGATGACGGTGAACTGAATCAGACAAAGTGGGACCCATAAACTTGAAGAGCACCCCAGTCTTATGCCCTACCCTACAACTGTCTCACTCGGTTACATGGAACACAGACCTCTGATCCCAATACATGATCCTAGCTCAATGCTGAAGGGGAAGAGGAGGCAAAGAAAGATGGCTACTAGTACTTCCTGAGGAGAAATCCCACCCTGACCACTGATTCATTCAGCGTGGCACAGGTCTGATCCAAAACCCATTGAAATTAATGGGAGTCTATTGACTTCCATGGGGTTTGAATCAGACCCCATGTGAGCAGGAATAACCTATAGCTAGGTATCAAATGGTTACCAATAACCTTCGAGCATTTGTTAATTTTTTTCCTCACATCCCAGCAAGGTGGATCCTGGACCCACAAAATATAAAACACAGGGGAAATAGTGCTTGTTTTCTTTTCACAGCAGGAACACTGCCCCACATTTTTCTTAAGGGTAGAGGGACAGAAACATGACAAAGTGAAATATACTAATTAAATGTGAAGCTAAAGAGACCTAGCAGATTTAATAGTTTGCCCTGATCCGGAGTATCTGGAAGAGAGATGAATGAAAGTTTCTCTGGGGAAATGACAAATGCATCTGTAAATTTCACACCAGCCGTTCAATTTCACCTGCAAAGTGAGGGAGTTATTTTGACAGATCTCATCCTCTAAAGGTTTGGGATTTTTTCTTCATGTCCCCAGAAATAATTCCTGCTTACTTCTGAAGGAAAATTAAACCTCCCTAACAGCTACTGTGAATGTCACAGATCATTCCTTGGCAGTGTGGGAAAACTGCCTTGGACATAAGAACCAGCTCAAATCTTCAGAAATCTCTGCACATCTGATCACGTATGGGATTGGAAGTTTTACTCTTTTCCTCTGGAGCTCTCAGAGCCTAGAGATGGTGCTTCCCTTAAGGGCCATGACTGCTCTAAGCTTCAGTGTGGCACCCTTTGTAGGAGTTCCAGCTACCTTTCACTCCTTCACCTGTATTTATTAGCTACCTCTTACTCTCCTTATGGCAGGAAGGACAGTCTGGCCTGCATCTCATTACAGCAGTGCCTACAGGAGCTTTACAAATACCATATTGCATGAAAACAAGCCAGGGAGGGAAAACAAGCAAAACAAAGCGTGTTGATCAATACTAGAATTCAAATAAATCTATAGTACAAATGCTTTTAAAGCCACATGGCAGCAGACAAAGGAATTTGTCAGGGTAGCACTGAAGAACATCCCCTGCTTATCTGAGACCTAATTCCAGCCTGCAGCAGCTGAATTAGCTGGAGTGCCAGCAAATTACATTTTGCCAGTGACACAGATCTGTTAAACGCACCTGTTGTCTCTCATCTCAGATGTGCATTGTAAGGCCTGTGAGGCAGAGACCTCTGGGCCTGGAGCAGTTGCCGCAATAAGAGTTTGTTTAAAAATAAATAAAGATTCTGAAGTGCAGGGAGACCCCCAAGACATACTGTTCCCAAGGCAAGGCTGGACAGCTTGCAGGAAGCTGACCTAAGGCAATCCAACCTGATCCCCCACGTTACAGAGAGTCAGATGTTCCTTCCTCCTGTTTCCAGCTCTTTTAGCACTGTAGTGGCTCCTGGGTAGCACCCCCCAAGGAAGCAACCCACCATAATGGGGGAGGGGGAGAAATGGGGCCCATGGGCTCAACCCAAGTGCTCCAAATGTGCTGGGGTGGGGTGGGGTGGTTGAACTATGCTACACCATCACAAGGGTTTTCTGGGAGCCTGGAGAGACTGTTGCTAGCTGGAGTCTGTCCTTCCAGCCGCTCAGCAGCTTCTGGCAATCAGGCTGCAGTCCAGCCCTTCGTTTATTTCACCTCCAGCAGACAGTGTCCACCCACCGCTTTCACTTCCGCCCATTTATGGTTGAGCCAGGTCTGTTTTTCTGTGCTAACTTTTCAGGGACCGCCTTTGTGGGCTCTACTGCCGTCTGGATTAAAGTGGTGTCAGGATGGGGTTACTTCAGTGTAACTGGAAAAGGTGCTTTGAATTCTCTCCCCTCCCACCCCCAGACAAGACTCACCTACCCCCTGCTGCTGCTATGCCCAGCCTGGCCCTTAGAAAGGCTGCTCCAAGGTGCTGAGCACCCTAGCCCTGGTCTAGCAAAGCACTCGGACAGCCCCCCCCGACTGCAACACGACTGCTCACACGTGCCGGGCTGGATCACGGCCAGAGCGCTCCGCAACTTGCAGGATCCTCCCCGAACCTTCAGTAACGGCCCTGCAGAGAACGCCAGCCTGGGCGCTCTGCTCCTAGGCTTTGAGCGCAGCAAATGAAAGCCACAGAGGAGATCATCGTTTATTGTCGTCATATTCGCCAACTCCAGATACAGGTCCTTATCCACTGTTGGCACAGTCTTCCTTTTACTGATTTGATGTTTGCTTTTGGTGTGTGTTTAGATGCAGTTAGGGGAGAGGGGGTGTTAATTGGCTTTTTTTAAAAAGCCAAAAAAAGCAAAGAGGGTTTTCAGCTCAGACTTTAAGGTCAGAAGGGACCATCGTGATTATCTAGTCTGACCTCTTGCACATCACGGGCCCCAGAACCTCCCCCACCATTGCCTGAAACAGATCCCTGACCTAGCTGTCAACTGAACTGCTGCCCCTTTGTGTACTCCAAGGCTGCGTCTATACTGAGGGCAGCAAATTCGCCACCATCAGATCGATGTCTCTGGATCGACCGAGCAGTATGTGTAGACCCGCTCAGTTAATCCAGAAAGCGATGGAGGAAAACCACCTCCGTAAGTGACACAGTGTGGACGGCCCATGGAGCAGACACAGCGAAGTCAATGGGAGAGATGCAAGTGTTTTATGTCACTTGCGTCTCTCCTTTCAACTGCCGCTGAATCTGGAAGGTAAGTGTAGACCAGCCCCAAGATCTCTGTCTGACAGACGAGAGTTTTAGCCTCACTTCCATCAGATCCACTGGTGCAGAGTTATAATAGGATTAAACAAAACAACGCCTCCCGCCAAAAAAGGTTCAATTTTTTGTAGCATCTTCTGAGAGGCAGAGCACACCAGGCAGAGCCCCAAGGGGAGGTGGAGGCAAAGATGGCTGGCTGTATCCCACCTCTGGCTATCCAGAATTTACCTGGGCAAGGGCCACTGGAGTGGCTCTAACCTAAAGCAGTCTCCCTATGGCGGTCTAAGAATTGCCCAGCACTCCAGAATCTCCATGGCATCACACATTACTAGTACACCCCTCCCAGCGTATGCTGATGGCTGCTACAGGTGGGGTGGAAGAGTTGGTTGGGGATTTTCCATTGGAGTGATTTTCTGATAACAACAAAAACCAAGTTTATAGGGAAAAAAATTCTTCAGGAAGCACTTGATTTTGAGAAAGTTTTCAATGTGTTTGCAAGTTTGCATTTTGAAGCTCAAAATGCAATAGCCGGTTTGGGCTGAATCCGAACACGTTCTTTCTAATCCGTTCAATCCATCATAAAACTGCATTTCCCCTCTCAGCACAATGTCTTAGGAGAGTTATAGTTAGGGGCATAATTTCTCCTAGCGGAGAGGGTCCCTGGGGAGCTACATTTCTCATAATGCTCAGAGGGGAAGCTGCATTGCAAGTGCCGAGTAGGAAGTGTAGCTCAGGCAAGGGAGAAAGGGGGCACCAGCTTCTGCAACCACAGCTCCTATGTGGGAATACACCACAAGGGAGGAAATGCAATGCCACGTTGAACTGACTTGACACAGCCGTTTGGATCAGTTAAAAATAACCCAGGAACAGAAGCCATTTCAGGTTTGGGACTGTCAGGATGCTTTGTTTCAGTTACACATGCTGACACCAGAGGTTTAAATGTAGAGCCAAAATAAAAGGGGTTTTAATATCAACTTATTCTGATTTGGGAGGAAAACAGAGCGTTGGAATTTTGCTCCACTCCAGAGGCAAAGCAGGGCTGATGTAAGTCTCTCTACACTACTCCCGCATTGGAAGAATTCTCCCTGGTCAGCAGCAGCCCATGTATGTTATTGGAGGGTCAAAATTTATCCATCTTCCCACACAGGGCACTGCTGAGAACGTCAACTGGTTACAAGTCCCAGAAAGCGGGCATCCCTTTCCAGCTTGCCTTCCTGGATGATGGACAATAATGTATGATGGTTGACAGACAGGACACGCATGGCCCACTGAAAGCACGAAGAAGAGGAGGGAAAAGATCAACAAAGACGGAAAATGCAGCTTCGTTCCGTCTCTGGCATGGACTTTCCCTTGCCCCCTCACTGCTGGAGAAGCACAGGCATGGTCCGATCACACACTCTGACTTGGCAGACTCGTACCAGCACAGTCACAGGCTTACAGCAGTGTTGCAAAACATGCAGCATTGGCCAGCTAAGCCAGACGAAAAGAGGAGGAGGTGAGGAAAGAAGAAATAAGGAGGGGTTGGAAAAGGACAGATGGGGGTGGTGGGGCAGTAAAAGTCTTACATCCCAGGTGGTGTGGGGGATTCAGCTGGAGCCAGTGGAAATGGCTAGGTCATCGAGGTCCCTCTTGGCTGGTTTGGTCAGGACATCTCTAGGAATCAGGACAATGAAGGCCCGACAGTGTCATGGTGGATCCTGGGGTCCCAGGAGACAGTGAGTGGGTCCAGGACCCACGCATAGCTTTCGGTCCCAGTACAAACTTGTAACAGTCTCCCTCCCACACACATAGCACAATCCCTTGTCCTGGCTCATGAGATGGTATGTATGGGGCTTTTTTTCTCATGATAATGGGTGTTGTAGCCTGGGCCAGGTCCCACAGGGCTTTGGGCCCCAGTAAAGTGTATCCTTCCCCCCCCGGCCATGTGGGGGCCCTGCATGGCTCCGAGATGGTGATGCTCTTTCCTTTTTCAGTCAGCAGTTGCTGCATTCATGCTCAATTTTCTTTTAAGGACCCAAAAGGAAGGGATGGGCAGAATAGCCATCTTTGTTATTTTGTCCACTCAGTTGGCCTAGTTTCTGGCCCTCCAGTTTTGATTCGGTGATCTCTATTCACATGCTCCTCCTGAGACATGATCGAACAGTCCTTAAATTACAGCAGACCTTTTTGTTTGGCCTAGTTCAGCCTGTGGCCTTTTGCACTTTATCCAATCACATAATGGTGAATGTCAACAGCAAAAAAGTTTACAAAATATTCCACTTTCCCACAGTTAAGCCTACGCATTTACCCTAATTACTACAAGAGACCATCACTGTAAATATGACAAGGATGGAAGCTTATTTGTTGATTGGCTTTATGTAAGCGCCACCCAATACTGAGCATCCCACAAATCCATGCAGCTGGGGTTTTGTGACCTCATAATTTTGCAAGGAAAAGGCACGTGCGTCTGGTGGTTTGTGCTGGAAGTGCCTGTGCGAATTTGCAGTCCCGTGGGAGTCTCTTGTTAGTCCATTGCATATCTGCAGAACAGACAGAGCACACTGAATAAGACATGGTATCTCACCTCCAGCTGTAGCTAATATTTCATGCTTCAGAGAGAGAGAGAGATGACAGAAGACATCATAGTGCTCCTGACCCACTGAACAGCACTTCTGAGCGAGTAGAAGAATCTCCATGGCAATCGGTTTGTGCACAATGATGGGATTGGATGACTTTTGCTCAAATACATTGTTTTTCCACCAGGTAAAATGCCTCACTAATATACACTGAAGAGCTCTCCCTATGGATATAAATATAATGGACCTCCATCCAGCAGCGCATATCCATTTGTTAGCAGGAAATAACCTGCACGCCTGCTAAAAACAGCATGAAGTGGAGAAGATCTAGTGTCCCCATTGCTGTGACCGAGCCCTTGTTTTAGGCAGGAGCAGACCATTTGCAAGAAGGACGATGGGATGTTAAGGTCTCAGTTAAGGCACAAAAATACAAGCTCAGAGAGAGACCATGAGGTTTGCAGAGCGCCCAACAGGGTTTACAAGTGTGGATTCAGCCCCCAATGACCACCTGGCCTGAGCAAAGGAAAACAGCAGAAGGCAGGGCAGCTGGGGAGGAGTTTAAGAATGGAATCTGCTCATCTCATCTATGCAACCCACTGAAGAGCTATTACAACAGCTGAGGATCTGGCTCAAAAACAAAAAACCCTGACAAACTGGTGCAGATTTTACAGTTTGTACCAGGTTCAAGTTTGGCTCTACACTTCGTCCTTCCCTAATGCCTTCCATCCCATCCCCAGATCTAAAAGAACTTGAGATACAATTCGTTAATAACTGTGGTCTCTAAAGACCCCAATGAGGCAGATCATTAACACCTGAGTTTTACAGATGGGGAAGCAGAAAGACGAAGGCCTCATATTTTCAGATTTTGAATGCATGAATAGTTTATCACAATTGTGTATGCTCCACTTTGTACGAGGCATTATCTATCCATTGGTGGAGGGACTCCTAGGTCTCCCCGGCAGTGTGCTAACCACTAGACTGCACAGTCACTCTCTGACCCAATGAGTATGGAGGTATGTTGTACCAGATGGAACAGCTTCACCAGGAGTGTCTTTCAATCTCTCACCCCAAAATGTCCCAAAGCCCAACACATCAGGGAGGTGGGAGACAGCTTCAAATCCCTGCCCCAAGTCAGGCGGAGGGGGGGAGATTTGAACCATGCTCTCCTACATCCCCACTGAGGGCTTGAACCACTGGGCTATTGGGAAGGAGGGGAATTTACCAGCCTCAAGATGTGTTTTGTGCACAGCCAAGTTCAGTGGACCTGCTCTAAGGCAGTCTCTAAAAACACCTCCCAGATAGGGCCAGCAGGCAGGATAAGCAGGAAAAGGCCTAGTTTGAGGACTCTGCCAAGGTTTAAGCATGAAGCAGCTTGGCAGAGCCAGGATGTAGGCCCGGTGCACACACCCACCAGCAGAGGGTTAGGTGCCTAAGGGATTTTACTGGCAGACACTTAAGCACCTAGGGAATTTAGGTGCCAACAGGGCACTTAAGTAGCAGTTTTGAGGATCTCATTTTTGGACCTAAGCACCTAACTCGCCGTATGGAGCTAGCTCCAGGCCATCTTTCCTCCCCTATAATCAAATCAGAGTGGTTTTAGGCAATAGAGATGCAGCAATACAATGTGAACAGCTTGTTTGCTATCACCTCCAATCAGATGTTGCCACAGTTCTGTTTCATGGTTGAGGAAGCAGTCCCCTCATTTGTGTGCTTAGCCCACTCCAGGACTTAGGCAGCATTCCTCTGGGAGTGAAAGTTAGCCTTGCACAGAGAGCCAATTGCAGGCCTAGGGGCCACTTTGCCCTCAGGGTTTGCATGGAACTCAAGTAATGCTGTGAGCTGGTGGATTCATACCAGCCCCAGAGCATTTGACAGCCCCCAAACCTCCAAATGTCACAACCCATTGTCTGGTAGGCTAGGGGGAGCAGACCACCACAGAGAGGTTAGAAGGAGGATGGAGAAAAAGGAGTCAGAAACAACATAATAGTTCTAAAAAAGTGGGGGTAGGGAATCAGTTTGTAATTTACCCTTATCTACACCCAAAATCTTTAGCCCCATTTCCATACAAGTCCTATAGAAGCAGGCCCAGCCTATGCCCCACTCTTCCTGAAGTCAGTACCTTTTGTCCCAACCAATTGCTTCTCTACTTACCCCTTTCTGGAACAGATTTTCCTCTTTGGGTGTTACCCCTCCTTCCATAGAAAGGGCTGCATTTATCTTATATAGGACCCACCCTTTCCCACTCTCAACCAGTTGGCTGAGGATGCTAATTGCCCAACCAATAGCCCAAACAGCATTTTGATGCTTAACAGCGGACCTACTCATCCTAACATGAATTGGTGGTCAACCAGTAGAAGACCCATTCATCCTCATTGGACAAACAGCCTCCGCAGTATACTTTACAGTAATTCTCATCATCCTACCTCTTGTAAACCTAATTGAGAACAAAATAATAAACTAACTATTCCGATAGTTTACCTAAAAATACTGGTCTTGTAAACCAAAAATGAAGAACACCACCTTCTCGGAATACTCAAAAGAGAAGTAACCTAAAACTTCGACTCCGGCCCCCAAAGCCAGAATTTTTATTAAACTATCCTCTGGTACCAGTACATCCTACATGGTATCCCCCTCACCCACCCCGGAGGTACATAATATTAATGGTACAGGACATACTATGTATAATCGTGCATTCATCTATTTACCACTAGCATATCACCTAATAATGGTTATGCTTTAATGGACATGAATATTAGTCTAGGTACACTATATTAATGGTAACCGTACATACTTATACGTTTGTCATCTTCACCATGAATATCGCCACAGTAGTATCTCTCTATCAATCTAGCTAATCCCGAGAAATCATCAATACTTGTCAATAAGATACAACGTTAATAGTGTCAAGTCCATACGTTTGGATCGGGTTTTCGGTTCTCTTTAAGAGGCCTCTGGTTGTTTTTTCAGGCACATTACATTAGATCTGTCCATTCGTTCCCCTTTAAGAGGCCTCTGGTTAATGAGTTCTATACACACATCTAATTACCAGACATTTAGTAGTCTTATAGGCATATAGTATTTTTTTATTTCTCTGTTACTTCAGACCGCATACCAGATGACTGAATACATTCAGCTGAATGGGTTGAGGTTTTTTTCTCTCCCATGTGACAGTTCACTCTGTATTCAATGTTCTCAGTATTTGGAACAAATGTTATGAACTACAGCTTATTCTTAACAATCGATTCATCAGTTCAATCTAAGGGAGTACTTTCTTTGTAAATTTCTAGCTGTAGTATTGTAAATGGCAAGTTATTGTGATGAGGTTTTTCTCTTAGTGATCTTTTGTTAATTTAATGATCTTCCCAAGTAAATTATTTAGGGGATGTCCTGTTTCCTGGGGGAGAAAAAAAATTCCTGAAGCTAAATTCCATAATGACGTTTCACTCTGTCACAAATGCAGAGGCTTTGTGCTGCCCCTAAATTCCACTTAAACCAGGGGTTTAAGATTCAGGCTGGCTCTGTGCACATCGCAGGCCACAGAACCTCACCCACCCACTCCTGTCATAGACTCTTAACCTCCGGCTGAGTTACTGAAGTCCTTAAATCATGATTTAAAAACTTCAAATTACAGAGAATCCACTAATACACTGGTTTAAACGTGCAAATGATCCATGCCCCATGCTGCAGAGGAAGGCGAAAAACCCCGAGAGTCTCTGTCCATCTGACCCAGAAGAAAATTCCTTCCAAACGTCAAATCTAGGGATCAGTTAGACCCTGAGCATGTGGGTGAGACACACAAGCCAGACATCAGGGAAAGAATTCTCTGCAATAACTTAGAAACCTCCCCATCTAGTGTCCCATCTCCAGCCATTGGATATATTTGCTGTTAGGAGTCACAGATCGGCTACATCCCATTATAGGCCATCTCATCATACCATAATTTGTCAAGCTATGTAGCACCTCAGTGCACTGGCTCACTGTATCTGGAATCCCATCTCCAGCTGTGGCCAATCCCTCATATTTCTGAGAAAGATGGCAGGGAGTCGGGGAAAGAGGGGGGAGAAACAAAACAAAAATAAGAAACACTAGAATCCATTTAGCTAATTGTGCACTGGGGGTGGGGAGGCAACCTTCCTGGCCCCTGAAGGCAAGCAGATGAAGCCCTGAAGCATGAGCATGTACCACATAGCAGAAATGGGATCAAATGGCCTGTCTCCTTTGGTACTTCTCTTCCTAAAACCCAAAGACACCTGAAAGGGAGATGACTGAGATCCTAGGCTGGCAACTTGGCAATCCCCCTAGTGATATCAAGTGCCTAACTCGGGCAGGCACCTTTGACCGTCTCTTTCTCTTTACCATCAGTTTGGATTTCCTGCTAGCGCTCTGGGAAAAGATTATAGTCCTGTCCATCACGTGCTCCACCTGCACATGCAGAGGTGAACAGTAAGTGGACTGGATCTGGTGATAAGTAACCCACAGACTTTCTCTTGGGTGATGACCCAAATCAGTCTATTGACTCCTTCCTGAAAGTGGGCACCTAACTGGTAAGGAAGTGTACATGTCTGTGTATGTGCTTTAAAGATTGTCACAGAGACACAGTGCATGTCCTTGTTTTGTAACAGGTTCCAGTCAAGATTGCTGTAGCATAGCTTTGAAACTGAATAAGTTATTATTTTGAACTAAGACTGTGAACCAATGTACGTACACCTACCATGGTTAATGGGTTCTCGCAGCCTTTCAAATTCTAGGTGTATATGGCCAGAAATTAAGACACCGTGTGAAAGCTCTTGAGTGTACTCAGCTTATACAGTCTTTCATAAAGCGTAGGCATTCACGTTCGATTATTAATAGTGTAACCAGATCCTGGGGCTAAGCAGATTTGTGTGGCTATATGTTAAAAGAGTTGACTATTACAGAGCCATTTTTCGGAAGGAGACTTTACTGAATAGGCATGTGAGTAGACCAAATAAGACCAAATTGTCTTATGCCTCAGCATTGGCTTGTTCTCCTCTGCTGTGTTAATTTACAATTAATTGACACAAGTGAAGTCCTGTTTTGAGAGACTCTTAGTCAGAATTTCAAACAAAGTCACTTTCCCAGGATAGCCATTGAATGGGAACGTTTTCTGTTACAGATGTGTTATGTCATTCTTAAAAACCTGAATAGTTACAGTGTGTCGATTTTTCTCCAGTTTATGTTAGCCAAAATCATAACCCAGAAATATATTGCCTCCTTCTGTCCTACACTATTGATTACTGTTGTTAATAAAACTCTGTAAAATCTAATCTAACTCTCAGGTCCTTTTTTATTTGAGTTAAGCAATCAATGTCCAAAGAACCCTAAAGAAAGGCGGCATGGATAATCAGTTGAGCAGTTTGCTTCACCAAGCTTTATTTTATAATATATCTTTCTTAGACTGCGAACAGGAGAGACCAGAGTGCCAGCAGAACCTGAGGTCCCTGAAATGGCAGGGAATTGATTAGGTAGGATATGCCCAGATGGTCCCAGCAGCTGATCCCTGCTCCAGTTTCAGAGAAAGCTGAACCATATCCTCCCCCCTGCTGGTCCCTGCCAATCTCAATTGGGAGAATATTCCTTCCCAACCCCAAATCTGGTGATCAGTTTGGCCCTAAGCAACACTCACCAGCTGAATGTCTAAGAAAGAAGATTCTCTGTACCACCTCAGAGCATTGTCCAGTATCCTGTCTCCAGTTGTGGCTAATCCCTGATGTTTCAGAGGAAAGTGTAAAAACCACCTCTGGCCAACTGGGTATTGGGGGAAAATATTCCTTCCTGATTCCAGCAGGTGATTGGCTGAAGCTTTGAAGAATGAGATTTCATAGAATCGGAGGGCAAGAAGGGACCTCAAGGGTCATCCTTGAGTGCAGACTCAAGGCAGGACCAAGCATTATCTAGACCATCCCTGACAGGTGTCTGTTCAACCTACTTTTAAAAATCTCCCATGATGGAGATTCCACCACAGCCTTCCTAGGCAAATTATTCTAGTGCTTAACTACTCAGCCAGTTAGGAGGTTTTTCCTAACATCCGATGTAAACTGTCCTTGCTGCAATTTAAGCCCATTGCCTCTTATCCTATCCTCAGAAGTTAAGGAGAACATTTTTTCTCCCTCCTCCTTGTAACAATCTTTTATGTACTTGAAAACTGTTATATCCCCTCTCAGTTTCCTCTTCTCCAGACTAAACAAATTCAATTTTTTCAATCTTCCCTCACAGGTCATGTTTTCTAGATCTTTAATTGTTTTTGTTGCTCTTCTCTGGACTGTCTACAATTTGTCCACATCTTTCCTGAATTGTGGCACCCAGAACTGGACACAATACTCCAGCTGAGGCCTAATCAGCATGCAGTAGGGTGGAAGAATTACTTCTCGTGTCTTGCTTACAACACTCCTGCTAATACATCCCAGAAATATGTTTGCTTTTTTTGCAACAGTGTGACTCATATTTAGCTTATGATCCACTATAGCCCCCAGATCCCTTTCTGCAGTACTCCTTCCTAGGCAGTCATTTCCCATTTTGTACGTGTGCAACTGACTGTTCCTTCCCAAGTGGAGTGCTCTGCATTTGTCCTGACTGAATGTCATCCTATTTACTTCAGACCATTTCTCCAGTTTGTCCAGATCATTTTGAATTTTAATCCTCTCCTCCAAAGCACTTGCAATCCCTCCCAGCTTGGTATCATCCTCAAACTTTATAAGCGGCCTCTCTATGCCATTATGTAAATCATCGCCAAAGATATGGAAGAGAACCGGACCCAGATTTGATCGCTGCGGGACCCCACTCGATCTAATTATAGTCATTGGCTTAATGAACAGCGGCCAGTCTTATGAGCATGCTGAGCGCAATGCAGAGCTCTCTTCTCTCAATGGCTCACAGAGGAAGAAAATGAACGGGGGGTTCCCAGATTCCCAGACTTCCAGGCCAGAAGGGACCACCATGACCATCCACCCCGAACCTCTGCACCCACAGGCTGCAGAATTCCTCCTAAAAATTAAATGAAGCTGTATCTTTTAGCATGACAGAGAACCTCATTTTAGAGATGTCAAGTAATGGTGAGTCCACCAACGCCCCAGTGAGACCTTCCAATGTTTAACTCCCCATACTGCTAGGAAATTGCATCTTATTTCAAGGCTGAATTCGTCCAACCCAAACTTCCAGCCACTGCATCTTGTTCTGCCTTAGTGGAAAAGATGGAAAATCCCCCCACTATCAGATCTCTTTTCCATGTGGGAGTCCCTACTGGCACAGGGTAAGTGTGCCTGTATTCCCCCTTCTGTAGGTCTACTCCAGGAGTGCCAAGTCAGCTTCCAGGTGTCCAGCGGTCTCCTGTATCTGGGCAGGGACACTGGTCCCACTCCCTTCTGACCATGAGTGGTTGGGTGGTTAGCCTGCAATGTGATATCCCCAGCAAGCCAGCCTACCTAATGACCAACCCCTGTGCTCTGCTTCCTCTCTGAGGATTATGCACAGTGTGTTCCAAGCAGTTACAGGTGACCACCCAGCTCTTCCTAAGCAAGCACATTTTTCTTAAGGTAAAAGCATCAGGGAAAAACCATACAAAACAACAAAAGTTCCTATATGCACACTAACAGCTTTCCAGCGGTCACCCATCAGTCTTATGGGGCTCTCCTAGGTTAGTCCTTCCAACCCATCTGCAAGGGTTGGGGCCCCCTTTGGACAGAAGGTCCCCCCGTCCACTTGCTGGATGAGAAAGAAGGACTTGAGTCAGTTTGAGCTTGAACCAGTATATACAAATCACTTCAGCTGTAGAGCTGATGAGTCTTAAGCCACTACACACTTACTTTGGTATAACTACATTGCTCAGGGGAGTGAAAAAGCCACACCCCTGAGTGATCTATTTATACTGACCTCAACACCCTGTGTAGACAGCCCTATGTTGGCAGGAGAGTGTCTCCCACTGACATAGCTACCGCCTCTCGTGGAGATGGAGTTATTAAGCCAGTGGGAGAGCTCTTTCCTGTCGGCTTACAGTGTCTTTCTCAGAAGCACTACAGCATGCACATTTGTAGTGTAGACCTGCCCTCTGTGATTCACTTTAATCACCTCCCACAGCTTTTAGTTCCTGGCAGAGCTACGATAACCCACCCCCATGGAGTGGAACCCAATCATACCTAAACCATTCATAGATTTAATACAATATGGTACCCAAAGATATTGCATGTCATTGCAGTAGCTATCACATCTATGCACAGTGATCAAGTCCCCTCTCAGGTTTCTCTTTGACAAGCTGAATAGGTCAAACTCCTTAAGCCTCACACAGTACGGCTTGTTTTCCAGTCCCTTGATAACTTCTGTGGCCCTCCTATGAACTCTCTCCAGTATTTCCACATCCTTCTTGAAGCATGGACACCAGAACTGGATATGCTGTGTGACTAGATGGGAAAGACCAGGTCAAAGATGATGCCCAGGTTATGAGCTGGTATGACAGGCAGGACAGGGTGGTGTTCACAGTGATTGAAAAAGGAAGTAGGGGGTTGGGATTTTTGGTTGTTTTGTTTCTTTTAGCTATGCTGAACTTGTGCCGCTAGCTAGAGATGCACAAGGAGGTGTCAAAGAAACTGGCCAAGGCTGTTGGACCGATGCAGGGGTAGAGAAGTAGATCTGTGAGTTATCAGCATACAGATGGCAGTTGAATTTGTTTGCCGGTGAGATTACTCAGAGAGAAAATGTAGACTGAGTAAAGAAGGGGACCAAGGACTGAGCCCTGTGGAACCCTTGCAGAAATTTGGAAGGGGATGAGGAGGATCCTCTGAAGAAAATGCTGAGGGAGCACTTAGGGGGGTAGAAGAGGCAGGAGTGGACACCGTAATGAAAGGCAAGGTGGATAAAAGTGTGGTCGACGGGGTCGTAGGCAGCTGATAGGTCTGGGGGAATGAGGATGGAAGGAAGGGATCATTGGAGACTTCGGTGATTTTACCATTCTCTTTTTGGCCTGCTCTCCACTCTAGACCAGCTGTTTGCAAAAACATCAGCCCGCTCCTCTGCCCAGGACACAGCCCGTTAACCAAGATTTTAGGTCAGCGGAGCATCATTTATAAAATTGCTCCACACTCATTAACTCATAAGCCTCTTCAACATGTGGACTCCCCAACCAGCCTCCCCCATTTTCACATGCACCTTGTATTTGGACTGCTCTTCAACATAAATCATATCCCCTTGCCTCTGAGTCCCCTGTATGCCTCAGGCGTCAGCTTGAACTTTTGCAGCACAGCCTGTTTACAGCATTGATAACAGCCGTAGTCCTTCATGGGCATTTGGGTGAATGCTTCTAGTACCCGGGCAGCCACTGGTCCTTGTCAGCCACTCACTTTAACTCACAACTCACAGCCCCTCTTAAAAATGTTTAAAAACTCATCATACCATCCCCATCCCTAGAGTGCTGAACCAATGCTGACCCTTCAGGTTTCCTTTGCAGCCTAAACGTACAGGCTCTCAGAACTCCAGCTGCACAGAGACTCTGGGTTTCTAGTTTAACTCTTTGGAAACATGTGATAGTGAAAGCCAACAGACACACAGACAGACTTTGCACAGGATTCTGTGCACCATTACTCTTTACTTAGCAGCGTGAGAGAGACACAGATCTTGACTAAAATAATAAACACACCTATATGCATTTCCCTCCCTCCGATTCCTCACCAGTCTGGAGATTTTTTGGGGCTTGGGCAGAATCCTCTGAGGTGTCCAGGATTCTCCTCCTCCAGCTCATCATTTCACTTTAGAATCACAGAGCCTGTCTACCTAAACCCACCTTCTCTGCCCTTGGCTGGTACCTCAGTTAAAAGACACATATGGCCCCCTCTCCCCACACACACAATTAAAGTGTGCACATTTCTTCTTCTATGCTGTGAGTGTCTGTGAGTCCATTGAGTGCATACGTTTGTCCCCTCCTCCTTGCCCCCCACAACAAACAACCCTTAGTTTTGCTGCTGGTGATTTTCCAGTCCCCACGTCAGCCCCCTTCAGAGAATCTTGGTGAAACTGGTTTCCCCAGTCAGGAAACCTATTGTTTGGCAAACCTATTGTTTGGTTAGAGCAGTCATAAAGATTAACAGCCAACTATCGTCCCTGAGCTGGCAGAGACATGCTACAGCACATCAGCAAATTGTAGATTCGACATCCACATAGAGGCATTCCACGATACAACCATTTCATAATAACAATTTCATAAAGCAACCAGAATTTATAAGACAGATTCCGGAAGAGGTCTTTATTGAGAACAGTTTTGCAAGAAAGACATAACTTCCATCAGACAATTATACACACGCGCGCACACACGCACACACATATATATAAAGACCCAAAATGGGATGTGGAAGGCAGATAGCAGAGTGAATAGAAATAAAGAGGAGATAGAACCGGTGAAATCTTTAAAGGAGACTAAATAACAAGATAGCAAGCTTCTAAGCCACCACACAGGCACACCTAAGAGTGCAATTTGCTGTAATCAGTGAAACAGATAAAAACACTTGCAGTAAGTAGGTCTGGCCTTCCACCAGATGGGGTCACAATGGAGAACGGTGACAAATATGTTATTACCGCAGAGTTACATCATTTGGGATATATTCAAGGTAAGCGTGAACATTTTACAAAGCGAGGCGTGAAAGTCTGGAACAAAATAACGTGTATGTAGTCAGTGTAGCAACCCTTATGTGCTCAACCGCCGTTCACAAACCACCTTAGACATGAGAACAAGTTTTATTGCCAAAGGCGTACTCTATATTGCATTTGCTTATATATAAAATACCCCTCGCGTGCTCAGGGCATTGTCCTGTCCTGACATTGAATGGGTTATTGTTCAGAATTCACCCACCTCCACCCTTCCTGGAGTTTTCCCTCACTGGGTAACAGCCAACATAAACCGTAGCCCACACTCCCTCCTGAGCTGGCTCTTTGTAGGGTTTCTCCATACGTGACCTCCTGTCCCTCCCCCAAAGCTTTCTTTTGCCAGAGAGTGACACTCAATGGGTTAACTCCGCCACTGGAGCTAACGATGCCCATTGAGTTTGACTATTCAGTAAAATAGATACAGGGAGGTTGCTAGCGGTGGCAGTTGCGGCAGAGGAGAAGGCTCTTGCACCAGTAGTGAGAAGAGTGTGAAAAGGGATCCTGGTGTTAAAGGAGAGGAAGGCGCTGAGGAAGGAAGATGAGGAAGACAATAGCCTCAAGACAGGACAGGGAGAGTTCATGGAAGGTTTTAAAACTGGCTCCTGGCTCCAGTCTGACTGGGTCTGAGGATGAAGGTGATCCAGCCCCACTTCTTCATCTGTCCAGTGGTAGCGGCACTCTGCTGGCACCAGAGACTGAAGTTGGGACGGTCACAGAACAGGGCCTGGCAACAGCCAAGGCGAGAAGGACTGAAGAGGTGGTTGAGAGTTTCGGTGGAGATGGAGTCAAGAGGACAAGGAGAGCGATGCAGGGCAAGCTCTGAGAGGCAGTTACAGACGCAGGAGATGTGAGGGGAGAAGAAATGTTCAGGGCCGGAGAGATGCCAAGACGATGGTGAGCGGAGACAAGGGGAAGATCTGACTCAAGGAGGGTCCTGGAGGAAATAGATTTAAGTTGAGGAGACGTGTTTTGCCCAGGAGAAGCGCTTCTGTCTTCATGCTATTTTGCTAAATGAAGCTGAGATGAAGCCACAACATGAGCTGATGGAGCCTGGCAGGGTGGGCGGAGGAGAACTGACTAATGGTGTCTGGGCACTTCCTGCCCCTGCCATCCTCGGGCAGGGGTCCAGCTGCCCTGTGCTCGATGCAGGAGGCGGGGTAGGCAGCAAAGGTCACTTGAAACCAAATTTCTATCTCATGACCCTGGAGCAAACCGAAGGCCGGGCCACGCCCCTGCCCCCCACAAGCCGGAGCAGCTTCAGCGCTGCTCCAACGGGCGCTGGTCCATAGCAGCGCCGAGCGGTTGTGACATGACGGGGATGCCCTGACCGCACAGGTGCAGCGGCCACGCCCAGCTCCTCTGCTCCCATCCTCAGACCAGGGGCTGGCGGGATCGGCATAGCGTTGGCCCTCACCCCCGGGGGGCCCCTACATCCCGCCCCCCCGCGCTGCATACACCAACGGGGCCACCCGCACAACCCTAGGGGAGTATTTGTAGGGCAGAGAGGGCCGGCCCGGCCAGGGGACCTTAGGGGCCGGTTTTCTGTCCGCTCTGCCCAGCCCCGGGCTCCCCAGCTCTGCCTGCTGGGTCCGATCTGCAAGTGGCGCGCCGGGAGCGGCTGCGGAGGGCTTCGCTCGGGCCCCAGCGGCTCTCCCGGCCCCGCACCGCGCCAGCCCGGAGGGAGGCGAGCGGCCAGCCCCGGGGCGCGGCGCCCGGCGCCTGCAAACGCGGGGGGTGGCTCCGCGGCTCGGACGCCCCCGGGGGAGGCACCGCTCGCCGGCGCCGCGCTGCCCCCGCGCTCTCGGGCGAGCTGGCCCTGGAAGCGCGCGCGGGACCCCGCCTGCCGCCAGCCGGAGCAGAGCCGCGGGGCGTTCCGCAGCTCCCGGCTGGGCGGAGGAGAGGCAGGCGCGTCGCGGAGCAGCGCACAGCTGGTGAGGGGGCTCCCGGGGGGCGGAGGGTTGAGGGGAGCTGGGGGGGGGCTCAGAGCTCAGGGCTCGCGTGTGCGTGTTGTGGGACCCCCTCCGTGCAGCGGCGGGGGGCTCTGTGTGTGTGTCGGTGTGGGGGGGGCCCTGCGGGTGAGATCTCAGTGCGGGTGTGTGTGCGTGTGACACATCGGCAGTGTGTGTGGGGGGGTGCCCTGCGTGTGAGATCTCAGCATGTGTGTGTGACACATCGGCTGTGTGTGAGATCTCAGTGCTGGTGTGTGTGTGTATGTCGGTGTGTGTGGGGGCGCCCTGCGTGTGAGATCTCAGTGTGTGTGACACATCGGCTGCGTGTGTGTGTGACACATGGGCTGTGTGTGAGTATGTCGGTGTGGGGGGGGGGGCCTGCGTGTGAGATCTCAGCACGTGTGAGTGTGTGTGTGTGTGTGTGTGTCAGAGGGGGGGGCCTGCGTGTGAGATCTCAGCGCGTGTGAGTGTGTGTGTGTGTGTGTGAGACACATCGGCTGTGTGTGTGTGTGTCAGTGTGGGGGGGGCCTGCGTGTGAGATCTCAGCGTGTGTGAGTGTGTGTGTGAGACACATCTGTGTGTGCGCGCACGTGTGCCTGCCACTCGCCCACGGTCACAGCCTCAACCTGGACATGTTTGCGATCCCCCAGGAAGCGGGGCCGGGCCCCCCCAGCCCTGGCCACGTTGGTGCGGGAGGTGCCACCGCGAGCTGTCGGGCGGGAGCCCAGCTCATGGCTCAGCGGGACCTGCTGGAGCCCCAGCCCCTGCCGCCTTCTCCGTGGAGCCCTAGGAGGGAACCGCAGGACCCCGGTGCGCCCCCCTGCCCCAGCCCGTCTGCCCTGTGGCGAGAAGGACCTGGCCAATGTGGAGCAACAGCAGCAGCCTCGACTGCACCCTCTCCAGCCCAGCGCTCCTGGAGGAGACCTGCAAGCTGGTCCTCATGGTCCTGCTGACCCTGGCCATCGTGCTGGGCAACGCCGTGAGCCTCCTGGTCTTCCTGCAAGCCAGGCAGTTCCGGACCTCCCAGGGCTACCTGAAAGCCTCCTTGGCCCTGGCTGACCTGGGGGTGGGGCTCATCGTGGCGCCCTACTCCGTGTACAGGGAGGCCAGCAGCCTAGTGGCTGGCCTGGGGCCGGGAAGCAGTGCGGCCACTCCATCCTTGCCTTGTTTCGTCACCGGCCCCCTCTTCGCGGGCTGCACCTTTGTCTCCATCACCACCATCTTCCTGCTGTCGGTGGAGCGGAGCGTGGCGGTGCTGAAGCCCCTGCACAAAAGGGCGGTGATCACCAAGCGGCGCACGGCCTGGCTCATCCTGCTGGCGTGGTCCATGAGCTTCTCCCTGGCGGTGGTACCCCTGCTCTCCAGCCCGGACATCACCTTGCAGTACAGCCCGTGCAGCAAGATGTGCATCTACACCTTCCCGGCAGCCGGGCTGCCCCACTCCCCCTGGAACATCATGCTGCTCTTCCCGGCCTTCGACTTCTCCCTGCTGGGGGGCACCTTCGCCATCAACTTCGTCACCTTCGCCGCCATCCGCCAGTACTGCAAGGCCCGCGGGCAGCTGGGCAGCGAGGCCCCGTGTGGCAACCGCCTCCCCTTCTCCGACATCACTGCGGCCAAGACCATCGGCGTCCTGACCTTTGCCTTCTCGGCCTCCTTCAGCCCTATCGCCGTGTTCGTGGTGGGCTCTGTGCTGGGCTATCAGTGGTGCGGGTTCTCCTTCTACGCCTTCTGGATTCTGACCTCCAACAGCTGCTGGAACGTGGCCATTTACAGCGCCCGGGACCCCAAGTTCCGGCAGGGAGTCAGGGAGTTGTTTAACATGCCGGTGCTCAACTCAACGTCCCAGTGCTCTAGCCACTCCACAAAAGGGGACAGCTCTGTCCCAGCCTGTGTGGCTGTCCTCAAGGAGATGTTTCGCCCAGAGAACGCCTGACGTGAGCGCTTCACACAACACTTTGCCAGGAAGTTCCTGTCAGACAGGCACCTGCAGCCACAAGAGTTCAGTGCAATCTGTGTTTGGGCCAGCCGCTCAGCTCTGCCCCATTAACCGGGGCTGACAGGGAAGCCTTTATTTGGGTACTGATTTTTGCCGGGAGATGTCATGAGCCAGGATCTTGGGGAAAGCCTGTCTTTCAGAGCTATTATCACTCAGTCACTGTCTAACTCTTGCCATGCTGGGTTTTCTATCCCAGGCATTGAATTTGTTGGAGTACCTGGCTAAGCCATAAGCAAAGAGAGGGAAAATATTTCAGACTATTTTTGTCAGCATTAATCTTCCAGAAAGGAGTGGAAATATGTTTCTGCTTTGTGCTGAGCTACCGGCCGTCATATAATATGAGGAACCCATCATACCCTGCAATTAACAAATAATCCCCTTCGTTGTTATTGCTCATTTAAAAATGGTTTCTGGAGCTGCCATAAATGTGCAAGATCCTTTACAAATAGGGGAAAAACAGATTCCCTACCCCTAAAAAGCTTAAAATTCCTGGGCCAAATTCCCTCCTTTCCCCACTTATACTCAATGTAATGCCAACAAAGTATTGGCTGGGCTGTCCTGGAAGTCATTCGGGGTTGTGTGAGTGAAACTGACTGCAGAGTTGAGTATTACAGTAGATGAGACAACACTCTGAACAACAGATCAGGTAAGGAAGGCAGAGTGCAAATATGGGGCAGAAGGTATGAGGTGGGGCTCGCTGATGTTGACAGGGTGGAAAACATTGCTGGAAGAAGTTGGTTTCAAATATTCTGTGAATGATGACATGCTGCTATTTGCAGAATTTTCCTTTGACCTGCCACTGGGACAGATGTTGTGGCCACCTGTAGTATCTTTAAAAAAACATACCGTATTAAGTTAGTGAATGTTCAGAGCTTATTGGGGGCCAGAGAGTGTATGCAACTGGGGGGGAGAGGTGTCACATCTCCTCCAGAAACTAAAATCAGTGGGGGGGAGGAGGGAGCAGTGATTAAAGTGAATCACTCAGGATGTAAACGCTTCCAGAAGGGGTACCAGCCCCTAAGGAGGTTTGCATAGGCTGATTCCAGAGACTAGGAAACAAAGAGGGCTTTTGGGATATAAAAGCTGAGTTTGGATGACTCAGGGGCCTCCTTTATGATTCAACAAATGGACAGGCCCTTCAGTCCAATGGGGGGACAACACTTGCAGAGGGGTTGGAAAGGCTTTGGCTTGCTACAGCCCCATAAGACTGAGGGGTGATCTCAGCTCAGTCATTTTTAAAAGGTATTTTCTTGTAACGATTTTGCCTTAAGAATCAATGTATTTTGCTTTGTGAAGGCTGGTTGGTAACTACTGTACACTGTGGTAGCCCACAGAGGAAGGTTAACCACAAGAGCTGGACCCTGGTCATTGCTGCTAGAGAAATCACAGTGAAACGCAGAGCCTCCAGTCTGGAGGGAGATAGAGAAGCAGGTCTCCGCCTGAGAGAGGTAAAGTCTAAGAAGCCTGAAAACTTTAAGTGGGTTCCCTTGAGGACCAGGAGTGGAGTCAAGGGTACTGTTAACCCTGAAAATGTTATGGTGGGAGTGTGTTCAATCTAAGACAGGGGGGAACTGCTAGTAAAGGGCCAAAAGCAATGAAAAGCAAGGCAAAAAGTCTCATTGTCTTTTCAGGAAAAGACTAGTGAAAAGAGATGGGGGAAATAAGTATATAAGAATGACCATGCTGGGTCAGACCAATGGCTGGTGGAATGAGTTATGAACACATGAAAACAGTCAGGTGGTTGAGATGTGCAGAGAAAGGCAGCTCAAGATGGAAGAGCTGACGAAGGCCCAGCTAGATGACCTGCTATACTCTGAGGACCAGGAAAGGAAAGATGGTCCAGGAGTGCAGAGCCCAGCTGGAATACTCACAGAGTCCAGCAGGCCAGGAAAATAAAAAGCCCTAAACAGAGCTTATTCCAGAATTTCTACTGACCCGGGGTTTTTGAGGCAGTGCAAAATACTCCAAGTTCCAGGAAAACATGCAAGATTCCAGTGGAGCCACACAGTTGTAGAGCAAGTGAGAAATTATTGCTACTTAGAAAACATCATTACAGGAGATGTGGGATCAAATACTGATGTCAGCACCAGAACAGCCAGAACCAGGGACACATTCTGGAAGAATAAACAGCTGATGAGAAGGGACATATGAAGACTAAATACCGACTCTTAAAAAGCTTACGTTTGGTCTGCAGTGAGTTACAGCTGTGAAACATGGACATTCAAACAATTGATAATAAAGGAACTACAATCCTTCGAGTTATGGTGTTATAGAAGAATTTTGAAAGCATCAAGGCTAGACCACTAACCAATTAAAAAGTAGTGGAGATTATTGGAACTCAGCAAAGGGTACTTAGATATTTTACGAAAAGAGAGATTTGATTTATGGGGAATATTTTAAGAGGGCCAGTGGGCAATGCATGTGTCCTGGCATTGGAAGGGAAAGTTGATGGGAGAAAAAGATCATTTTAGATAGCCAATGTGGTAGCCTGCATGGATGAAAAGGACTATTCATCCACAAAGAGATTAGCCAAGGTCTGTACAGAATGGGTTACCATGGTTGCAAACCTCTAGCAATGGAGATGCCACATCAGAAGAAGGAAGCAGCATAGCTCCATTGAGTTCAAACAGGCTATGCTCATTTTCACTAGCCAAAGAGCTTGTTCTACATGTTCGTCTGGTTCACCAGTTCTGTTCATTGCAAATTCCACTCCCACTTCCCAAATATGACAAGTGTAGGGTGCTCTGCATTCCAGATGCAAAGTTCAGAGGCCAGGGAGAGCCCAGAGATACAGAGAAAATTAAACTACTAACCAGCATTCAGATTTGCACTACTACGTAATTTGTAAATCTCTCCCTTCTGTGAATAGATGGAAAGGGAAAATCTACATTTCTAACCTCATGTGGGGAGAGTGCTGCATTGTACTGGTCAGCAGGGGTGCCTGGGGTGTGTCAGCTATATGGAAGTCCAAGCGTTTCTGGGTCAAACTGATTTTAGTGGCATCTATGCCGAGTGCCTGCCCCTCCACAGGCTTTCCAGATCTCTTCCATGGCACCTTGGCTGGCTTATTGCCATGCTGCCATTGGCTCCTCCGGAGGGAATGTCTTCACTTCAGAGTTAACTTGGGCTCTCACTCAAGAGTTGCTCCTGTCCACATGTAAAACCTCTCATCTGAGGTAAGTGGTGCTTTCAACCCAGCATAGCGGGCCCCGCTGGGGGCAGGGGTGTCATTTCAGAATATTTTTTGGGGGTGGGGGGTTATGTCAGCATATAGGACATTACAGGATATAACATGAAGTGGGAAGGACCAAAATATGGAAGATGTAATAGAGCGTGTAGACCTATGAAAAGTCTGGGGGAAGAGCAACTGCCCCCCTTGCGCCATAACAAATGACTCTCCTGGTGGGGGTGCAGTTTAGACCCGGAGTTCTGCTTTCATTCAGGCTGGCAACATGTGCACTTTGCACTGTGAATGCAGGCAAAGTCACTTGAGTGCTGCTAGTCGCCCAGCGCCTTCCCACAGTTCCTCTTCTCTGCCCAGACAAGCTCGCCCACAATTCACTGGCAAAGAATCAGAGCGGCTCAGTGTAGCAGAAAAGAATCAAGGGAGAGACCCCCAGAAGTCCTGCTGGCCCACGCAGGTGAGTTCAGAACAAGTGCGCACACGGTAACTGGAGCATGGCTTTTCAGTGGGGCTGCTCATGCCCGAGCTAGACTAACCTGGGCGCTGATCACTCGAGTTAACGCTGCAATGCAGAAACAGAAGAGAGTCAATGTTGCAACGGGCAGTATTAACCCTCAGGCAATTTGCTGTGCAAGGTAAAAGTGGTTGCCCAGGGAGTGTCCCTGGTAGAGTCTTTGCTTCCTAGCACCATCCTTTGGCCTTGTCTACACCTGACTTTTTTTCCTTACACAAGTCCGTGGTGTAACAGTGGCGGGAGCGTCTGTCCAGTCTGTTTTAACCATTGTGTTATCTAAATTGGCCATGAGCAGGATTAGATGACACGCTAATTAAAAACATTATCTGTCAATCTACTCTTGTTGGCACTTACGAGCAGGGCCAGTGGATGGGAGCTGCCCCTATAGTAGCAATGGTGGAAAATTGTAAGAAAAAAGTCCTGTGTAGACACTGCCTCGGTCTGTTGTACACTGCATATATTTTAATACACGCATTGTTGCTGGGAAGGAACTATTGTCCTCTGCACAATGGGGGGGATAGCACATTGCATAGCCACGTGTCCCTTGCTAGCCCACTTGCCAGTACCCTGTCGTTGGGCTGTCCTATGTCATGCATTTAGGCGGAGATTTTCAAAGGCTCACATAGCAATTAAAGATGCACCTCCTATTGAAAGGTAATGGGAGCTGGGTGCCTAAATTGTTTGACTGTCTCTGAAAATCTCACCCTTCCTGTGCTCCACACCACAGAAATGATGAGCACCTTTAGCTCTTTATATGTATCAAACAACATATATATTTCTAGGGTGGAGCCGGGAACTTTCTCTGGACTGCGGAGGCATCAATGGAAACATTGCAATCAATATGTCATGGTATCTATTTATTTTGGCAGCCATTTATTTTCCTGTTAAAAGAGGTTATTTCAGAAGTTCGTCTTCTAATGGATTTCAAGCTTTTTGAAGTTAGCTGAGCTTCTGTTCACACACACGGACTAGAGAGGCAAGGAAATGTATATATTTTTCCTTTGAAAACTATTAAACCTAAGCCCATCACGGAGCTAAACCACTGTATTCATTTCCATTGCAACTGAAATGAATGTCTCTACCTACTCTAGTTATCAAAGCCCAAACATTTCTATGACTTAATTAAATGAACACGTGTGTGAATCATGAGGCTGGTAAGCTGTTCCATCAGAATAGCACCATTACGAGTTGTAACATCATATTGTTATGAGTAATTATATATATCTTTTGAATGTTTTTTGGAAGCAGCATGCAATACTGTGAAACCTCGTCATTCCTTTCACACAGTATAAAGTTGATGTTGTAAACATTTGAAATGCAAATTTAAATGCAGTAACCCTTGGAAATAAAGCCAGTGAGAGTGCAGATTTATATGATGGATACTTATGCATATTTTTATTTGTTGCAGGCAAATATTGCTTGTTTCACACTAATGAATGGATTGAGGAGACAGATTTAGTGCCACAAAGTCATATGTGCAAAGCTGTGATCCATACAATATTGACAAAGGGGTTGATTTACCACGGCCCTGCAACTTGTGTCATTATTTACACGAGTGCAAAGCTACCATTTTGATTTGCACTTGCTTTAAACTGAAAGGACACAGGAGATGCAGAGCAACAGTGAAGTGGGCCAACATTATTTCAACTTAAGGTTTTGCAAGTAAAGAGTGGGAGAATTAACATCCAATAGTCAAACAATCGACCATTGCAGCTACTTAGGTACATTAATTTAAATGTGATTTGCTTACAATATGCACATTTTCCTTCCTATGCCTTTTATTTTTGCTTGGGGGAAAAAGAAAAAAAAAAAAAACTTCTTACCTCCCTCATCTTGAAAGAGAACCATTTTTAATTGGAATAAAGTGTCTCTCCATAGCTTTTGTGAACCACCAACATCCCACATTGAAGAGGTGAATTCCGGGGCTACTTAGGCACTTATGTCCCAGAATAACTTAAAAAGTACATTACAAGCAAGTTCTCAAAGCACACTAGACTTACGCACTCATCCTTGAGTAGAATAGCCAACAAAACATTAATAATAGATTTTATTGGAAATTATTAAACCAATTTCTTACAAAGCATCCTAGGAAATAAGGTATCAGTTCCTGTGACTTTAAAATAATTACTTTGGACCAGATTCTGTCACCCTTACTTTTTCACGCTCCTATCTGACATAGCTATGCCAGCAAAACTTTACAGTGTAGGCCAGGCCTGAATGTCACTGAATTTCAATAAGACTCAGGAGTCTAAGACCCAGATCCACAAGGGAATCTGGAATTTAGGTGCCACTAAGATTCTCAAAGCCCCGCTCAGCTGTCACCTACACCTGGTGGTGCCTACATTTCCACTGTTACAGACCCCGAGGCACCTAAGTTTGTGCCACTGGACCATCTCAGTCCTGATGGCTGGCACCTGGACCTAAAGGTTGGGTTTAGTGTGTGGGTGGTGTTGGTGGCCTGGAATATTCAGGAGGCCAGACCAGCTGATCTGTCAACACATTTGGCTTTACACTCTACGATTTTACGCCCTGCAGGTGTCTCTCTCCAAGGGTTCCCCCACCTATCTCACTCAGCACTCTTTAGCCCGGTGGCTAAGGTACTCACCCAGGATGTGGGTTCAATTTCCTTTTCTGGCTGATGTGACCAAGGGATCTGAACTCAGGGTCCCGCTTCTCAGCCAAGTACCTGAGCCACGGGGCTCTAGAGCCAGTCTCACTTTTCTTTGGGCCCAGAACATCCCATAGACCCGGCACAAATGTCAGGTTTTGTCGACATTTGGAATTACATGATGCGTTAGCACACCCTAACCACCACAATGGTCAATTCTGGCACAAGCAGGGCACAACTCTTTGTTGCTGGCCATGTTTAACCCTAAGGGAGCTGTCTTGACCAGGAAAAAAGAAATGTGGTATTTTTTTTAACTTTCAAATTAGCTAAAATAATTTGAAGGGCCCTTTGTGCCTAGAGTGGACACTGTTTAACCTTTGAAAATCCTGTTATCTGGCTGTGTAATGACAAGGACAGTGGCCCAGCTTGCACACAACTAGCAGCAAATGTGTCCCCTCTGGACTGTGAAGTGATGCCCTCAGCTGTAGCACGCCGGTCATGCCTTCCCGCAGCCCAGCGGGATCTTCATGCAGCCAAAAGGGCATCCGGGGTTGTCTGCCAGCTCCCCGTTGTTGGAGGCTGCTGCAGCATTTGTTCTGCAGGTAGCAATCTGGCCTCTCTGCATCCCATCTCTGCTCCCTGCTAGATCTGACTGAGGAAGGAGCAGCCAGAGGGGAGGAGGAGGCGGTGGCAGCAGTGGCAAAGGAAAAGACAGGAAGTGAATGTCTCAGTCCTGGCCCTAGACTCCCACATCCAGGCCTGCAGATGCTATCACCCAGCACGTAGCTACTGCACCTCCCTCTACGCTGCCGCTGTAGGCAGGGGTCATGTGAGGGAGATCAATGACTCATCCATGAGAAGTGTCAGGCCTGGTCTAGGCTTACCGGCAAATTGGGCTGCAGTCAACAGGAGTTCCACAAGCTACATAGAGTAGCTTGCGTCACTTATGCCTACTTCCTAAATTCCCTTCTCCGTGCAGTCTCCACTATGCTGTGCTGTTGGGAAATGCGTACCTGTCGACGCAGCGCTATGCTTTTTTTGGAGGTGGTTTTATTGAATTGACTTCCAGATCGATTGAGTGGGTCTTCACTTCTGCTCAATTGATCTGAATAAATCTATCTGATGGCGGAGAAGGAGGCCCCAGTTATGCTCAACTCACTTTGTTCTTTTAAAAGCTACATCTTGACACCGGCAAAGTCAGTTGCAAAACTTTTGGCTTCAAAGCAATCTGGATTTAGTTTTCATTGCTTTGTCATTTACATTGGTTTTGCACTGTGCCCACAAGTGTAGCTGAATGGGAACCAGATCTTGAGAAGAACAGAAAATCCCTCTGGGTTCTTCTCCTTTCCCCATTTATTAGGGCACAGGCAGATTTAAATCAAATCAAATCAAATAATAGGGTCAGATTCATCTCTGGTGTAAGCCCCAATGGAATTACAACAGGGGTGAACTTTCATCATGCTTTAAAATCATTAAGTGTCTATGTTAATAACACCTTAAGTCAATATTTCCAAACCTGGCAACAAAGTTAGACTCCCAAACTCATATTTAGCACCAAAGTAAATTTTATTTGTAGATGACCAACTATAGATTTAGGAGCCTAGCTTTGAATTTTTTGTCCAGGGGTGCTAAAACTGAAATAAAATTATATTTCTCTTCTAACATCCAGGCTGTTGCCTTACTTTCTACATTTCTTGCCCCTGAGACAGTGAAAGCAACCTGGTCAGTTTTACCGGTGACTACACGTTTTATTTTCTAGCTCTTCTGCACCAGCTCAATGTTGCAATGAAAATATTGCAAAGGAAGGTTTACATTGGAAGTGTTGTTGTTCTTCCACTTAATTTAAACCCATTTGAACATAAATTAAAAAGATGGGGTAAGAAATGGAGCAGAGACAGAGAGGAGTGAAAACACACAGGGACACTCAAAGAAGGAATAGACAGACAAAACTTAATGGAAATATAAATATAGTCTTCATAGTGCACATAGCATTCCTGCTTGGGCCAGCCTAACTGGGAGAGTTCTGTCCCACGACACAGAACAGCCTTTAATTAGGAAGACAAAGTGAGTGAGATCATATCTTTTGTTGCACCAATGCATTTCAGACCAGATGTGGAGGTGCTGTGAATTAGCGTATGTCGATTCACACCAGCTAAGAATTTCAACTCATAGACTCATAGGTCAGAAGGGACCAATATGATCATCTAGTCTGACCTCCCGCACAAGGCAGGCCACAAAACCCTACCCATACACATTTATAACAACCCCGAACCCATGACTGAGTTATTGAAATCCTCAAAAATGAGATTTGAAGACCTCAAGCTGCAGGGAATCCACCAGCAAGCAAACCATGCCCCACGCTGCAGAGGAAGGCGAAAAACCTGCGTAGTGTCATTGTATGGTTTTCAAAAGTGCCAGCATTCCAAACTATAATAATAATATATAGCTCTTACACAGCCCTTTTCATTTATAGATGGCTCCACTTTCATAGTGGATGAAATTATTCCTGCAGGTAAAAGCTGTGAAGCTAAACTCAAGTTTTATTTAAGAAGTAAATGTATTAAACCAAAGCTGGGTTTTCTATTTGATGTTTGGGTCATGCAGCATCCATTGGCATTGGCACAGCAAAGCTAGCGTGGTCTTATATGAGATTTCTCTGGGATAAGAATAGCAACATATTTGCTATTTTAATTATCAGACGTAGGCCCAAACTGCTAAATTTGCTAAACATTCCAAATTCAGTTCTTCCAAAATTTGGGAGTGCTCTGGTCCAAGGTTTTGGTTAGAGCCAATCTCTGATTATTATCAAGCACCCACTTGGTTGGCTATTTGGTCAAGGACAATTTCCCTGGGCAAAATGAAGGCCCTACTCAAGAGGACAGACTCTTTTTGTTACAGACATCCTGTACCGTACACCACAGCTGTCCCTTCCTGGGGGCCCCCGCTGCATGGGATTTAAACTCTCAAAAAAGAAAATGAACTGATGCAATCTTAGCAGCAAAATAGCCATGTTTTAGTTGCCATCAGTGATCCAAAGTCCACAGAGTAAACACAGGTTTAATAATCTCATTAGAAACAAATTCCATGGAATGGTCATTCTGGCCATGACTTCACTGACAAACCATCTCAACTATTCTGAACCTACTTGGATTGCAATTTACAGAACAAGATGGTTAAAGAAAAGAGAGAGAGAGAGAGAACAGGTTCAAATTACAGCATCCTAAATTTAAATTCCAGCCACACTAATCCTTAGCTCCGTGCTATTTTTATACCACCAGTCGTCTATTTTATTTTTCCAAGGTGAATGGTACAAAGGCATATGGAATAAAATGAATTTGTCTCTCTTTAGACTAGGTTATCATGTTACTGTAACAGATGAATAACAACAGAGCTCTTATTTTATGCCCAGCAAATCTTCTTTGTAAATTTGACAAGTTGGGTCTGAATGTGAACATATATGCACGCACACACACATCCTCTTATTTAAATAGAAGTGCTCTAATAAAAATACTTGAAAGCAAGAAACTGCAGAGTTAAGAAAATATATTCCCAGTTAGTGAGATGCACAGTAGGGTTACAGAAAGATCAAAATCCATTCAAGTTACTTATGTTAACTATAACGTTGCTGACTTTTGTAGCTATTTCTCTAAATTTTCCTTTATTTATATGTAATGCTTAATGTGAATTTGTTTTCTATATTTTTCATAGGATAATAAAAAGCTGCTGTAAAAAGCCATGCTGCCTTACTCCTTTCCCCCCCCTCCCTCCAAGGGAGATTCAGTTGAAAAATAAAGTGTTTACATGAAAGAATGGAAATGTTTGCAAGTCAAGCTAGCTTTGTGAACACTGCAGCCCTCCCTGCAAAGAGAGATAGAGACAGACTTCCAGCAGTGCTCACCATCCACACCTCCAGGCAAACTGAGTTGATTTGGGGACACCCAGCACCTCTGAGAATCAAGCCTGGGGTTGGCATAGTTCATCTAAGCATGGTTTAAATCCAAACATCCAAACCAAAGTATCTACATCTGTTTTCAGTGATTTGTCATGAAAAGACCATTTTTAGTTGCCCCCGAACTTCCAGCAGAAATTCAGTTCCCATGTTGATCATCAGAATGTGCCATGTGTGCATTTGGCTTTTCAAACGGCCACTGTGCTGCTGTGCTAACAGCCACAAAGTGATGGGGTTTGGCCCTGCACGGAACACAACAGAAATTCTGATTGAATGGGTTCTACCGTGATGAATCTCAAACTGTGGGCCACAGAGAGCTGGCTGGCCTCATAACGCGACGTCCTTTTTACAAGCATTCAAAGAAGGTAACAAATTAAATACTCCCCCCAGGTTACCCTTCCATGTAGGTGATGGCTGCAGGGATATAATCAGTGATTATCAATGTTGGGGGGAGGTGGGCTACATGACTGACTGGGAGGTGCTGGAACCTTTATTTTTAGGTCAAAATCCTGTCCAGTTGCATGGGATATACTGGATCAAGGGGACGCCCAAGGAGGAAGAAAAGCCACGATACTGATCTAATTGGCTTTGAGAGCTAGAAGCCCGATCCAAAGCCCTGTGAAGTCAGGGGGAGTCTTTCCCGGGACTTCAGTGGCCTTTGGAACAGGCCATAAACTGGGGGGTGGCTCATACAGCTGCACCCTACTGTACGGCATACGGTAAGACATACGAGGAATATCAACTCAAACCTTTCTGCAGTAGCGGATACTAAAAAAATAAAAGTAGTCAGTTTGCAGGAATTCACGAATATTTGTCAGTCTGTGGTTTTTCTTCACATGTAATCTGAACCAGAGCAGGGGGAGATTGTATTGTATTAAGCGCCAATAAAACTCTTTGAATCAAATTGCCAGTCTTTAGACCCCCTCTAAATATTCTGCCATCACCAATCCTCTTCCTCATGAACGCCTGGGGCCTCAGTCTGTGACTCTGTTTTAATTCAGAATGAATTAAATTTCCATTGGTGCCAAAGCTTGATTCACAATGAATGGTAGTGCTGTGACAGAGTTTAGTCTATGTCAGGAAGCGATTAGACTGGTATAGCAATCAGAACAGTTATATTATTGGGAAGCTGAAGGCCAGATCTTGGTCTCAGACACACTGGTGTAAAACTAAAATAACGCCACTGATTTTATTGAGGTGACTCCAGATTTATACTCATGGACCTCAGATCAGTACCAAGCCCAGTGTGTCTAATGGGGAGATAGTGAGACTACGGAACTGAGAGTTAGGTGACCCAAATTCAATGCCTGGTTCTGCCACAGCCTTTTGATCAGACAAAAATCCCTCATGCCTCAGTTTCCCCGCTTGCAAAATAAGAATAATGCAAAGGTTTCATGAGGCTTAATTAATTAAATATTTGTGAAAGGCTTTGAGATCCTCTGATGGCAAGAGCATTAGTAGTTGTTAGGGAAACATTATCAAGGCTCTGAGTCCTAATGCTTTAAGGAATAAGCTGATTGCCAGCTAGGATAAGACAGAATTTCCTCTCTGCCTCAATGTCATTGTAGGATGCAGGCTTTATGCTTTCCCCAAAACATCCAGCATTAGCTAGCGTTAGAGCCTTGCTAGACACTGTATGGCAATGTGTCTGTCCTCATCTTGTCACATCTTGAGCCATTAGCAACTCCCATTCCAAAGAATTGTGGGGCTGACTCAGAGGCGATTGAAAGGCGCAGGTGCGCGTGCAGACAGGTTCAAGCCACTTTCTGCTGTGTCAGGAATGATTTGACAACTGGAAAAAGGGGGTTAGTGGCTGATGTTGATCCAGGGACATGTAAATGGCCACTTTCGTCAAGGAAAGAGACGGGCTTGTTTATAAAGTGCTCATCGCTCACATTCTCAGAAATTACGGGGGTTGGGCTTTGTTTGTGAAAGGTGCTGGCTTTACAGCTCCAGACGCCAACATTTTATCCATCCAAGCTTGGACAGCAGCAGAACAAGTTTCAGACCTATACATACACCCCCCCCCTTGGTCAACCTGCCCCACTGCTTACCTCCAGAAGCAGAAAGGCATTCACACCTCAATGCCTGTTCAGTGCTTGAGTTCTAGTCTTTGCTACAATTGCTGAGGAAGCGGGGGCGTTGTAGTCTTGGGTACTGTGACGTGGATACTTGTTCACGTGAGACCACCAACTCATTTTGCACAGGCTAGCAAGTCACCATCAGACGGCAGCGACCCCCAGCCATTACTGACTAATCCGGCAGTGCTCTGATGTGTTACAGGGCCTCATCTTCACTGCTGAAAATGGTGCGCTCTTTTTTCACTGCAGGGTAAGTCACACACATGAGCTATCCCGGGATAAAAACCCAATGCAGCCAGCCACTGACTTTTAAGGTCTGCACTTACTGAAGCGTATGGTGTACAGGCACTGCACATGAGCGACGTGCCCCAGGAATGGCTCTGGCAGCAGGGCAGGCTGCTGTACTAAGAAGTGAGAGCTTGAGGCCTGCAACCTAGGAGAACAGGCTAAGACATAAGGCCTAAGTGGAAAAGCCAAGTTAAACAGGAGTCAGGCCGTGAACGGACAACCTTACTGAAACTGGCACAGAGAAAAAGCTGATACTGCAAACACATTTCCAAAGTATTACTAATATCAAAACATGATTAAAAATACACAGCAGGTGACGAAGGTACCAGGACATCCTAACCCCAGAGACAACAAGGGCCACCTGACATGACACTTTGATGGATAGAAGTGTCCGATAAGGTGACAAACAGATGTTTTGCCTGAAGCACCCAATTTACAGTAAGGGGTGGTATCAGACTGTGTCAGGCAGGTGGCAACTACCTACATGGAAGGGGCAGAACGAAGTTGTCTGTAACTGTGTATAAAAGAGGGCGTCAGAGGGCGCGATGGCATCCAGCCTAAGGGATAATGGAAAGTCCCACCGCTAAGCTGTGCTGAGTCCATTGTAGCGGAGCACTCCTATTTTGAAGTGTACCAGTAGCTACTCTATAGGTCGCGTCTCAATGTGCTTCAACTGCGCTAGACCTGGCCCGGGAGCCTTCGCTGCTCAGCTAATCCGTGGCCGTGTCGATTCATTCGCTCGCAAGTGGTGTCTTGGCTATCTGCAGAGCTCAGACAGGACCTGACAAGGGACACACGCACGCAGCTGACACTGACAAGCACTAACAACAGGTGCTAGCAGCGAGGCAGGCCACGGGGCTGGTTTTTAGCCAGCCACTCTTGTTTTGCTGAGGTTTGTCCCTGCCCGGTACGGATGTAAAAGCGGCCAGGGTCTCATCTGGTATCATTGTGGAGACACAGAGGACGCCATGTTGCAGCGTGTGCTGCTCTGTCCCTTTTGGTGTGACCTGGCATGTGTTGTGCATGTCAGTTCACAGCGGCAGGGCGGGGGGCACGCTCTTCTGGAAGAACCTGGATGGTCTGTATTCTGGGGATGCATCAGTGGCCACCCTACAGTGACAGGGGAGAAAGGCTCTGGCTACGGGAGGCGATGAGACACTATCCTGCTAAAAATAGTAGTGTAGATGTGGGACGCCTGGTGTGGGCACATTGAGAGCCCTGTGAGGTATATATGTGGGCCCAATCCTGTTTTTATAAAATGTATGAAAGAACAGAGCCACAACCACTCCCCCCCCCCACTAAGAGGCACGTCAGCCTGATACACTGTACTTTTAATCAAAAGCTAAAAGCTCAGCTGGCTCGTTGTTCTACCCTTTGAAACCTTCACTTAAAACATTCATTGACTGCATATCATTGGAACAAGAGATCCCAGAGTTTTGGCTAAGCTATTCGCCGGAAGTCCTACATTCCAGGTTGACATGGTTCCAAATCACATTATTTAGTAATGATTCAAGTCTGTCTTTACTTTGAATAATTCTGTCTGTTTTAAGATTATTTGTAAAACCACTCCCCTGACAATTTTATCTGTTGATTTTACCCACTTTAAGAATATTTGTAAAAACCCTATTTTATATGTGTTTAAGTCAGAAATGAAATAACGTTTGCTTTAAAAGACATGCAAGTTCTTCAGCTAGGAGTTTGCACTAAGCGATTGGAGTGTGAATGGCTGAGCAATAGAGGTGGGTGTAGAAAGGGAGAGTTATTAACAATTGGTCTAAGTAAGAAATGTTGAAACATGATGAAGAAAACACCAGCCTCATCTCAAACGTTTGAGGGAGGAAGAAAGGAGCGAAGATAATAGCTTTTACCACGCAACTGGCCGAAGCAGAATCCACCCTGATAACTTTGGACTCAGCCCACTTCAAAGGACAAAATACGATCATGCTTGCAACAACGTGGGTGATTAAGGATCACACCAAATGCAGATGCAGCATGACAGAGCAAAAACCCAGAGACTCACATGAAATCTTTTTCCTATAAAATGGGACAGGAAGATGAAGGCTGGAGGTTCAGGTTTACATCCCCACACCAGCCAGGGGTACTGATGCGCATCAGCAGAACCTTGCTCCTCACCCTTGTGCTACAGGCACCTGGCCAGTGATTACCACGAGCACCAAGAGGCTGGTAACTAGAACATCTGAGAGACCCCATGTATGTTTGTCTGTCTCCCTGTCTGTGTGTAGGAGTGTGAATAAAAGTGTCAGTTAAAACGTGTCAATGAAGTATACTTTATTAACAAGCATCTCTGTATTTGTAATCACTAGGTAAGGCACAATATTAATATTGATACAATGTTAATACTGTTTTCCTGGTATTTACATTATTGATACTATTTCACTAAGCAAAGCACGCTATTGATATTGCTACAGTGTTGATCCTGTTTCCCTGGTATGTCCATTATTAATACTATTTACCGAATTTCTATATTCACAATAAACATGGCTTGCTGCCTTATTCCCTGAAAAAGATCCTGTGATATTTGTTATTTGAATAACATAGATCCTGGGGGCTCAGGTGTGCCAGGCACGCCACTCGCCTCCACCATGTCTCACCATCTACACTGCTGATCACAGCCACGCTGGCTGGGCGTGCAGTCTCTGCACAGCGCCACAAGCCTGGACATGGCCTTGCCGGGAGGTCCTTAATGGGGAAGGAGAGCTAACCACTGACAACATCAAAAATGTTGAAGAGTTCAATGCCTGTTATGCTTCAGTGTTCATTAAAAAGGTGCATTGTGACCAGAGGTTTAACGCTATTCCTACTGACAATAAATGGGAAGGAACGCAAGCCAAAATAGGGAAAGAGCAGGTTAAAAGAATATTTAGAAAAGCTGGAAGTATTGAAGCTGGCCTGAGAGACCCTCAGATACTTAAGGAACTAGCTAAAGCAATCTCAAAGCTGTTAACAATTATCTTTGAGACCTCATGGAGGACAGGTGAGGTCCCAGAGGACTGGAGAAGGGTAAATAATAGGACCTCTTTTGAAAGGGGAACAAAGAATTTATAGACCAGTCACCCTAACCTGGTGACTAGAAAGATACTGGAACAAATGATTAAACTATCAGTTTGTAAGCACATGCCAGGTCATGACAATAGGTGGAGAAGACTGATGCACCAATACCTGTTGAGGAGCAATGTCGCTCCCTGCATCCAGCACACATCCTACAGAACAGGGAGCTCTCCCCCACCTAGTTTTGTACGAGGAAGCTTTACTGCCCCCAGCTATTCAATCAAGATTTCTTCAGGGCAGAACTTTCCATGCAATGAAGGGCTGGAGGACACACGTGGGGAAATACCATTCACAGTTCTGGTTTGCCAACCCAAGCAGAACTACCCCCCCACATGCCTGTAATGGAGCTATCCCACAGCCAGTGCACAAAACGCAACCTGTGCATTTGCAGTGGTTTAACCGTTCACGGGGAGGGAGATTCGGCAAACTCTTGGGCAATGCAGCTACCCAGATCTTGAGTTTATCCCTAGTTGCTCAGTCCTCTGTGAGAAGCAGCTCTTTGCTCTCCAACTAGTGGCCATCAGAAAGCCACTTTCAGGGCACACAGCTCTAAAAGTATCCCATGCTGCTGGTGTGACTGTCTGGGGAGCCCTCATGACTAAATCCTTTGGTGAATTGACAAACGGTAACAGCAGATGTGTTGTGCAACCCAAGTGTGGGGAATTCAGTCTCATGGCAAGTTTTCAGTGGTGACCCACAATTGAAAGTAACAATAGAAAATATCCTGGCGATATTCCTTTCAGCTCTTTCCTTTTGGGCCTGTCATACCTGGCTAGAGCTGCAGCTTCAAAACAATTTGGCTCCATGGCAACACAAAGAGAAGGTCTTAATTAGGTACAATGCATGTGCTGCTTGGACAACTGTTGGAACAACACCAGCCCATCAGTACTTTAGTATGGGGTGGAAAGGTGATAAGGGAGGAGTTCTCTCTGTATGAGAGAAGGACAGATTTATGGAAAAGCCATTTTTTGAGCTCTTCAAGGCAGGGGCTGTGTCTGTTTGTTTGCATCTAGCAGGATAGGGCCTAGATCTTGATTGAGGCTTCTAAACACTACCATATAACAAAATGATTAATAAGGTTACAGTGGGTGTCCCCGCTTGGCACCCTTACACATAGACGTCAAAGTTCTTTTTCTTACCACTCAAGCAAGTGTTCAGTCTTGGGAAGACATAACGGGGTGATGTTGGTTGGGTATTTTCATGGTTCCATGTAGATGGAGCCATGTGAGCAGCAGGAAAGTTTGCACTGTCCTGGGTTCCGATCAGACTCAACTCTCGGGCGGAGATGCTTTCTGGCAATTGGACATTGATGCAGGGCAGATTCCTGAAAGAAGGGATCCCCTGCCTACTGTTTGTGACCACCTCCATGCCAAGACAAATATAAATAAAAAGCTGCACATAGAATATGCCCAGATTCCTCATCACTCATTGAGGAGTTCTTCCCACCGGGATGATCTGCAATACCCCAGACAACTGTTACTACTTAGCAGTGGAACGACAATTATCATTTCAGCCACACCTGCTTTCATCCTTACTGTTTGCATCTGTTACTGCCCTGTGAGCACCTGACCTGTGCCTTTGCCCTTATGCTAAATGCTTTCACCTGGCTCTGCATGATCTGTGAACACCATGCAAACATTAACCAATTCACTCTAGCAATGGCCTGGGGGGACATAAGCACGGTCACCATACAGCGGGGAGAACGGAGATATAAAACTGGTAGGCTGCCTCAACCAAAATCACTCAGTGAGTCTATCCTGTGGTAGCATTTCATACTGCCCTCCTTTACCAAGCTCGATTGCTCAGCCTTGTTTTCTCTTCTTACAATTTCCCCCTTCCCTTTCTTCTCAACCATCTTCATCAGAAGAGAGGAAAGAGGTTACCCTGGATGGGAGTACAAGCAGAACAACGCATAGCAGTTTTTCATGTCTGCAGGGCACTTCAAGCAATAGCTGAACGGAGATCTAGAAACTCCTTTCAAGTAGTTCCCCACATTGCTGTCAGACCAGACTAATCCCACATCACTGCCAAGCTGGGCTGGATCCAGACTGGTGGCTTAGAGGTGAAAGACTTTACAGGCACTCAGGAGCTTATTTATCCATTTGGCAGAGCCCTGATTTGAACGTTTGCTGAATATCCTTGAGCACGGAGTGAGAAATCCTGCGGCTCAGGTGTCAGCTTGATGCTGACCTTACCCAGCATTCATTTTTCAGCAGCCCTTGGACTTCAGGATGAAAATGGGGGGTGTTAGCCTAGAGGAAGGGGCAGCTGCTTCCTCCTTCAGAGCCCAGGCAGAGCCCAACGCTGCTGCAATTTCCACCTCAGGAGACATCGGCCGCCTCCTGTCGTGCAGGTGGCATGGCCCTGCCGAAAAGCAGTTGCAGAGATTTCCACCCCTTCCGGGCGATCAGCATCCCCCGAGCAGCCACAAAGTCTTAACCCAGCATCACACCAGGCCTGGCCCCTCTGCCCCCAGGTCTCCTAGTCTCTCTTCAAACTCTCCTGAACAACAGGCACCCCCCAAGGCCTGCATGCCTACCTGGAGCCTGCCACATGCCTCTGCCTGCCTTGTGCATCTTCCTTCTGGCTCAGCACCGCCTCCGTCCTCCCCCCAGCCAGGCCTTACCTGCTGGTCAGTCCTCCTGAGCTCCCACGCCTAGCTCAGCCCACAAGTCTCTGACTTGTCCCGAGCTCAGTCTGGAACCCCAGCTTCAGCTCCCAAGCCTGGCTCGGTTCTTCTGGTGCCTCAGGCCAGCGCTAGCCTAGCCCATCTCCTACCCAGCCAGCTCTGCCCCTCTGAACCCCCACGCCCTGCACAGGTGCAGCAGAGCAGGCCTCACTGAGCATTAAAGGGCTAGGCCACCTCATTACAAACTCAAGCAACTGTAGCTCGTCTGCCTGTGAAGATCCAGCTGATATTAAGGCTGCCTGTAGATGTGGGTACAAATTAACCCATTAAAGCTGCTTCCTACTGCTCTTTAAAGCCAGTTTAACTGGCCACTTGAGGATTCGCCCCCACAAGGGACCCTTTAGTGGCGTAGAGCTGCTGGAGCAATTTCTGAGCCACCCTCCCGCCCAGGGACTCCTGGCTGATGCCGCCACAGGAGGGCTGACCACAGAGTGCTGGGGATGGAAAGAGAAGGGTCTCCAGCAGTGACCCTGTGGCCTTGTGATACCAGCCCAGAAAAGCCCTGCACTCTAGAGCCCACCCCCAGCATGCAGGGAGGAGCTTGGCATCTTCATCACGCGCCCAGAGTCCTCCTGGTAGCTGCATCTGTCCTGTCTGGGCTGGAATCTGGGGATCCCCCCTTGCAGCCCAGGCTGGGCATGGGTCCACCTCGTCAGTGCTTTGCTTCTTGGACTCAGGACGGTCACCCCGCCCGGGTCCCCCGTGCTCAGGTTACTATTTCCTTAGAGCCTTTGCGCCAGACCAGCCGCTCGGGCAAACCAGCCTGGATTTCAGTGCCGCTGACGATCTGGCCTGCTGAATGTTTCCCGAGCAAGCCTGCTCGATTTCAGCTTTAACTCCAGTTCACGCGCCCTCGTCTCTAGTGCCAGGCTGCTCGCGTTCCCTGCCTCGAATGCTAACGGGGCCGGGTTCCAGCTGTAATTTGACCAGTGCGAGGGACAAGCTCATCCTGTCCGTGACACAGGCCTTGTTTGCTTCCCGTCAGCACTCAGCTTTCCACCGCCTTCATGCTCTGCAAAGAATGTAGTGGTGCCTGGGGTGGATGGGGATCAATGCATGGGAGACCTTGTCCACCCCCTTAGTGGAGCCAAACTGACAGCCCTAGAGGAAGTAGAGCAGAGTCAAGCAGCCCTTACCTTGCTCCAGCTCTGCGCCTCCAGAGGATCTAGCTCTGTCTTGCTGCATGGACGGTGGTAGAGTCACAACTGACCCTGGACTCCCAGTTCCATGCTGCCTCTCCGTGGTCCTGATTCAGGAAACCGCCCCTAGTTAGGCCAGCACTTAAACATGTGCTTAAGTCTCAAGTCAATAGCACTTAAGTGCATGCTTAAAGTTAAGCACACGCGTTATATGCTTTCCCAAACAGGAGTGGAGTCCTGCATGGGGGCTGATATTAGCGTATTCTCCTAACCCCTTTAATCCTTAACGGCATCACAAGCTAGCTACACACAGGGGCCACTTCATCTGCCACTAAAATGCGGTCTCCCCTAGAGCGAGAGGGGAGGAGAAGAGGGTAGGTTTTTTCTTGGCCAGGATGACATTTTTGCCTACTTAGATTCTAAAGCGGTTGGGGGCAGGGTCTGTCCAGGACTTGGTGTTTGTACCACAGCAGGGCCCCAGCTCAACTGGGCCTTTGTTACTATCATAATAAATGTGGTTAATAAGCAAGCCGAATGGGAGGAACTTCTGTATGGCTTTGGGTTGTTTTTAGCTAAGATTTCTTTTTTCGCTGCATCCTCCTACCTCCTTCATTCTGGTTTTTGCTGCTGTCATCGCATGCTCAAACTGTGCAGCCTGTTTTACTCCTTCCCTGGGTTTCTCAGTGCATTTTCCCCAGCCTGGCTGCCCCGATTCTCTCTTCATATTAACTGGTGCAACTCCACGTGCAGTCTGCTCTGTGTCTATTTTATCTTTTCCATAGACAAGAGCTCGCTCTAGTTTTCTCTCTCTGCCAGGGCTGCGTCGGTTTGTGTTCTGCTGTAATCAGGATAAAGCAGCCGCATCCCATAACACTCCACTGTTTTTATTGGCCAAGCAAAGTAAAGACCTGTGCTGAACTCGATGGCATTTCTGTTCATCTGTAACACACTAACTTTTGAAAGCCGCAGCCAATCAATTTCAAAATTTCAGGGAATGTTCTAGGTATCACCAGGCAGAACCCCATTGATTTTGGTGAAAATCAGAAAGCTGGAAAAGCCTGGTTTCTATGAAAATCAGGTCAACAGTGCCCCCATCTGGTGCCACAGACAGAGCAAACTCTCTGGTGCTCTCAGCTGCCGTTTACACATATCACAGGCAGCAGTTCACAAGAGAGTGGCACACTTCCTTGGGTCCATAGGCTGAGTTGGACACCCAGCCGAGCCTCTCATCCCCATACAGCCAGCCTTCCTTCAGGTGGGTTCCATGCCCTCCCAGCCAGGCACTTAAACGTTGGGTGACACAAAATTTGGCCTAAGTGAGCTACACAGTATGTGACCCTCTAGTTCCAAGAACTTCTAACCCTCAATAAAGATTATGCTCCAAACTGTCACACCTGTATATCAAGACAGAAGGATGCTCAGGTACTATCTAGCTAATCCCCAAGGTTACTTGTGCTTTTTTTGCTTCTTTATAATACACAAAGATGTGAACGATTTCTGTTTATTTTTCATTTAAAAATATGTTTTCTGTTTGTTTTTATACTGGAAATATCAGGTCTTGTCTACTCGCCTGTTTAAAACTCATTGTTTTGAGCTTGTTTTTGATCAAGCCTATTTAACTCCCAGGCCTGATCATCATTTGGGAGAAAAGTTCTTTTTGTTAAAAGTACCAAGTCCACCTCCTCAAATTAGGAGCTGAGAAAGCTTCGCTTACAATTCTCTAGGCCTCTCGCAAAAAGAGGCAAGGCAAAATTTGACATTCCTGCTAAGGAACAAAACATACAGAAAAGGAACAAGGAAAAATAAAAGCATTCAGGCTGTCTTCAGAGATCACAAAAAGGCAAAAGAGAACATAAGGTATATTCTCTCTTTGCAGGTCACCTTTATGAATCCCTTTTCTGTTATGAATGTCTGGATGCAATCTTTCCCTGTTTGCATTTCCTCTTCTGCTGTTTTCACACTGGTTTCTGCTACGTATGTTACACCCACTGTTGAATGTTGTTACAGATTTAAAATTGTCCATATTTCTTTCAGATGCTACTGATCTTCAACGTCTTTACAGGCCTTCCTGTTGCCAGTGGGTGGCTTCATTCATGAGATGAGATAGATGATGGCATTGCCTGAAGTCAGAGGCTGCGTCCAAACGCCTGTGGTGATTTTGCCTGTCTCTTGAACCCAGTAGCACAGCCAGTGGCTGTGGGTCCCCCACAGAATCCAGCCCTTAATGCAGCACATGCCCAACTCTGCCATATTTATAGAGCTTGGCCTCAAAAGTTAGAGCTAGGAGGGAAACATCTTTCTTTATACCGAAAAGTAACCGTTAACTCTCAGTGTCTGATAGAGGCTTTGTTATGGAGTCAGAATATTTATGGGTTTTAGGATATTAGAATAAATTTAGGCTTTAATATATTCTGTATTAAATTCAAGTTTCATTTCAAACAGATTTTCAAAACAATTGTTGATTTTTATGCACCCTATTTTGGGAGGGGAAGAGGGCGGCAGGACAGCAATCTGATTTTAATTTTAAAATGAGGTACAGAGATGCATATACAGACTGCTGTGTAGCTTGACAGCTTGTCTCTTTCACTAACAGAAGTTGGTCCAATAAATGATATTACCTCCCCCACCTGGTCTTTCTATAGAGAAGTGATCATTTTCTATTGACTTCTATAGGACTTTTCCATAATTTAATTAAGATAAATGTAGTTGCATCCGTGCAACCTCTTGCGTGGGCACTCAAACTGGTTTGAGAGCAGCTGATACAATTCAGCTTGATTTGGTAACCACCTTGTCATCATTCCAGGCTGACGTGGTGCACCTTGTGGGCAGGTATGGTATTGCGGATGATTTGTTTCTGTCACGGGGTCCGCTCACCGCAGGTAGCGCCTCATCGCTCCGGGCATTAGCACTGTCCAGGCGTTGCACCCTCCTCTGGCGGGGTCTTCACCGTCCTGTCTTGCCCTATGACCCCTCTTGCTCCAGGCTCTGCAGCTTCTTTGTGACTCACCCTCCAGCCGGGTGACTGTCCACGTTCCCCTGGCTGGAATATTAAGGTCCTTCTTGACAAATGGGCCCGGGTAGTCTTCTTGCTCACTGCCCTGCCAGGGGCCACTTCGTCAGCTGCTGGTAGGGGGACCAGGGCCTGCCCTCTACTCTGGGTCCCGGCTCAGGGGCCCTGTCATTGGCAGCCAGGGTGTGACCTACCCCAGACCTGGCTGCTATTTCCTCTGAGCCTTTCTGGCTCTCCCCTTCTCTGGGCTTGCCAGTCCAAACTCTCCCCTCCCAGGGAGTAACTGTAGGCTGCTTGCCTCTAGCCCCAGACACACCTCCCTTCTCCCAGGAAGTGACTGCAGACCCCTTCCCTGTAACCCCCTTTTGGTGCCAGTTTCTTGGTTTATATAGGCCCTGCGTATCCCTGCCCAGCGGAGCTTGGTGTCTAATTAATCAATCCTTGCTCCCCGGCTCCTCCTCCAGGTGCAGCCTAGGCAGTTAATTAGGCCTAATTTACCCTGTCGGGGCCAGTCTGGGACATACACCCAGGGCAAGTGGCATGTCTGGGGTTCCCCACAGCAGCCCAAGCTCCCTGAGTGGCTCTTACTACTGCCTGGCTCCAGCTTCCGATCTGGCCAGGGGTGGGACCTCAGGGTCGAGAAAAGGAGCAGAGGGCAGGCCTTGCAGGGAGTGGGGGGCTAAAGCCCATCTCAGCCCCCCCCCCCCCCCAGCGGGAAGAGGTTGGTGCTGTCCCTGAGCCCCGGGCAGGCGCAGCGAGCGCTGCTGGCAATCTGGGACAAATACCATCCCAGAATCATTCAGCCTAGGACTGTACATTTCGGGACTGTTCAGCCCAGTTAGAGATGGGTGGTCACCCTAGCTCTTCCCCAGGGGTTCTTGTGGTTCCAGTCTCGGCCCCTGGTGTTAAGCCTCTGGCCTCTGCTGGAGAAAGACCCTTCTGTGGAGCCAGGGGAGGTCTGTCCACTGCGACGTGTCTCCAGGGATAGCAGGTGATCCTTGCCAGGGTGGGCTTCCATCCAGGATCAGGGAGACCCACTGGCTGGGACCAGACCCTCTTGGATACCGGCCGACTCAGTTCTCCGTCTAGCAGGCTCTTCTCTCTCTAGGATCCCCTCTGACGTTGCAGGGTCCCCAATCGGGGGGGGGGGTCCCAGAGCGCTCACCCTTTAGGCTCCCTGCTCAGCTCTGACTCGGGGAGATCTCCACAGGAGCGTCCTGTCCCCCGTGGGAGTTCCTTCCGAACTGAGCGTGGGTAATGAAAGTTATTAGGTCCAGGTGCTTGTTTATTAATCAGCCCTCTGGGGCAGCCAGTTACCCCCAGCTGGGGCCTTCACAGGGCAGACCAGGCCTGACTCCCCCATGCCCTGGGACCAGCCCTGTAGTGCGCCAACTCAGCATTAGCTACTTTTAACTGAGAGAATCCACTCTGAAACCGGGGCTGTACTGACTGGGCCCGTCAAAAACAGGCTCCGTGAAATCGTTGCCATTTGTGTGGGTGGCCTGGGCCCGTGTGCACAGAAGGGGGATGTTATTACAGTCTCCTCGACGGAAGGCTCCATCCTGCTTCCTTGGAAGTCGGTGACAAAACTCAGGCATGGGCTGAGGGCGGTGCAGTCACATCGCCCCCAGAGAAAACCTCATGGGCATGCCCTGGCAGCCCGGGGCGGTGTGAAGGGCTGGGTTCGAGCGCCCTCTTCTGATGGAAAACAAATAAAGCCTGTTTCATAAGGAGAGCTAAGGCTTTGTTCACACAGGCCTGACTGGAGGCTGCTTTCAGCGCTGACACCATCAGAGCCCTCTTCGGCTGGGGGAAGCAGCAGCAAAGAGCATGTGCAACCCCTGGGACTCTGTGACAGGTGATCCAGTTCCAGGAGCGGCATGAAATCCCAAACTGCAGGGCTGCAATGGGGAAGCACGGTCTTGGAGGTTTTCCCTCGCCTTAGCGTCCAGACTAACCCCATCACAGTAGCCTCAACTAACCTCAGAAAAGGCAGTTGCCAGCTTGCACCTCCTCGGGGGAATGCATGCTGATTACGCTGAGGACTGCAGTGAAGCTGGACAGAGAATGATAATGTGCCAAGGGTGTAGGGAAACAAGGGGTGAGGGCCCCAGCTAGCGCGCTGGACGGTTCCCGGGGAATGGCTTCATTCTGCTTTTTTTCCCCAGGCAGGAGGTGTTAGGCCAGGCATCAGGGAGGTCGTCTAGCCAAGACGCTTGCCTGGAGCATTGACCCATCCCTCCCACCAGGCAGCAGCTGTCAGGAGGTGCAATGGGGTCAGAGCTGGTGGGAGAGGCAGAAGAGGGATTAGATGCAGAGCGGGCCCTGGACAACTGCTGGGGACAGAGCATTCAGTTCTTGAATGAGCTGTGCTGGCAATTCACCAAGCAGGACAGGAGGCAGGCGCATGGTCTTACTCCCTTCTGTGGGCACCAGGGGCGCACACAGCACCCCGCTATGGGGCGTAGCAGCAGGCAACCTCCCCAGTGCACTGGGGAGCAAATAGAGGCAGGGGCCTGAATTGATCTACGAGCCAGTGCAGACTCTGGGGGAGGTGGCTGGTGCCTCCCTTAGCTGGGGGCTATGGCGGGCCAATCCAGCGCAGCACAAGTCACCGCAACCACACCGGCTGCCCTAACGTGTGCCCCTGCTGCAAGGGTCCCACGCAGTGCTCCAGAATAGCTGGGGTGGAGGCACACCCCAGCCTTTCCACCTGCTGTGCCTGGCCTGCCTTGCATCCCACACCCAAGAGAATTCCCCAGGGCAGCACAAAGGGTGCTAGAGAATTATCCCCACTGTGTCCCAAGATGGGGCCATGTCTGCAAGGCACACCCCTAGCTGAGTAAGGTGGTTTGAATGTCTGCCAGTTTGGTGGAGTAATGCCCTGGTCTGTGTTCTGATGGAAGGGTTTTGAAGAATGTGTTTCGTATGTCCTGAATACAAGGAGAGCGTGCAGAGGGCGCAGGTGGAATGTCCTGGGTGAATGGGA